>OY783193.1:18309075-18742276 GCA_963678675.1 Xiphydria camelus | reverse complement strand
ATTCCTCGGAACGTCGGGTAATTCTTATACCGCGGTGCGATCCCATGGCGGGGATCAATCGCGATAGGCGGGGACAAAACATGTGAAAGGTGACGAGAGGATCAAATTAAATGTAGATAGCGTTGAGGATGAGTACTTATTAGGGCGTTCGCCAAGGAATATTCGACTAGGCGCCGCGCGACCTGCCGGCTAAGGGAGCGACTTTTAGTACGAACAAGAAAGAAATCTATACAATAAAATAATACTTACAAGGAAACGTTTCGAGGCCGCCGCTTCCGATCTTGATGAAACTTCGTAAATTTAAAGTTTATCGAAAAATAAGAGACCCCTATTTTTTTATAGCGGCCCAATTTTGGTTTAAGGGGGTGAAATGGACCCCTGAATTTTCACCCCCTTCGAGCTATCTCCGAAACGAAGCGAGATAGATGAAAACTTTCAATGTACGTTTTGTTTGGTTTTTTTAGTATAATAAAATCCCCTAAACAGATTTTGAAAAAAAGCATTATTTTTCAAAAAAAAAAAATTTTTTTTATCTAATTTTTCGAAATTTCGGTTTAGTCATGTGGACAAAAATTTAGGAAATTTTATTACAAATTCAACCATGTATGACATGATATATTTCCCTCCTACAGTTTTGCAAATTTCTAACTTTTATGTCTGATAATGAGCGGGCTACCAATGGCAGTGACGGGATAGGTCGGGGGTTATTACTTCTATGTATTTTAATGCCACTTTTCTTTTATTTAATAAACTTCAACTTCTATGGCTCATAATTATGACAATAATGGTATTCCGTGAACAAATGTTTCATACAAAGTTGTTTCTTACACCAAGCACACGTAATAACGGCAATATCGCCACATATGTGGCATCGTGGTTCCGAGTCCTGTGCAAAACAAAATTCTACAGGATGTTCAAATTCAGGAGGTCTCCTGAATATATATCCACTCTTGAACCACGAATATTTAATAAAGTTAGTAAACCGTGGTGAAGAAAACTGATTATGAGTAAGAGATTGAAGTTTTAAAATATTATCTCTCGAATGAAGGTTAATATCGTAATTGAAAAGAGTTACAATATCTGAAAACCTCCTTACAAAATTCTTCCACATTCGAAATCCGTATACGTCTAGCGGTTGAATCAGTCCGGTGGTGCCTTGTGGAATCGTCATTAATATTATTGTCTTGTCTTCTGGTGTAGCTTCTCGAACACTTCGCTCACATTGTCCACTCCAAGAGTCCAGCAGTAAGATGCTTGTAGATCCAGTGTTAGGGAAGTAAACTTCTTGCAGCCATGTTTTCATGAGATCGGTTGTAAGTTTCCCAGATTTGGAAGCCATGAAGTATACATTTGGCGGCCTAAACACGGTTTGTTGCACTCGTTCTTCCAATTGCCCACTAGCCTCTTTTAATACCACATAAAGAGGCGACAGTAGTTTTCCATCAGCAGATATGGTGGGTTGTATAGTATAGCTGTGGGTTGTAGAAGATATTGATTGTACCACAGCTTCAATTTTTTTTTGCCCCGATGTAGCTAAAGTTCGGCCAGAATGTATTTCTAAATTAAATCCACTCTGATCAGAGTTAAATACATTTTGTGGTCCATATTGTGTAATGAGTGGCTTCACTTGTTCTACGAAGGCATGGCTTCGTACTTTCAAACTTTCCTCACCCTCAACGTTTTTTCTCGTTACAAACTTTGTGATCTTTCGAGAGACAATTCTATATGCTTTCTTGAATGACCTCAACCATGTTTGACTTGCTTTGAAGGTTGGAAGATTCTCTACTTCTTTTGCTTGTAAAGCCCATCGTTTAAGGTCTACATCATGTACTATTATTTTCGATCTACTAGCTTCTACAAATTTATCAAAAGTATATTTCGCTATGCGTATTAATTTATCATTTTGAGTACCCCCCTGTCCTACTTGCGCAGCCCATCTTCGTAATTGTCTATCAGATTTCACTTTTTTAAACTGATGTTGAACTGCTGCTACGGTTCGACGTCTTTTCTTCCCACTGTTCCAGTAATCTATGGCACTTTGTTTATATTCAAAGCTAACCGCTTCTTCATCGGGTGTACAGTGATATGGTTCTGGAGGTATAGAGGTTTCTACGTGAGGAACATCCTCGACATCCGATTCCAGCCAGTCAGTATTAACAGCGTGCATTTCACTATCCTCGATTGAATCTTCCAATTCCAATTTATTTTCATGTTCGACTCGAAATGATGAATCCTCCATGCTACGTATAATAATATTTTGTAATAAATCTTTCAATTGCACTTCTGCACTATTCATTGGAGTTTCTTCCATTTGGTACACTGAAAACGGCCACCAATAAAGTTAACACATTGATCGGATTTATAATTGCCATAATAATAATATGAACTGCTGTGCACCATAGAAACTGAATATTCAGACTAAAAAGCTTTCTCTTTCGCTTCCTTATATATAATGAAGTCGCCTCACAAGAACGAAACAGACTGGAGAGGGTGGGAGGTCCGACTTCCCAAAAAGGGGCCATCATCCTCGGAGTCCGCGTACGAAACTCGAGAGCGCGTACGAAAATATTTTTACATGGGCACAGAGCCAACTAATAATAAAGCTTGTCCAAAGAACTAAACTCCCTCTTTCGCATCACCGGGGCCATATAAGGCAACCCTACAAATAACAGGAATGTTGTTTACGGCATTTTCGAGGAGTATATATACAGGGCCGAGAAGCAAAGAGCTTCAGTTTCATTGGCTGCGTCTATCATTCAAGTGATGGGTTCAAACGAGTTACCGACTTTTGAGAAGATCGTGGAGGATCTTAAAAATGGGCACATACCATTGCCGTCTCCCGGGAAATCGCTGGATCTGACATTCCGCACAACAGGACCATCCATGGCAGAAGTAGAACGAGAGCTGCAAGAATGTGAGGAGTACTGGAGGAAACAGTACGCGAAGAAGAAAAGTAAAGAAAAAAATGATTCCAACAAAAAACTATAAAAATTCAGACAATTTTATCTAACCTGTGAGTGAATTATTAGTTACTTACACACAAATAGAAAATAATATAAATAAATTAACGGTCGGATTTATTAATAAGATTTCTGAACAATTTTTGTCCATTTTATTTTGATAATATTCCGCTAGACGTATACGGCTTTCGAATGTGGAAGAATTTTGTAAGGAGGTTTTCAGATATTGTAACTCTTTTCAATTACGATATTAACCTTCATTCGAGAGATAATATTTAAAAACTTCAATCTCTTACTCATAATCAGTTTTCTTCACCACGGTTTACTAACTTTATTAAATATTCGTGGTTCAAGAGTGGATATATATTCAGGAGACCTCCTGAATTTGAACATCCTGTAGAATTTTGTTTTGCACAGGACTCGGAACCACGATGCCACATATGTGGCGATATTGCCGTTATTACGTGTGCTTGGTGTAAGAAACAACTTTGTATGAAACATTTGTTCACGGAATACCATTATTGTCATAATTATGAGCCATAGAAGTTGAACTTTATTAAATAAAAGAAAAGTGGCATTAAAATACATAGAAGTAATAACCCCCGACCTATCCCGTCATTGCCATTGGTAGCCCGCTCATTATCAGACATAAAAGTTAGAAATTTGCAAAACTGTAGGAGGGAAATATATCATGTCATACATGGTTGAATTTGTAATAAAATTTCCTAAATTTTTGTTCACATGACTAAACCGAAATTTCGAAAAATTAGATAAAAAAAATTTTTTTTTTGAAAAATAATGCTTTTTTTCAAAATCTGTTTAGGAGATTTTATTATACTAAAAAAACCAAACAAAACGTACATTGAAAGTTTTCATCTATCTCGCTTCGTTTCGGAGATAGCTCGAAGGGGGTGAAAATTCAGGGGTCCATTTCACCCCCTTAAACCAAAATTGGGCCGCTATAAAAAAATAGGGGTCTCTTATTTTTCGATAAACTTTAAATTTACGAAGTTTCATCAAGATCGGAAGCGGCGGCCTCGAAACGTTTCCTTGTTAGGGCACAAGAAAGACGCTTATATTACATTTATATAACATTACGGTACATTATAATACGTATACATATTATATACATACACATTAGACTCGTGTAAACCTACCGTTGCGGAGGTTGGAAGCGATTTAGGGGTGAGAGAAAGTATACCGCATGGCTTTCGTGCCCCCACGTCGAAATTTTGGATAGGATCTCCAACGGGGGAGTGTGCGTACTCGTATATGCGTACGCAGAGGCGTGATGCGGCGTTGAGCAACGTGGTTTCTGTGCAGTAAAAATGCTTTTGGTGAAAATGCCAGTGCGCCGCTGTTCAAACTTCACTCGCAGGCTTATACAAAGGATAGTTATAGCGGGATTATTATAATGAAAGTTGCACTGAAAGAAAATTTTTATATCGTAACAGCGATATTGTATACAGTCATTATAGTTACATAAATATTACTACTCTTGGCTTCCGGGTAGTAACCTCGTCCAAAAATATTATTTTGCCAACGTTTTGCAAACATTACAGTTTACTTCATCAGGCCTGATGACCTTCTGATACTGAGACGTCCTATACTGGGCGCTTCTTCTTATACTGCTCGTCCTCTCCAACTACTACTACGTCCTTCACCGGGATGGCCCGTTGGTGCGGAGCTAGCTGGTGCACAACATTCTCGATCAGCTGGCAAGACTACCTAGAATTACCAGCTGATCGAGAAATAACCGGGAGTGCCGCCTTCCATGTCGAGTTTATCTGTACTCCTTTATCCCTGTTTAAGTTGTTAGGATGTTTATTAATTTATATTGCTTCGCGATTCTTTCTGGCGAAAAAGCCTTTTGTGTTTGCAAGGACTTTTATGTTGTCGAATGGTATTTAGTGAACAGTCTAGCCTATGTTCTGTTATTGCCGATATGAAAACCTGCTTCAGTCTAGTGTACCTTTCATGCTCTTTCTTTCTAGTATAGGTACTGATTTTCCTCCCGGTCTCTCCTACTTATGCATACTTCACCAGAAGTGCAGGGGATGCTGTATATTCCTGAGGATGCCAGTGGGATCTTGTCCTTAGGAGATTCCAAGATCTGGGAAATCTTTCTCGTGGGTTTAAAGATGGTCCGTATGTTGTATTTTCGCAGTACTGTCAATCCTATGCGTAACTCCTTGTACGTATAGAAGGATGACGTTAATTCTCCTGTTGCTTTCCTCATTACTTTCATCTTGGTTGTCTCCTTGATCTTCCTGGGCAGATTCGTGATTGGAATTCTTCCTCCTGATGAACCTGGCGATAGTTCTTTATATGTCGCGTCGTTCGAAGCCATTTTGCATCAATTTTGTTTTTAAATAAATTAATTCTTTTTGAATGCTCTCTAGTTCCGAAATTGCAATAGCCCTACTTACCAGTAGCTAATCACGGATTATTTTTGTGCAGGGTGGTGGTGAGGCAGTGCATTAACCCTGTATCGGTTTCTGTAGCCATATGGCTACATCGTTCTTTAGACACAAATATTCATAAAATTCATTAAACCAATGGGATTTGGCCATCACGACACACATAATTGTAGTTTTCTTTAATGCATAACTTACAATTGAAGCTATTAGTGCATAAAGGTGTTAACCCTTTCGCTGCCGCTTTGTGAGTAGTGCTAAGTGCGCAAAGCGCCGATCGACTCCGATCGGAGTCGGCGGCAGCGAAAGGGTTAACTCATTTTTTACTAAAATGCCGAAAATGGTATGTATGAAGGTGTTAAAAACTGAAGTTCAAAACACGTTAACTCAAGTCTTGTCGAGCGTGTTTGGAGCAAGAAGGTGTTAACTTAAAAAGTGAGTTAACACCTTCATGCACTAATAGGTTTAATTGTTACTTGAGCTATTTGTCACTATAAACTTCCAAAAAATATTTCTTCTATGGTATTGCTAAACTTTGCCCGGACCGACACAGGGTTAAGGTATTCTTTCATGTAAGTCGGTTCCCTGTAAACTATGTGACCTAACGTTCCATCCGCTCGCCTTCTCACTATAACATCCAGGAAGGGGATTTGGTTCTCAGATTCGATTTCCATGGTAAAACGAATATTTAGGTGCTGCCTGTTAATATAGCCCAGGAATTGTTCCAATTTTTTCTTGCCGTGTAGCCATACTATGAAGGTATCACCCACATATTTGAACCATAGTCTGGGTTTATGTGGAGCATTTGTAAGGATCTTTGTCTCCAAGTTTTCTATGAAAATATTGGCGAAATTGGGAATCCCATTACAGCCCCTGACGTTTACAGCTCGTAGTATTTATACTGGCAAAGAAAATAGGTGGAGGTTAGACAGTGTTCTATAGCTGGAATAAGGTCTCTGTCAATCTCGCGTTCAAAGAACGAATAATATCTAGGATATCCTGTATTGGAATATTGGTGAACAGTGACTCTACATCAAAACTCACCAGTATGTCATTAGACTGTGTCCGTATACTTTCGATCTTCTCTACAAAATGTGTGGAGTTCTTTATGAAGGAGTCACTTTTCCAACCACTATTAGGAGCTTTTCGGAAAAGAAATGTGCAAGGCTGTATGTAGGAGAGCCAATGGCACTTACGATTGGTCTTTATGGATTTTTCGTAGACCATACAGTCTTGGTGGTATGGATTCGCGTGGGATTGGCCTTTCCTGATGGCGTCTGAGAAGCTCATACGCCTTATAATGCCAGTCGTTTTTCGTTCTATGCGGCCAGTAGGATCTTTTAGGATCTGCTTGTAATTTCCGTCCGTTTATAGTTCGTTTACTTTGTTGTAGTAGCCAGTCTTATCCCGCACTCTACTGTCGCATTACCTTTGTCTGCTGGTAAAATTAGTATGCGGTTGTTATTTCTGAGGGATCTTAATGTCTAGTTAAGCTTTATTTCGAAGATTTGGCTTTACTCAGGATATCCATTGTTTTTCTTCTAATATGATTGGCTATATTCTCCAGTAGTCGGTACAAGGATGACTCGACTTGGCTTATTCTCGTTTTTTATCAACTTCTTAATTTTAGTTTTGACGGTAGAATTAATGACGTACTGTTTTGCCCATCATAACGTATCTGTTACGTGTAAATCAAGCCAACTTCAAGTGTAAATATCTCAGGTTTGGGGTGGTCAAACTTATTTAAATTACACAGATGTTTGGATAATGCATTAAATAACATATATGTCAAATTTCAACCATTTCTTAATTCAACGATCTCGTGGAGGTACTACCTTAAGGAACGTTTGCCGCACGCGTACCGCGATACATAATAATTTAACAGTTCTATAACCGTTTCTCATAATCCAACTAAGTTTCATTGTAGCCTTATAGTTTTATAGAAACAAGTACAGGGTCCGGCAAAATGACCTCCCACATTTTAACTTTTAATAAAAACGCCATAATAAATGTTATTTAGAATTGTTTTTATTAAATAGAAATGTATAGGGTGTTACTTAATGATAGGCCGTAATTGCAAGGGCACATTACTGAATCAATTTCCAGTAGAAAAGTTCATATTAATATGTGTCCTAAAATGTCTGGTTTTCAAGATATAGGACATCAGTTTTTAAAAAAATCGGTTTTTTAATAATATCTCAAAGATCCTTGTGCCGATTTTGTTGACATTTAGCACTGTTGTTTATTGTAATAAGTTAGCACTAACTAGAAGATAATTATGAGTTCCAGTGGCGTCCCGGGGGACAGTCTCACGAATAATATTGACAAAAAAAAGTGTACATTTTAGGACACATGTTAATATGAACTTTTCTACTGGAAATTGATTCAGTAATGAGCCCTTGCAATTACGGCCTATCATTAAGTAACACCCTGTATACTATGCCATTTGTGTTCATTATGTTTTGAAAATTACAGAGTCCAAGTGGCGACCATTTTTTTCGATACACATTCGAAGCTAATTTCTGAAGGCTTCCATCACTCGAATAGTCATTTGAGGCGGTATTTCTGCAATTTCTTGACGTATTGCTGCTTTCAATTCGTCAATGGTTCGGGGATGGTGTTGGAAGACCTTCCCTTTCAGGTAGCCCCACAGGAAAAAGTCGCATGAGGCAAGATCGGGTGAACGCGTAGGCTACCCAATCTCCACGTAACGAGATTACGTCTCCTGGAAATATTTCCCTTAAAACGTCCATTGACCTTCTTGCCGTATGACCTTATGCTCCATTCTGTTGGAACCATACATCCGGATGTTCAAATTCTCTAAGTTTTGGCAAGACGCGAGCCACTACCTAGCTAAACACAGTAAGCTCCCCCTCCTTCAGTGGTTCGGGCACAGTGGTGGTACTTTGACTCTGTAATTTTCAAAACATAATGAACACAAATGGCATAGTATACATTTCCATTTAATAAAAAAAAATCTAAATAGCATTTACAATGGCGTTTTTATTAAAAGTTAAAATGTGGGAGATCATTTTGCCGGACCCTATACATACGAAGAACAGCGCTAGACTAGCACAAATAAGGGAAGCATTTTGGTAGTGAAGCACGTTGCACACAGCTCTGTTGTACGTGATAGCGATCCGATGCAACTTTAGCGCACATCAGCGCGTGACGTAACGTGGCTCTGGTGGGAAAACGAAACTTCACGGAATAGAATAATTAATGCGCATATCCTTTCTCACTTAGAGATCGATTATTATTTAAAAAATCGACAGTTAAAATCAGCGCTCGGCATCGTGTCGCCGACACCGGAAATTAAAAGTGCGTTTTGGTTCTTCAGAGTCACGTTGCCGAGCGCTGACCTACGTCTATCAACGGCAAAGGGAAGACCATTTCTGAATGTAAAGCCCCCCATTCACTAGCGGATTGGTACGGCAGATCGGTGCATCCGCACCCGTTCGCCAACTCATCCGCCTGTGTATGGGTACGACGGATTGGTCGCAGATGGGTTGAGGCTCGGTTGGGAGACAGTTGGGAGACCGATCGGACCTGCGACCAGTCCGTGGCCACCATTCACTAGCGGATTGGTACGGTGGATCGGTGCGTCGCACCCGTCCGCCAACTCATCCGCCTGTGTATGGTTGTGACGGATTGGTCGCACATGGGTTGAGGCTCGGTTGGGAGTTGGATCGTTTGGAGAACCAACCCGCGACCCGACGCGGAGTAGTCATAATTTATCAGTGAATGTGTACTTCTCCTGACTGGTCCCGTGACCGAGAAAGAAAATTTTTTGTTTTCATTGAAATAAGCAAAAACTACTCGATGCTAAGTATTTATAATAAAGCCAGTCCCAGACAATGCGTGCATTCGTCAAATGCGCAAACGTTCGGACTCGTACTACGCCTTCGGCTACCCTCCCACACGCTACAGTATTTGGACAATATTCGTGCATTCGACAAATGGACGCAACGGCGCGGGGGGCGTCTCGATTCCGCTCTCCAATTTCAGGGCCTCGCGGTGGGGCACTGGTTGCGACGGCAGGGCAGGCGGTATGCCTCGGCAAGCGCAAGGCGCCTGGACTCCTCGGGTTGCGGGAGCCTCCGCTAAATTCATCATATGTAGTCTGCTGCATTTCAAAAATATATCATATTCCTGAATTAAAACCAAATACTATTAAAAAAAAAATTTGAATTATTAAACTGTTAGTTTGAGTGTGAAGCTTCGTTTTGCTACTCATGATTCAATAAATCCGATTAAAGTCATAGTGTCCAGTCTGAAATTAATTCAGGTAATAGTTAGTAGTTTATATAATATGTATGAGTAATAGACCATTTGCACGCGCAAGCGCGCGCCTAAAACGTATTTCATAACGACATTTACGATTTCCATGCTCGTGAGTTATAAGCTGCGATTTGGGTTATATTAGCTATTTTGAACATAAAAACATAGAACGACTGTGGGGAGGCTTCTTCCTGATAACAATAATCGAAAATCTCCATATGATTTAGTTGGTACAGTAGATTTCCTGATTTTTTCATAGAAATGCTAATATCTCAAAACTATTGCAAAATAACGAAATATTTCTTTTGTAAAGATTAATTGCATTTCTTATAAGTAGAACAATGTGAAAATTTCATCATTCACAAAAAAATATGTGCTAACTTAAAATTGCAGTTTATATTTTTAATTCAATATTTGTTAATATGATTGATTAATTAATAATTCCAAAAATAATTTTTTACCGAACATTCATTTTATGAAACTAAAATAAGCAAGAAGCGAGACGCAAATGCAGGGAGGTAAGGAAGGGAAGCAGAGAAATTCAAAGGTCAAAAAAATGTTCATATCACGTACACATGTGCAACTGCGGTATCGTTTTTATCATGATTTTGTCTAATTGATACTCTATTCTTCTTCGTTACTACTTACGTTAGTTTCGGAATTATATAATTCTTTATAAACATAACTTTTGACAGCATTATTTCGTCTTCGATTGCCTAAATCAAACCGTCGGTTCTCCACAGTTTCATATTGACCATTTCATGTGAATAGATGCACGTGTATCTGGATAGTAATGTCAATTATTATATTCTGACTTCAACACTAATTTTATCAAATTGAATTTCCCCGCTTTAACTATCGAATAATATATCGATATCGATTATCAACTAACCAATGAATGACCACGACTTTCGATTATATCGTGTTGGATGTTATTACATAGGATAATTGTCAGACGGCACGAAAGTGGTGGGAAGTCCGTCAGTTGGAAAGCAAAAGACGCCTCGCCCTCATTGCTTTTGAACGCTGCGCTCCACTCCAGAGGCCTGACTGACGGACTTTCCACCACTTTCATGCCGCCTGAGGATTATTTTTATAAAAAATACATAGTAAATATCCAACAGACCAATTTTCAGCGTGAATCAAATGACTTTGTAGAAAATTTTTTTCGACAACTTTCTCAGCCTCCCACAAGTCCACCCCCCGCGGTCGCGCGGTCTGACGGTCACTTACCTTATTCACCCTTTCTAAAAAGTTTCCAATACTTTACAACCGGCAAAAAACCCCGCGAGTCTAGCGGCCCAGATGAGGCGGCCCAGAAGGGCCCGGAGCGGCCCTTCACTTTAAAACTTTATTATTTAATCATTATGAATCCCTTTTCAAACTTTTAAATTTGTTTATTGATGACAAAGAGTCCATCATTGTATTATATTTACTCTTCTTTCTATATTTGGCCATGGTAATTAAATATTACATTTCTCATTAAAAAAAAATCTTACATGGACGGATACCGGTGCACTCACGGTATATAGACAAACCTAGATCGGGTCGCGGGTCGGGTACGCGTTGGCGGTCGGGTACGGGTATGACCAGTGTGTGGGCAAACCTAGATCGGTCGCGGGTCGGGTACGGGTTGGGAGTCGGGTCCGGGTTCGTGTAGTGAATGGGGCCTTTTAGGGTAATGCGTGGTGCTTGAGTGGCTCCGTAGTGGGCGCACGTGCGTATATACGTACGTAGGTTGTACCTGTAATAGCGTAGGCTTAGAGATACGCCTAATTTTTTAACAATAGTATATTGTGCAACAAGGGCTGAAAGTTGGTGATTGCCGACAAGTGTGAAGTTTACTGCCCGAGCGAAGCGAGGGCTGCAATCACACTCGTCGGCGCCAACTTTGGTCCGTGTTGCACACGATATTTTTTATAACAAGTGAATGCAAGTGGTGCTTTTCATGCTAGTTTTCAGGGACGAAAGTGAACGAAAATTCACCCAAGGGACGAAAGTGAAGCAAGTATAAACTGCGCATGCGCGAGCTCAACTTTTCTATCCTAGCATGCAATTTGCTATTTTCGTCCCGTAAAACTAGCATGAAAAGCACCACTTTCGATGCACGTGTTATAAAAAAGAGATTTTTATCGTTTCGCGTAGTCTCTGCACGAAACGCGCGACACTGTCGCGGACGAAGCTTCTCGGGGGATCGAGTACTACACGCAGACCCGCGAGCTGAATTTCCGTGCCGGCTCAAACGAATAGGTATAAAATACTTGCATATAATTATCGCTTTGCCGACAAAATACATACTCGAGACGTCGAAAATACGGTAAAATCTTAGTTTTATGGCACTCCCTACTTATCTGCTTCTATTCTGGTTTCTCGCGAGGAGGAGAATTGAACCCAAGCACCACACGAGCTAAAAGGCACCTTTAAATCATCTTCAAGACGTCTTATATACACTTTTAGATGACTTTTAGACATGATTTGCCTTAAAAGCATTTTTTAGTTCTGTTCTATCTGGGAATTATCAGAACGACGCACCACAGTCGCATCCCTCCCGAAAATAACTACAAGATTCATTGTAGGATCTTGCAAGAATATTATAAGATCGTATTAGATCAACGAAAGAATCTTGTAATATCATACAAAGGTAATGCAAGAACCTGTCATAATCTTATAAGAGACTTGCATCAGCAGCTGTTGCTATGAATTCGGTTATGTAAGATCATACAGGGTAATGTAAGATTCCTACAAGAGGTTTACACGATAACTAGTAACTCCAACTCGGTCCTTTCAATATAGGATCCATGTAAGAAATTGTTAATCATCCAAGATGCTTGATAGGATCTTGTAAAATTTTCCCACAAAGATGCTACACGTAATATTTTTTCATGTGATTTTCTGCAAGACACAGTCAGATCATATACGACTCTTGCAGGAAGCTTTCAAATTTAATACATCCTGTAAGCCCTTCTACGAACTGTTTGTGCGTGATCCTGTGCCTTCCTGTTCTAATTCTCTACAAGAATTTTTCTTGAATGATCATTCAAGTTCCTGCATACATTTTCTAGAGGAATTTTCGGGAGGGATGCTTATACAGGGTCTTTGGTTTAATACACTCCAGTGGAGCGGGTTGCATATCGGTTGACGCACTCCATCCGCTATGGTTTCCTGTAATTCGGTGGTAATACTGACAGCCAAGAAAAACATTGGTCATCTCATTTCACCACTATTGAGATGGCCGATGTTTCTCAGACGGATACGTCTATTTGGTTCGGATCTTAGCTGTCGGTATTACCACCAAATTACAGGACAATGCAGCGGATGGGGTGTGCCAACCAATATGCAACCCGCTCCATTGGCTTGTATTAACCCTTTGCACTCGAGCGGGGCCACTACGGCGCCCAGAGGGGGGGGGGGGATGGCACCACTCGAGTGCAAAGGGTTAAACCAAAGACCCTGTATAGGGACCGTGCAAGGCGAATAGGGCGCCATCTGAAAGCTGTTGTGTCTTTACACACAAGTAATGAGGAGGAATTTAACGAGAGCATAAAGGGCAGTTACAGTGAAATTCCTTTTTATTACATAAAATTAAATATTTTTTTGTAAAATGTCATCCTCGAAAAAAACCTACAGCGTCAAAGATTGCTCAAATACACCAGATCGTGTACAAAATATTAATCTACCAGTAAAATTCTATTCGTTTCCTACAAGTAGTGTTCACTTCCCATGGAAGAATCACAAACGTGTAAAGTGGATTAATGCAGTTAAAAATTGCATTAATCCACTGCTACACAGTATTCAGATAATATATATAGGTGATATACAATAAGTTAAGTAAGAGCGTGTACAGCGTTATTCATAAAAAATGTATTCAACAATGTTTTTTTCCATATACACCCTGCGACTCGGATTCTGTCGCTGGTGACTTTCTAATTATCATTTTTAAACGTACTAACCAATGAGTAATCAATCCTCATGCTTTCATTAATGAGGATAGACGCCACCGTAGCTAATGAGGACATGAGAATTAATTGTTCATTGGCTAGTATGTTTAAAAATGATACTTTAGAAAGTCATCAGGTACAGAATCTTAGTCGCAGGGTGTACATACGTTTGACATGTTCCAAAGCAATGCGCAATTATGTTAATAATGAGTTCAATCACCCACTAATATCAATAATCGCTTGGCATCTCCGAGGCATACTATCCACCAAATTTTCGGCGTATTTGCGGGAAAGTGCCTTCCAAATGTGTCGAATTTCTCAGGATACATGCATCAAACAGAAGCTTTGAGGAAAACGTGTCTTCACTGTGAATTCACTGTGAAGTAGCTATCCCGAGAAATTCAACGCATTTGGAAGGCACTTCCCTGCGAATACGTCGAAAACTTAGTGGATAGTATGCCTCGGAGATGCCAAGCGACTATTGACGCTGGTGGGTTAACATAATTGCGCATTGCCTTGGAATATGTCAAACGTATGTATGTGGAAAAAAACATTGTTAAATAAATTTTTTTATGAATAACGCCGTACACGTTCTTACTTAACTTACTGTACTTACCACAATCTTTACATTATAAGTATTTGATACACTGGTTTGAGCTACAACTTTACAGGTTATAACGATTTCTCAGTTTTTGGTGTCATCTGTCTCTACTACATTAAGTACATGACCCGATTCAAATAATTTTCGTCCTTTGACATCATTTTGACCTCGTATGAGGTTGTTTTGAATTGGCCGAAAACCATACTTAATAATTCTTATCATTTTCATAAATTTTCTACTAGCATTAGATTGTAAATTTCCTCCCACGAAGTACCTACTTCAATCGTGTGGTCGCGCGCACATCGGCGAATACACTGCCCTCTATAGCTCGTGCACGGTCCCTATAGAGAGAGAGAGTCCGAACTTGGATCTGCAACATAGCAAATATAGTATACTATACGACTTTGTGGAAGTATAGACGGAGTATAAGTATCATCGTTGATTGGTCATGCTGGATAGGAGAGGTTAAGCAGGACTGGCATCTGTTAGCAATGAAACTCTTAAACTGAGGTAGGTACGCCTGATTCTAACGGGAACCAGAAGAACCAGACGTACCTACCTGACTGGAGAATTTCATTACTGGCAGTTACCGATCCTGCTTAACTTTTCCTACTCCCGACAATCAATCAACGATGACGCTCATCGTCTACATTTTCACAAAATCGTCTACGTTATATTTGCTATGTTGCAAATCCGAAATATGCAAAGCTGAAACGTCCAATGTAAAGCGCATACGTGTATCTCTACCATCCACTAGCCGTGCCTCTGCATGCAACCTCTCTTGTACAGTCTCCTTCCGAAGGTGGCCATAAAATCGAATTTCCACTGCAATCCGATTCGTAAAATGACGAGTAACGACCTACGAAATCCTTCGATAGACAAAGAGCCGAATCGCGGCAGATTGAGAAAAGGGTGGACAGAGTGACAGATAAAATGATTTAGCATTTAATTATCTAGGCGAGCTTTCGAAATTGGCGACCAAAAACGGAGGGAGAACTGTTTCTCAACCGTTAGGTGTTACGACGAGTCTGCTAGGCGTAGGAATTTTCGATAAGATTCACTTCGCTTCAGATTTTGGGTATAGAGGGAAACGTAATTAGTGGTACAAGCTTTAAAGTCCATAGCGACCAAGAATACGTATATAAACGTACTGTGTGTGCGAGTGTGTGTACGTATGATTGCGTGCGTGCCTCTGTGTGTGTGTGTGTGTGTATCTTTGGTACGAGAGATTGCCAGAGCATGCGAGGTGGGGGTGTACGAATTTAAATTCAAAGTACCTTTAATTATCATGTCTATCGGTAGCGCTAGGTGTTTTTCGTACGACAGGTATTTTTTCAAGTAGGTACATGACGCAAGACATTTATGCTACAACCTACAGCACCGTACAACTTTCGTCCTTCATTTATCTCATCTTGCGTCATCGCGATGCGTGTACACGCGATTTAGCACACCCTGACTGGAACGATCGCATTTCCAACGAGTCGAGTCTCGCCGCCCTAAGGCCCGCTGCAAATTGAGCCCAGCCCACACACAGCACACGTGCAGCGCACACCCAACCCATCTTGTCCACGTCCACGTTTTTATTCCCTTACCGTATATTGAACCCAGTAGTGGCCCACACTAGCACCTCGCAGCATGGCATCCCTCGGTGAAATCTTGATAGATTTAGAATCGGATTCGGAAACCGAAGAAGTAGTTGTATTGTACTCGTTATCGAGGAAAAGAAAAAGAAATAGAAATGCTTACCTAAATGCAAGGAATACTCGGGGGGAGTTTTTGTTAACCCTTTGTGCATAATTTTTTTTAAATAAATGAAAAACTGTTTTTCGTATTCGATTATATTTCTGATTAATAAAAAAAATATTATAAAAAATGTTTATTAAATTTTAACGCCTATTTAAACAAAAAACAAATTTTTGCATACCTATTAATAACAACATGCAACTGTTAACAAAACTAATTTGCATATTTGCATATTTACATCATCAGCCATACTTCTCTCCTTTTAACAAGCTCATGCTGCCCACAATCCACGAAATCTGTGCGGCGAATACAAACCTCCCCACGCGTGGCTGGCGATATACTGGGATAGCTCTGAGCTGGCCCAATATGCGCCACTCCGTTTCACATCATGTGTTACAAAGTAACGCACACGTGCGCTGTACGTGTGCCGTGCGTGGGCTGGGCTCAATTTGCGACGGGCCTCACACTCGCAGTGCCGCATATACCGAGACAGTTTCGTAATCAGAATCAATCTCATTGCTTCTATCTTTGATAAATATTCTTCTCACCCGAGTATCTATCCATTTTCGAGTATTGCTCGACTATCGCCTGCAACAAGAGACTCGACTCGGCTCGTTCAAGGCAGGAGGGGATTGAGAAAGGTGCAGGATTGCGGTGTATCGAGGGGAGATTATCTATTTACATACATAACTCTAATTGTACGTTTCTTAGAAAAAAAAATAACGTCTACAACCTCATAACTGTCAGTACAACGATGTCTCTGACAACCGCACATCGATTTTTCGCATGTAAATACTATTGTTTTAACGTATATCGTACGTTGGAGTTTACGAACACGAGTTACTAACACCTTCCCCTCAGGGGGGCTATTCTCGACGCGTGAGAAACGAATTCGTGAACGGAATTATTGTTTTGTTTGAGAAGTTTTGTACACGGAATTTTTTCCCATACGAAACTCCTTCGTTAACGAAATTACTTTTTTCGTTGACGAAAGTGTCATTCGTCGTTCTCGCTATTTTCGTCAACAAATGTGGTTTGGTATTTGTATACCGGTGAGTTGCATGACGAGGCGGTGGGCCGATGTGACGGGTCGTTGCTAAGTGATTAAACGAGATTCTAAAAAGAAGACGTCGCTAAGGGATGTACACATTTTTCGTGTGAGAAAATTACTTTCGTTGGCGAGATCTATCTTGGAAGGGATTTTCGAATCGTTAACGAAAGTGATCGAGGAAACTTTAAATCCGTTAACGAAAAATATTTCGTCCACGAAAAGCATTTTCCACGCGTCGAGAATAGCCCCCCAGATGTAGAATAGGAACGCCCCGATTTCTGTCCTTAACTATAATCCCAGCCTGGTACACGTATTTAGCAAGATATAAAAAAGAGGTGTAAGTAGGTTTCTCTGCCTAGTCCGCGGTAGCAGGACGATATAGTAAAAGTAGCTATGATGATATAGATGACGGCATACTTCTTCAGGATTCGATTATTAAATCTAAGCACCGCTGTGAAACGGATTACTACGAATAAAGAAATAGCTACAACGAGTCTCAAATCGAAATGCTTTTTAACGAATCGTATTCGTAAGTGTCTCAAGTCCTGGATAAAAAATGCTACATGACTCTATCGATTACCCTATTTTCATTAGTTACAGTTTGATTCAGATCACACAACGCCAAACTATAATGATAAATGAAAAACCATGGCGTGTCGATTCATATGCGAAAAGCATCAAAAATTATTTAGTAGACTTTTTAAAGATTTAGATTGGTAGCCAACGTGTTAATAGTATCTTATGTCATTAGGCGGTAATCCGAGGTTTTTTCAGACTGTGTTTAATTAGGTCGTAACACGAGGCATGGTGAGGGTACGAGCCTCGTCCCCTCACCATGCCTCGTGCTACGACCTAAACACAGTCTTAAAAATCCGAGGATTTCAACCGAATGACATACTATTTTTTTATACCGTATACCGTATGTCTGACGGCAAGCGCAACACCACTTCAGCAGTTTTTACCGACGGTGGTCGAAAATTGCATTGGATCTAATGCAAGATTCGACCACCGTCGGTAAAAACTGCCGAAGTGGTGTTGCGCTTGCCGTCAGATATACGGTATGTCATTCGGCTGAAATCCTCGGATGTTTGAGGCTGTGTTTAGGACCTAATTAAACACAGTCTGAAAAAACCTCGGATTTCCACCTAATGACAGTGGGGAGAGTGGTCTAACTCCGACCCCCTAAATGGTTTGGCCCATACCGGGCGTAAAAACTGACCGATTCTTTTGAAAAATAGATCATTTTGAAGAGAATTTATTCTAGCAACTTGCTGTTGTAGAGAAAAACTTGTCTTTTCTTTTTATAAACATCGAAACCAATACGTAAAACACTCCATTTTCGATATGTTCAAAAATCATGGCCTAACTCTGACCCCCCCCCCCCTGGCCTAACTCCGACCCCCCTTCTGTAATGATCAGGACACAATGATACATGAAAAAATAGTTCTTGTTTTTTAAAATAGTACAAATTCAAGAATAAAGAAGGCATTTATTTCATACAGTAGTGAATTTTAGAGCATAAATTAGTCAAAATTTTAATCGCTGTCACTGGATTCGACATACGATTTTCCAGCAGCGCTGTGCCGTTGTGATCGCTTTCTTGTTTGCTGTATCGTTCCACTGGTAGATGGTTGGGGATTACTGACCGTATTTTTAAAATGTGGCCGTTTTCGTTCTAAACGTTTGACTCTCTCGTTTCTGTTTTTCGCTCGCAATTTCTGCCATCACGCTTGGGTCAGTTAAAATTGCAGTGCGACCAGGTTTACGGCCTTTGCGCTTTCCTCTCATACGGGGTGGAGCTTTCGGAAACGGCAAAATTTTTTCAAGCGTCTCATTCAAAAAGCAGCGATTTGAAAACGTGAAGTCGATGAGCTCAATTGCTGATTGGATTCCTTATCCACTACAACAACAGATCTACATTCTTCGCCGACAAATTCGGTTGGATTGGGGCGATCTGTTGTTGCCCTCGGTAAATAATCAATATCCTGGAACTTCTCCGTATCGATCAGAGAAATTCCGGGCGCATGGAAACCCGATTTGATGTTCACTTCTGTTGCTGCTATCTCCAGCCCACGAGCAATCATTTGTGGTAAGCCGTAGATTTGAACACCACGCCCACGCCCAGGATTCATACGCATGAACATTTCAAATTGGTTGTCGATTGCTTTTTTCAATGGTCCAAACACGTTAACATCGAGCAGTTGGAGCCGATGTGAGCAGTGCGGCGGAAACGACACAACATGAATCCCGTTCGATGTGCAGAATTCTAATTCTGGCAAAGATCGATGGGATTCATGATTATCCAAAAGAAGTAGTAGCGGATTCGGTGTGCCCTGATTGGTTAGAAAAGGGGTGAAACTCAAAATCAAACTCATTAATAGTTTTTGTTAAACTCGAGTTAGTCGCAAATCCTCCTTCTTGAATATTCAGTTTTAATAGAATTTAATTGAGACAATGACAGTCATAAAAATGCAGTGAAGTGTGATATTAAAGAACTTTGCTTACTATTGACAAATATATTGCTAAAGCTGACAGTAGTATAGTATAGTAGTATAGTATGGCATACGAGGGAAGGGGGCTGATACTAGGAGATGACAAAAAGAAAAATGAGTCTTTATTAACTACTTCGTGACTTGTTCGGATGAAATGCATGACAAAGGCCGACTTCTAATGGAAAACAGACAGTGGAACTACGAAAAATTTCCTGGCACAAGTTGCAGCAGCGCTGCTTCAATAAATGGTTAGAAACTCAGTCCATTTGTAGTTACATTTTCTCATTAAAATTACGTTCAACATAACCTATTCGAACAGGAGAGGTGATGTTCGGAGGTTAAGTTATCAAAATGCTAGATTAATAGAATGAAATATAGCGCAAAAAGGGGGGTCGGAGTTAGGCCACTATTTGGAGGTCGGAGTTAGGCCACAGCGTCTTTTGCTCGAAATGTTGAAATTTAAATTAGAATTCGCTGATTTTCTCGATTCACTTTTTGTCCTTAGGAAAAAGACGGATATTAACTTTCCAAAACACTTACCTTTTTGCTTGAATGCGAAGAGAAGATATGCCCAGCTGGATTCGAATGAACACCAAAAATGAATCTCGCGATCGCGAGAGATGCGTTTTTCTTTAAAAGTAAACTACGACTCATCTTAGAACATGACTACCAACATCCAAATAGTTGTAAACATAATGCGCATAGGACAGAATAAGCGATTTGAACATGAGCTTCACTACATTATTGCTAGAGGGGGGGGGGGCTCGGAGTTAGACCACCGGTCGGTTTTAGGCCACTCTCCCCTACTATTTCCTCACTCATGCCCATTTCGAGGCTTTATCCAGCCTATTTTTAGACCGTAAGATGGCGTTTTTTCCGCGTGACACCGACCGAGAGTCCGCAAGCTGTAAGAGCACTTTTCTCAGACTAACGCGATTGCTTAGTCCGAAGTGGGTCCTTTTTTCAAACTGATGAACGCAACGTGAAATGAGCCGTGTATACTTCTGTTTGTTTTGTTTTGAGAAATGAGCATTCGTGAGAAAAAATAGTATAGGTATGTCATTCGGCTGAAATCCTCGGATTTTTAAGACTGTGTTTAGGTCGTAGTACGAGGCCGAAGGCGAGCCTCGTCCCCTCACCATGCCTCGTGTTACGACCTAATTAACCCTTTAAGGTTTCTCGAGCGTTATACTAAAAATAGTGAGAAATGCTTGAAAATGATTGCATTCGGTAGATTGAAGTAAAAAAAATTCAGTTAAATTTTCAAGTCTTTTAAGAAGCTCGTTGCAAAGATTTTTGAATAACAAAATAACATGTGTTCTTATGGGTTATAACCAACAAACCGCGATATTTCTGAGAAAAATAGTGAAAAAATTCGGACATTTTTTGAACAGCAAGTTTAATGAACTAAAATCATCTATACCAATTTTCACGTTCATTAAGAAGCCCGTTATTTTCTTATTAATTGTTCTTTATAAATTTAACCTTTGATAAGTCAATGTGGCATCGTTGCATGACGTACAGATGCATGACCAGATGTTTTGGGCTCCATTTTTGAACTCACAGATACACACATACTACTGTACGTCAAACATTGTTGTCACATCCCACGAAGAACATACTTTAGAGTGTTACTGTACGACAGTGGACTAACTTTTAGCAGGGAAAAAGCCCCTGTACCGTTCGAGAAACTTTAAGGCGCAAAATTTTTTTTCTTTAAAATGTCTGCTTCCATTCAGGAAGTCAAGCATTATACTACAGTTTGTGTAAAATCATAGAATTTTCGATTGTAATGGAAGTGGTCCTTTCAGGGACCACCGATATATAAAGGGTTGAACACAGTCTGAAAAAACCTCGGATTTCCGCCTAATGGCATAAGATACTATTAATAGTAGCGCAGTGTTACTTCGGCAGTTCTGTACTTGGAGGTTCTCGCGTGCGGCTACTCGCCCCCAGTCTACCCTTCACTAGCTAGGACCGTATTCGGACTCTCATCGGTATGAGTACGAACCATCCATATTATTAAACAATTAAAATTGCTTGACAACAATTTCTGACACCAATACTTACTCACGTTATGACTACGTATCACATAGACTAGTGTTTATGGCATCAATAATTGCTCAAGTTATTGATGTCAGAAATTGTTGTTAAATAGTTTTAATTGTTTAACAACATGGATATTGAAGGTACTCTTACATTGGATGCAGATGAGAGTACGGCCCTAGGTAGTGAAGGGTAGACTGGGAGCGAGTAGCACGTGAAAAGCACCAATCATAGAACTGCCGAAGTAAGACTCTGTTACTTCAATAGGGGACCTCGGTTTACCGAATCGATTGGGACCACGTCTAGTTAGGATTAGCAAAAGTTGGGATAATAAAACAGTCATGATGGGTGAATCGATGTTCTACAATAAAAGAATATTTGAAAAATAACTCAGTCCGTATATATTTTAGATTATAAACATTTATAAAAAATTATAGAAATGGAATGCTTAGTTGAGGATTTCTTTATCATGAAATTTATAATCTTTTGTCGGCGTATGACCAACAGTAATAAAAGAATTATCGATATGCATTTATTACTGCACGTTCCGGAGATCTAATAAAGACACAATGAGAAAAAACATACAAGCGAATTAAAGTCCTGAAAGGCGATATGAACTTGGATACATTCGACGCCGGCTTGATTTGCAACGTTGTAACCCGTGACAATGTATGCCTTCTAAACACCGATGTTCATATAATAACAAATCTGTATGAAGCAAATCGTGATTCGGATAATAGAATGTTCGGATGAAGCAAGTTATGGTTCAGATAACGGAGGGTTCAATAATAGAGATTCGGATAATCGAGGTCTTACTGTATTAAAATAATTAAAAATGTTTTTATAAGGTGACTATGTTTTTGATTTGATGATCAGAAAGAACATGAGTGTGGCTACATGCTCATTTTTAAAAAATCTTTTAAGTGGCGAGACACAAAAAAGGGATTTTCAAAATTATTTGTTTAAAAAAACGTATGAATTATTAATTTGTTTCATATTTCTCATTTCTCATATAAAATATAAGCATATCCGCGCAAGTATGCCAAATTCCATTAAACTACGACTTTCGTTTTTAATGTTATGATTTCTTAAAAAAAGTTGATTCCAAAATTTCTAATTGTTATGACTTTCATATTTTTCAAAATGTTCCTAAATTGCTTGGCATACGTACTTATAATGCGATTGATAACAACATATTCAAATTTGAAGAAAATCGGAAATTACTCCAAAAAGTAATAGGTAGATTTGGCATGGAATGACCCAAAAGCGTTTATTAAATATGATAGTTAAGATTATTGGAATGGGTTTAGCAATCTTGAAATTTTAATAGACATATTAAAATTTCAGCGAAGACGTGGAAATTTTATTTATTATTTAACATTCGAGAACATCTTTTTGTGACGAAAACTACACGACACAAAAAGTACCAAGTACATGTATGTAAAAAAATTTGCAACGTTTTATTAATATCAAAATAGTGTAGTTATAAGTAAATTTAATATCTAACAATAATCACATTTACATATAAAATTATGTCATGGTTCCTTGCTCATCTATCTAACATCACAGATGCATCGTGTTTACGTAGTCTTCGAATGCAAAAATAACTACTAGCACAAAGCATCATTAGTGCTGGAAGACCGATTCCAATGGAGATAATTAGAATAACCAAGTATGAAAATTGCTCGTCTGGAGGAACACCGTAACCAATGATAAATGTCCTGTAACAAATATTAAAATCTCATTTTAAACAACGAATAATTTATAATTCTTTCAGATCGACATATCGATACCTGAAAGCAACAGTGAGATAACACAGATTTCGAGCTGTGTGTCAAACGTAAGCTAAAACCGGCCTTTATACAATGCAATACTGAGATATCTCGGCAAAAATATTTAAATAAAATATTTATTTAAATATTTTTGGCGTGATATCTCAGTATTGCATTGTATAAAGGCCGGTTTTAGCTTACGTTTGACACAGCTCGAAATCTGTGTTATCTCACTGTTGTTTTCAGGTATCGATATATATTTTATTTGAATTACTAAGAGGCTTCGAACGTCAACTTTAAGAATTGGACCAACGAAATACACATATAATCAAAAAACTCGGTAGAGTTTCGCGCCAAATACTCTTGCGTAGCACGAAGCTCTCAGCCGGATACATTTACAGAAAAATTCACTACAGCAAATAATAAAACATTAACCCTCCGTTACGCGCTATATGAGCGCGGCTCCGCCGTTTTTAGATTTTAAGTGATTTTGTATATTTTTTACTATTAGAAAAATGTTTTAAAAAATAAAAATGCTTTCTTTAAACATTTCTGAAACGGCCCGTGGCTTTAATTTTTCAAAAAATACACTTGCGCAACTAAAAAAAAATGATAATTTTCCGAGCGAACGGAAAAGCAGCGCCGAGCTGCCCTTGTTTAACTTTTCATTTATATTACACTTTCGAAGTATTTAGATTCGAAATTATTATTGTATTTAAATTTCTAGTATTTAGTGATGTTATTTTTTTGTATTTGGTACACATAACTGATTTCATGAATTTTTTGTTTCAAAGATACGAATTCACTTCTTTTTGTAAAGAGTGATAGGTAAGTTATGAACGTAATAGTATTTTTTTACACCGAAGATGTTTTTGGGGTTAATACTTACCATGTTAAGTAATTACTTTTCTTATAGAAGCCATCTCCCTTAGAACCTAGCGAAACGTTAAATTTCTGAACAAGAAGATGTTCAATCCGCTCGCCATAGAATGAATATAAAAGCGAATTTGTAGCTTCGTTGGTATGATTCAGAGATCTTATCAACGGATAATGTATCATTTCTGTTGAACTAGTCACATCACGGAATGCGTCAGTGTACGATACTGGTCTCCACTGCAAATAACCTGCCGCATTTTGGGTTTCATTTCCATTACTATAAACCGGTGTTCGAATCTCCACGAGCTATAAATAATATTTACATATATACGATAATGTAAGCTTTATTTCTGCACTCTTAAGAGGCCGACACACCCCGTCTGGAAATGTCGCGGCTGTAAAGATATATTTCCAACATGTGTGGTGCATAAGAACCTTTTATATTTTCGCCACCACACTTAAAAAAACATAAATCTAGGGCCCTATAGAAAAAAAAATAATAAATTTCTGAGGTCGCCGATTGATTACAACAAAGAAATGTATTTTTTTTACTATATTATTATTACTTTATTATTATATTTATAATACTTATACACCATGTTGGAAACATATCTTTACAGTCGCGACATTTCCAGACGGGGTGTGTCGGCCTCTTAATAGCTCTTCTGTATCCTTTAACCGTTTAAGTGACAGAAGACTGGGACATATTTAAAAACACATCATATTTACTCTTTTTATGTATAAAATATTTCTTGCCATGAAAAAATTGTTTTCATATTTTTTAAAATTATACAGTATGTCCCGTGGATAAAACGCAAGTATTTGAATTTCCCTGACATTTGACTTTTTTAGTGCTTGGAACGGTGCTGTAGTTAGAGTTGGCTTCAGAAGAGTGCGCTGCGTTCTTACGAGCCGTGTTTCGAGAGCGAAAAGTGTAAAACGTCTGATTTCCCGGGAACTGTCAATTCAGGAGATCGAAGCGTCTAACCTCGAAATTAACTGAATTTGTAAATAATGGTAAACAATGTGTAGAAGTGATGAGAAATAATCATACAGGTTTCGGAAACACGGCTCGTAAGAACGCAGCGCACTCTTTTGAAGCCAACTCTAACTACAGCACCGTTCCAAGCACTACCAAAGTCAAATGTGAGGGAAATTCAAATACTTGCGTTATCCACGGGACATACTGTAGATAAGGTGAGGTGGGGTAAAAGCGTACAAAAAAATAGACGGAGCAAGTGCCTCATATCAACTTTTATTCAAGTTTCTTAGCGAATGGTGCTGCCATCTTTAATTTGTAATTTTTGTTGAGTACGTATGTTAATTAAGCTGTTTTTCTAATCTAAGAGGTATTTCCGCAGTTGTTAAACTAAATTATTGTTTTTGTTGATATGTTGATATAATGTACTTGCCCTGTCTATTTTTTGGTACGCTCTTACCCCACCTTACCTTACTTATTTAAATTATTTTTTCATATGTATTAGAATTTACATTCATCTTGTGTAGTATTAGTTTCCCATTAAAACATCAGCTAGGAGACTTAGGCCTGGTGAGAAACTATTCTCCCAGTAAAACTTAAAGGGTTAACGTATAAAAATCAGATTGATGTGGGTACCTCAAATATTCCAGGAGTATGTTCGTCGTCCAAACTTTTTTTAGTATCAAGAGACATTGTAGTATTGGATTTACCTTCACTAACGATAATCAATTCGATAGCAAACCGACTTCTAGAGAAGGTAGTATTTGTTTGGAAATGATCAATAATAATATCAATCTGTGTTGAGTTCTCGGAATGCAATAAGTGAGGTGTAATATCAGAGTGATTAAGTGAGCAAAATCCATTTAGCTGTAAATAAGACATTTACGTCAACAAAGATATAGCAGAGGCAACAATGCCATTCATATAAAATGACGTTATTTTATATTTTAAATAACTTCATTACGTTTGTAGCCATTCTTATGTAATAATTACCACAAATTGGAGAGTTCCATTTCTGGTTATATTTTGGGCTTCGTTACTATAACCAGTACTCTCAATACCCAATTCAACCAATTGTCTAGTTTTTTGCATGAATTTTCGTTTCCAATGAAACGACTTTGAATGTAAGACATTTATATTTTTATTAGGGACTGTATCGATCAATCCAGTATCGTCTATATCGTCAAACTCATATATCTTTAAAAAGAAAACAACATTAACCAGGTTGAATATTATGACGTACGTGGAATGTCATCTCGAGGATGAACCCATACGAACTCTATTACAGTCTGGGAAGTACGAGTATACATTATAAATGCTATCGACGTACAATGCAAAAATTGAAGTGATCGTATAGTATTTAAATGTGCTAATGAAATATATATCTGACGTTTTATGTACGATACTCGTATATGTACAGAGTGTCCGTAAAGTATGGAAACGGTTGAATATCTCGAAAAGTACGCTTCAGAACGGGAAACGAAAAAATACGTATCCGATATTTTTTAAAAAACTATCAAATGATACCAAGATTGATCCCACACCCCAACCCCTGTGGGTGGCGCAGGGGGAAGCTTCAAAATCTTAAATAGGAACCCCCACTTTTGATTGCATATTCGCATTCTACATTAAAAACTACATAACTTTTATTTGAAACATTTTTTTCGATTCGTGGCAGATGGCGCTATAATCGACGAAATTCAATTTTTTCGGTTTTTGCAATTGAGAGTCGATTTATTCGATTTTGCAATACAATTGCGATAGAAATTTACATTTTTTATTCTCATACTTGATATTTTTGTTAAAAATTTAATTTAGTTTTGCAAATTTGAAGTGCAGATGCGTTCTGTACTTGGAATTCCCCCGGCGGACGGTATATTCCGGGAATCGTAGCTATTCTTTCACTAGTAGTCCGTTTTAATGATATCCGTTAACCTGAGTACACGTAAACAGGTACCGCTAATTGCCGGGCCTTCCGGACCCTCGAACCTCGATGTATTCCGAAAGGGATTATCCTTGAGTAATTAGCTTATTTCCTCTAACGGAACTTAGTGCGTCACGGGGAATTCCAGGTACAGAACGCACCTGCACTTCAAATTTGCAAAACTAAATTAAATTTTTAACAAAAATATCAAATATGTTAATAAAAAATGTAAATTTCTATCGCAATTGTATTGCAGAATCGAATAAATCGACTCAATTGCAAAAACCGAAAAATTGAATTTCGTCGATTATAGCGCCATCTGCCACGAATCGAAAAAAATGTTTCAAATAAAAGTTATGTAGTTTTTAATGTAGAATGCGAATATGCAATCAAAAGTGGGGGTTCCTATTTAAGATTTTGAAGCTTCCCCTTGCCCCACCCACAGGGGTTGGGGTGTGGGATCAATCTTGGTATCATTTGATAGATTTTAAAAAAATATCGGATATGTATTTTTTCGTTTCCCGTTCTGAAGCGTACTTTTCGAGATATTCAACCGTTTCCATACTTTACGGACACCCTGTATACTCGTATATAAAGTTGTACTTGAAGAATGAATATTACACTGTGTAAGCAAAAGATTTAAAGTCGTAAAACCGTTATTAGAATGCTAATTATTTTCACATAATTTTATATTAATTTGTTTGCAGATTATGAATTAATATTATACAATATATCTCATACAGGATTATAGTGCGAGACTACCATACACACATATACGGATTTACTACAGTAAATTCTAAGCCGTGCGCTATTGATCTGCAGTTTAGAAGTATGTAGTATATTGCAAAGGAATGACTACCTACTTCATCTATAATTTCCAATTATCATAGAGTTAGGATATAGTAACCGCCCACCGGCAAATATTTGCCCTTTGTATCACATTTTACAACAAAATCAAAGGGTACCTATCTGACGTTAAAATTCCATAGATAGCATAGAAAGACATAAATTTTACATAAGAAATAGCGATTTTTACTGGATGGATTAAATATTTATAATTTTATAGTATGTATGTTATGAAGAAAAAATTTTGAGTAGAAAAGATATTACAAAGAAAATAGAAGTGATAAAATTTCGGGCACGCGGTAGTACCAATTCTGCTCGTATATACGTATGTATTTTTGAAAATCTAGCCAAGTTTTCTATAAACAATTGCGCATCAATACTTCTAGTAACAGTAATATGAACACGATCTGGGCATAAGATTGGAAAATAGATATTCTTACATCGCTCATGGTATTAATAATTATCGAATTACAGAACAACACACAGAATACAGAATAAATGCTTTGGTTATCTATTCTCAGAAAACACTGCTTATAGCCATGCAAAATCGATGGCAAATCGCTTATGAATGGGCAAGTGTCCAAAAATGAAATTATTACATTTCGTTTAGATATTCTTTATAAATTTTCTATATTATAGAATCCACAAACAACCGAGCTTCCTCATTGGCAATGAAGAAATTGTTTCAATATTCAAACCCTCTAAAGCCATGAAACCTCACAGACTGTTTACTGAAAATTTATACTTTAGTTGAGAAATGACCTCCCTATCTCATAAAAAGTGCAGTATAGAAAGAATCTGTTCTATACCTAATACTTTCTGTTCAAAGTAGTGGAACTCGTCTAACTATTTCTTCATGTGACCAACCTTTTTTATAATTATTCCAAAAGTATATAGAGGCTCCGCTGTGAAGTTTATGGATTTCTTTTTACCATGGATATAGCTTGGCCAATCTATATTTAGATCAACGGACGGAGGAGTGACTGCCAAGAGAATTGATGGGTTACCAATAAAATCCCATAAATAATGTAAAGTGTCGTTAGGACCTTCAGCCTTTAAATAAACCATAGTCACATTTTTTTCTTCGCAAAGTCTACCACAACCTCGATTTACCCAAGCATGTAACTGAAAAGAAAGATCATGTGGAATAATACATAAGGGGTCATCCATTAATCACGTGAGGTCCGAAAGGGGGGAGAGGGGTTCGGCAAAAATCACGAAATATCACAAGGGGGGGGGGGGTGTAGGGAGATATCACGTGTAGTTATTTATTCGTTGACCGCGCGATTTCTAAACAACCTTAATGTCTAGACATTTTTATCGCGGTCCTTAATTTTCCAGAATTAAATTAGATTATACTTACCTGTAATTAAAGATAATATTCCAAAATTTTTAAGATACTTTTGGTACTAACAATAAGAAAATACGTGATTGGGGGGGGGGGGGGGTGTTAGTCTTAAACCTCACCACGTATCACCAGGGGGGGGGGGGTTAAAAAAATGCTAAAAAGCATCACGTGATTAATGGACAACCCCTAACTCAATCAGTACTTTACGCCATATAAAGTACCTAAATCTAACATGTTGTCTATGTTTTAAAAAATACATAAGATTCTCATACACTGGACAAATACCGCACATAGAATCTATCATCATAAATTCTCATATAAAATATATTTATGAGAGATTTATGAGAACTTATATGGTCCTATGTGGTATTTATCCACTTCACAAGAATGTTAAAGATTTCTTTTCAACAGAAAATACAAATATATAAGGCACAATTACTTATGTAAAAAGTATTTCCATTTCTATGGATACTAAAGGCTCCTTTTCAGGTAAGACAAGAAATAAAATCAGCGATGATCAAATGTAAAGATTACGATCAAGAAACTTATAAAATAAACATTCCATATGTCACTAGTTCTTTATGTGCAAGAACTTGATTAAAATAAACGAATTCATAGACTAAGGGCCGGTTTTACCAACAGGTATAAACGCGGTATAGCGCTATACTGAGAATAACAATAAGGCTTATTGCTGGTTATTCTCAGTATAGCGCTATACCGCGTTTATACTTTGTTGGTAAAACCGGCCCTAAGTGAAACATAAAGAAGCTCAAGCTTTGATCTTGGCTCGGCGATGATAGTCAGAAATTTATGACTCGTTTTGCAAAAGAATGAACTAACGTGAAATGAATTTTAAAATGCCAACCAATACATGCTCTATTTCAAAAAGAAATTATTTCCCATCTTATAGCACAAATCTAGCATAACTATAAATAGTTCTAACTGTAAGCAATTTAGGAACAACCAATAATTTCATGCAGTATGACAAAGAATACGCTAGTAAAGACTTAAATTAAATAACGCGTATCTCGATTAAAAGGCTAAAAAAGAGCAGCGTATATTTTTAGGAATGTCAGCTAATATGCCAATAAATGCCAATTATTAAATCTTTTGCTACGTCCTACATTCTTCGTTGGACAAAGACTGAATTATGCATGTATACAAACTAACCTCCAATCTTCGTACAGGAATATCATTTCTTATATCCCAAAGCGAGTGCTCTTCACAAATGACATAAAAGCACGGGAATGTATTTTTTTTTAAAAAGCATTGATAACTGATATAGGTAGATAATTGTCTAATTTAGAATAAAACTGATCGAATGAGGCAATGGGATTTTTTAAATTACTTACTTCTCTCCGCGTAGAACAACAAACATCCAATGTCACAATAAGTATAAATATCCAAAGCACTTTAATATTATACATATTGTGCAACTATTTTAATTTTAATTTATCCAATAAGTTCTAATGCCACACCACTCATATTTACAGATGCCTACAAAGAGACAGACGTTCACGATCAACTGACTCCAACATTCTCGCCCCCTTTAAGCCGGGTTTTCACTACGCGAAACTCCGCGCGAAACTGTTGCGCGAGTCGTGTCTCCTCTGTTGTGTGACGTCACGTCACGTTGTCACGAACCGACGACCGCCACATCTTCCGCTAAAGAACGCGGGCTATTCAAAGGATGCTTCGATTAAGATTTGCGTATTAGAAATCCTCGCCATTAGCATATCTCCCTTTTTCGCGTAGAGTAATGGTCACTCGAGGGATAAGATAGGGTAGGTAGGAGGAGAGCGGATACTGCCACTTTCTCACGGTCCGAGAACAACGAGAGCGGAGGCTGCCACTTTTTCTCACGGTCCGAGAACAACGAGAGCGGAGCCTGCAACGTCCGCACGGCCCGAGAACAATGACAGGCCATAAACCCATTTTTTTTAGTCCCTTCGCGGAAAACTCGCCAACGCAGGATCCACGCATTTGAAGAAAGACGCATCGACACATCTGGAAGACGTTGCGACATCTGACGCCTCCGTCCACAGCCTCCGTCCTCGAGAAAACACTCCCCTTCACGAAAACTCACCCCGATTGGACGAGATACCCCCACCGGAGCATCCCCTTCCCTAGCGACGCCGAGAGGGACTTGAAACGTCGGAAGAAGAAATAGCATATAGACGAAAGTCGACTCCGAACCCGAACGCAACTTTTCCTTTTTTTCTCAAGAGAATAAACTTGAATTTTGCCGGCAACCTCTGCCTAAAATTTTCTCCTTGGTTTCCTTTCTCGAGAGAGATACGAAGATTCGCGCGTCTCGTGCACGGTGCACGATCCTCGCGCCTCGTGTCTCAGAGTGAAGGCCATCACACAGAAAATTCCGTAAGACGTAAGACGTAAGACGTAAGACGTAAAACGTAAGGTTCATCACACAAACGCGGCGTAAGATGTAAGCTTTTTGACCAATCCTGAGCGAAGACGCTGTCCCCACCCTTTTTACATCCAACTTAGAATCTAGAAGTGTCAGTTTGATAATAATTTCATTTCAATTGGGAAGAAAAGCTTAACAGTAAGTACATTTAATTATTGATTACACTCAGTTCCTATAATATATAATAAACAGAAAAGCCATTCCTAGAATGACATAAGGATACAGTGAACCGCAATGTAAAATGCATGACGTGAAGAGTCAGAACTGTCGTATTCATCTGCTTTTTTCATAAAAAATATAAATAATAACACTCAACAATATTATTCTCATAATTCTCATATCTCATATTCTCATTCATAGTTTAATGAACATGACATGATAGCATTCTCTGAAATTTTATCACATAAATATCTCTTGAAGAACCCTGGAAAAAAATATTTTCATTTCCTATGCCTATTATACAGATAAAATTATTTTTCAGGTAGTTCAAACATGTCGAGAAATAATGAAATATTGCTGGGGATTTTGTTGGTGGCTACGGGTGTGCTTGTTTTGAAGAAGAAACGATCACGGAGATGGTTGAATCGTCGATGGTGGATTCGACCAATAAATCGTATGCATATTTTTTTCCAGGGTTCTTCAAGAGATATTTATGTGATAAAATTTCAGATAATGCTATCACGTCATGTTCATCAAACTATATATCGAGAATAATATTGTCGAATGTTATTATTTATATTTTTTATGAAAAAAGCAGATGAATACGACAGTTCTGACTCTTTACGTCATGCATTTTACATTGCGATTCACTGTATCCTTATGTCAATCTAGGTATGGCTTTTCTATTTATTATATATAGGAACTGAGTGTAATCAATAATTAAATGTACTTACTGTTAAGCTTTTCTTCCCAATTGACGTGAAATTGTTAACAATATCAAACTGACACTTCTAGATTTTAGGTTAGATGTAAACAGCTCTAGAGCGGCTGTATGCACGCGTGGCGCGGTGAACTTGAAGGATAGACTTATCGTATTGAGATTTAGCTTAAAAATATCGTTTAGGAGCAATCAAAAAATGTATTATAAAGTTCAAAAACAACACTTTCAAATGCTGCATGTGCAATTAAGAAAAAATTTTTACTTTCATTGTACGGAGCTGTGAGTGTGGCCAAAATCGCACGTTTTCATACATTTAACCTCAAGTATCTCGAAATTCTGACCTGGTACGCAAATTTGAGAGTCAGATTCGTTTTTAGCGTACATCAATCTACAAGAATCACCTGGTCTGGTTCGAAATACAGAGAAAAACATTTATTTTTGTGGGCCTATGATATCAAATAACCCGGGAAACTTTGTGATTGGTTGTCCGTAAGACATTCGCCGTAAAAATTTCAACCGGACGAAAGTTTTCGACGTTACGTTTTACGTCTTACGGACGAAAGTGGTGGGGTTCTTACGTCTTACGGGCATCAGAATACTTGATCCTGATTGGTCTATTCGCTTACGTCTTACGTTTTACGTCTTAGGGAATTTTCTGTGTGATGGCCTTGACCGGGACTGAAATCAGCCGGGTCATAACAGTTGCGTGCCAAGCCGGTCTTCGTTGAATCTAGAGGGCAGGTCCGCGCCGGTGGAACGCTAAGGGCCGGTTTTACCAACAGGTATAAACGCGGTATAGCGCTATACTGAGAATAACCATAGGGCTTATTGCTGGTTATTTTCAGTATAGCGCTATACCGCGTTTATACCGTGTTGGTAAAACCGGCCCTAAGGGGCATATTTCACGGATCCGACATGTTGGATTGTCGTATACGACAAGTCACTCCGATTGGCTGTGACAGAAAGTGGTGGTGGGGGAAATCTGTCGGACCGACGGTATTTTTCGTCGTACGAAAGTTGAGCAGTGTCGAACTTCAAGCGACGGTTTCGTACGACAAAAAATAGAGTCGTGCATGGCCGGGTGGTGGCGCGACAGTATGTTACGTTCAACGCCACCGATGGCTATCTGAGAAATATTGACACATCCTGAACAGCGAAGCCGAGAAGCTCCCTTCGACTTGTTTTGTCTTAGCTCGTATTGTTCAATGCGTGCGTTTTTTTACTTTTTTGTCACACGTATTTGTGAATTCATTTTACGTATTATAATGAGGAGCCGTTCTGCCAAACTTCACCACTTGGCGGCACCACCATTTCCAAACTGTCGCAGCGACAAACAGAAGTGTCGTCAATCAACCATATTTCATGCATCCGACAAAATACCTGCGACGGACCCCCCACCCGATTTTTGCACAACCAATCGGAGTGACTTGTCGTATACGACAATCCGACATGTCGGATCCGTAAAATATTAGCCTAAGGCGCTCTGCTCGAAAACGCGGGGAAAAGAGAAATAAAAGACTTAGAAAACTGTTTGATAATTCGATGATCACCATATATTTCACAGTCGTTGCGCAACGTAGATAAAAGATTGATCTGCCCTCCTCGAGCGTCGAAATCCCTTTTTAATTACATAAGCCCAGCCCCTCGGCGGGAGAAGGGCACCAATCAAAACGCTAGTCGCGGATCGTTACAACGGTTTTTCTCCCTCTCAATAGGGAGTTTTTGAGCTCCTTAATTTTAGAACGTTATGTTGAGCATGCGCAGTGGCTTCATAATAACCGATTACGCTATTAAACGATAACGTGATACCTTATTAGACGGAGAATAGGGTACGCTTAATAAGCGATAACGGAAATGCACTGTCGCTAGAGTGCGCTTAGGGAGTAGAGATGTGGGGATCTCGAGATCTCCCACGGATCGTGCGAGGAGTGGACGGTCGGAAGAAGGCGATAGTTACGAAATATGACTGAAGTTTATTTCAACTATCGACAATGAGCCGCGGTTAGCGAGGTAAAGCAGAGCGCTGTGTCGATACATCCGTATGGGCTCGAGTAGGCAGGAGAATGGGGCTTCCGACTCTCGTGGCGTGGCTACCACGATAGCCAGGTGGCTTCACAGTGGTGGCACTGTGGGACCACGCGGTGACTTTGAGAAACATCACAGTGATGTCTTGGTGCGTGCCCACTGGGGTACCACTGTGGCATCACGCAGTGTACAAAGTGGATAAAGTCGGATTTTGCAAAAGGATAAAGTAGGATTTTGCACGCAGTGACTTTACCGAGGTTCTTAACTGTGCGCCCGTGCAGTGCCGTCGCCTGCCACCCGCCTAGTAGTGTCGCTTTTTTTTTCATACCCTATCGGGATTTGAACCTGCGATCTTCGGAATACGAGATGCTTCGAAACTGGGAATGCCTTCGCATTCTACCAATTGAGCCACCGACTCTTCAAGCGCGGTGTTGCTCCACTCCGGTCATAATATAGAAACCGGACATGACAGTGACTGCTCTCGAAGGTTCTCATTAAAATTTGTCAAATAATTTGATTTTTCTTTTTCAAAATAAATGTCAACATAACCACGTAAGATAAACAAAGAATTTGTAAATAAAAGTAGTTTTAAAAGTGTAAGTGCAATAAACCCAATTCATAAGTGATGAATATCGGTATCGAAGTTATCTTATCAATTCTAGGAGTCAAAAATTGCGCTAGTGGAAGGAGAAGCGGTATTGAAAGCAGGTTTGTATTTTCCTGCGGAATGAAAAAGAGAAACCAAAATGCAGTGAAAATCATCGCTTCTTGCGTACAATTGTCACATGGTACTATTTGCCCTACTGATTTATGTACAGAAGCGTTGCAAAAACATGTTTGCGTCTTCCTCTGGCCCAGCTCCACTTGCACGTTACTTCTTTATTGTTGTTTACCAGTAAGATGTTCACTTCAACTTCGTGAGGAGCACTTGTTACATGTGACGATTTTATGCGAGAAGCGACGATTTTCACTGCATTTTCCTTTCTCTTTTTGATTCCGCAGGAAAATACAAACTGCTTTCAATACCGCTTCTCCTTCCACTAGCGGCATTTTTGACACTCCTAGAATTGACAACATATCTTCGATACCGATATTCATCACTTATGAATTGGGTTTATTGCACTTGCACTCTTAAAACTACTTTTATTTACAAATACTTTGTTTATATGTTGACATTCGGTCCGTAACGATGGCCATCTTAGGAAGAACGAAACGCCACCATACGGCGGTGTCCGACGCGAATACAAATTCCGTAAGCGTAAGCGAATAGACCAATCAGGATCAAGTATTTCGTTATGGCAAAAATTTGCACTCCGTATCCTCACTGTGGCATCAGAGTAACGTCACTCAGTGACGCCACCGCGTGTCGCTAGGGTGAAAGTCACGCTTGGCTATCGGGGTAGCTGTGTCTCCAGAAGCGTGGTGATCCGGCGCTACGATCGCCTGGCCGCCAGAGACGTGGTGATCGGTTGATCACTGGACAAGATGTGTTGTGGCTGACTGGCCGCTAGAGGCGTGGCGATCGCCTGATCGCCACAGTACTCCCCCTACGTACTTTCAAGTTGGAGGCTTGAAAGTGACTCTCTTCTGGTATGTGTTTGCGGGTCTATCCATAGTCGATGTCCATTGCGAGTGTCGTTGCAGGTCTCGTCTTGTCCGCGCTCGAGTCAACACGTACCCTTGTGCTCTCTCTCTCTGGCTCCCAGTTCAGTGACACGGCCCTGGCGGCCCCCTGGCGGTTTCTCCCCGTTAGATTTGAATCAATCTCTCTGCCATCCCTCAACTTTTTGGTCATCCGTTCAATACCACATTCACACATTAAACATCGTCGGGCAACAACATTCATCAATCATCGCAGTGGACTACCCACACAATCTTGAGGGGTAAGCCGCCGCCTTCTGACCAGTTACAGGCTGGTCGAGATGGCGGGCAAAAATCGCTCAAATCAATCTCCTCCTCTTTCCCGCCACCCTAATAACCGCATCAAACCCCCGTTCACCCAATGCTCCTCCAACTTGTCTTCCTCTAAACCAACTACATCCCCTAACAAGCAAAACTCCCCTACGTCATTATCTGACTCCGACGAGACGATGGAGTTTACGCTGGACGAACATATCGTCCAAAGTAGCCTCCACGATCTTTGCGAACCAGTCAAGGAAAATATACCTCCCGCAGGTATAAAATCGAACTCCTCGCCTACCTCCGATACTAACCCCAACCACCATAACGGCAATCCCAGCGAGGGTCGGGTCAGGAAAAGACCACTCGAGGTAAACAACTCTAATCCGCATACTTCACCTTCCGACCTCTCGCCCGCGAACACGTGTACCTCTTCCTCCGATAGTGAGCCTCTACTCAAGAAAAGCACCGCATACTCCATCCCCTACAACCGTCCAATTCTTCCCACCGAAAATAGATACCCGTCGAACCACGAAGGCCCGTTCCGCGTCTACATCCAATCCGACCCGAACAGACCCAATCTCATCATCAACAAATTAACAGTAGGGAGAATAATTACACAACTCTCAAAAGATGCCCTGGAAAGAGTAGATAACTCAGGGATCCATTAACCTGTGGCCACCTTCAACGATCTAACCAGTGCCAACAACTTAGTCGCGAAAAAAGCCCTTCTCCCCTATGGCTACATCAGCTACATTTCATCCCACTCCTTCTCCAAGCAAGGCATCATCAAAGGCATCCCACTTTCCTTTGATGGAAAAGACGCTCCTTCGTTTAAATCCCTACTCAAAATTATCGGCGCACGACGGCTGAACAGAAAGATCAGAGATAATCAGGGAGGCTTCGAATATACCCCTTCCTCTACACTCCTCCTAAATTTTGAGGGGAAAACCCTCCCAGAAAGCGTCACACTCTTTGGCGCCCACTTCAAGGTCGTGCCCTACTCTCCGCCCGTCTCCATCTGCCACAATTGCTACAGGCTCGGTCATCCAACTAAACTATGCCGCAGCAAAGCAAGGTGCATTAAATGCGGATCCTCTCTCCGATCACCCATCGACTAACTCCTGCCCCTCTCCCCCCCTATCAGATAACTACTGCATCAACTGCAAATCCCTTGATCACAATACCTTAGACAAAACATGCCCTCTCTACATCCGACAAGAAAACATTAGAGCTTTAGCGCAGCACGACAATCTCCCTCTTATCGAGGCTAGCCGCATCCTAAGCTCAAATACCTACTCTCCTTCCGCCCCTCTCTTAAACAATCCCACCCAAACGTCCTACGGTCAACACTACCTCCCCTACCCCTCCTCCTATACCCTCTACCCATACCCCCACCTCAATAAACGCTAACGCCCACGCTACTTCCCCACGCAGCCATACTCCGTCTCTCTATAATAACTCCCCCTCCTACTCCACTCCCACAGCGCAACCACCATCCCACCCTCGAAGTGACCCTGCACCGCCACTTCACCCCCCCCCCCCTCCCCCAGCCCCAATCGCTACATCACCATCACCCAATCCTTCTACCAACCTCTCCTTACTCGCCAACATCCCCTCAGCGAATCAAATTGACCGCCTAACCGCGGCTCTCGAGAACCTTCCCCCCCCTGATTAACTTAATCTCCCAGATGGTGCCAGTTTTAGCAAACTTAAGTACCAACCTCACCCAACTCCAACTCGCTCCTCCAATCTCCTCTCCTCCCCCCAGCACCAACCCCTCCCAACATGACCATTAAACACAATAGCAATATTTCTATCCTACACTGGAACTGATAAGGTATAAGAAACAAAAAAAGACTTACTATTACAAATCTCACACCAATTCGATATTATTCTCCTTTCCGAAACCAAAATCCCCCACTCAAAAAACCTCCACATCCCTGGCTTTTCCACCATACAAAATAACCGCCTGACCAACCGAGGAGGAGGACTAGCTACTGCCATCCGCGACAACTTCCCCTTCACCGTCCATAATCCCCCACACACGATCCATAATTCCCCCAACACCTTACAAACCCTATCAATTAAAGTCTACACCGACTTTGGTGAACTCCACATAGTTAATCTCTACCGTCCCCCTTATAATCCGTTCAACCACTCCAATTGGACCAGTCTGCTGGACTCTGTAGCTAACCTGGATAATGTAATAATTGCCGGCGACTTTAACTGCCATCATCAAGCCTGGGGCTCCAATCATTCCTGCTCTACTGCCAAACCCCTCGTTCATCTACTCGACTCTGATAATTCCGACCTGGTAATCCTCAACGACGGCTCCCACATACACATTAACAAATCTACACACTCACTCTCTTGCATTGACCTAACTCTTATTTCCTCATCCATCTGCCCCCTCGCTAACTGGACCACTTTACCAGATAGCATGGGAAGCGATCACCTTCCCATTAAACTATCCATAGGAGCTACAGCGCGCTCTTTCCCTCCCTGGTGGAACGATCGCTGCTCCGACGCCAACTCCGAACGCAAAAAAGCTCTACCCAACTTCCGAAAAAAACCCAACCTCACTAATTGCATCACCCTCAAAAAAGCAGAAGCCAATGCGAGGAAAGTTTTCAAGCAAGAAAAGAAAGACTCATGGCGCCAGTTCTGTGAATCCTTAAGCTTCAACACTATCCACGGTCTGGAATAAGATCAAAGGCTTCAGAAATCGTTTCATTAAACCTCCCACACAATATACCTACCATTGATACATCAACTATCAACGAAATGGAAACCTTCATAAAAAATTTCTGCAAACAACCAACCCCTCCTCTTCCTCCTCCAGCCGCCTTCATGTCTAACCCTTACCTGGAATGCCCATTCAACCTCTAGGAGCTCGAGACCGTTACCGCCGACATCAAAATCAAGTCAGCCCCAGGCATAGACCGCATCAATAATCAAATCATCAAGAATCTCCCCCCCCCCCCCCCGCTCTCGCCTATCTCTTAGACACGTTCAACACTCTCTTAGAAGAGGGATCCTTCCCCGACTCATGGAAAAACTTCATAATCATACTCATACCTAAACCCAAAGCCGGTAGTTTCCGCCCAATCTCCGTGGCCTCCTGTATGCTAAAACTCCTTGAAAAACTTATTCAAAATAGACATAATTGGTAGGTAGAGCATCATAATATCCTCCCGAACTCCCAATACGGTTTCCAAAAGAAGCGCTCGTGTGCCGACAATCTCGCACTCATAATAACGGAAATCTACACAGATTTCTCCATCCATGAATTCACCCCTGCAGTGTTCCTTGACATTTCCGGCGCATTTGACAATGTTGCCCCTGATATCTTCATCCAAACCATGGCCTCGGCTGGCATTCCTAAAAAATACTGTCAGTTCACCCATAACCTCTGCTCCAATAGGAATCTGTTTTTTAAAACAAATGGTTCACTATCGCAACCCGATACCACCTCCACCGGTCTGCTTCAAGGCTCTGTCCTATAAGTCCAATTTTATATAATTTGTACGTCAAAGATATAGAATCAGTAATCAACGAAAGTTGCTCCATCATCCAATTCGCTGATGACATTGCCATCTTCTCTCGCTCAAACAACCTCCCGGAAGCCTTGTCCTCTACCCAATATTCATTAAACAGCATATCAGCATTCTTGGCTAGCAAAAACCTTCAAATTTCACCCTCCAAAACTTCCATGGTCATTTTCACAAAACGGCACATTCCTCCAGGCACTAACATCCTCCTAAACGATTCCCCCATATTCCCCTCTAACTCCGCCAAATTTCTCGGTCTCCACCTAGAAACAAAACTAAGGTGGAATCTCCATCTAGACCACCACGCCAACAGAAGCAGGAAAGTCCTAAGCGTAATAAAGGCGCTCCGCACCACCTGGTGGGGCGCCGACCCAGTCACTTTGCTAATCCTCTACAAATCCCTACTCCGCAGCTCTCTAGAATACGGCTCCTTCTGCTTTAACCTAGACGATTTCACCATTACAAGCAAACTCCAAAAAATTGAAAAACAAGCTATTCGACTCGCCTTGGGGTACCGATGCTCTACCCCCATTAATATCATGCACGCTGAAAGCAATACCCCTCCCCTTTACATCCGACTCATCAACTGCGCTTACAAATTTCTACTCAGAATATTCTCGACAGAAAATCACCCGACAGTCAACAAACTAAGTAATCTTCACATCCATTCCAGGGAACGCAACTCCCCTAACCTCCTCTCAAGACAATTCATTCTTTATAGACTATTCACTAAAATCTTTCATCTCCAGGACCGTATTGATTCCCACCCCAAACCTCTATATTGCTCATACATACCCAATCCACCTCCTCTAGACCTCATTGACTGCATCACCGGCAAAAAATTTACTGAATCCAACTCTCCCTGCCCCAACGCAGACTTCCAACTTTATTTGAGCTCCCTAAACCCATCCGCCTCACTCTTTTACACAGACGGCTCTAAAACAGATTCAGGAGTGGGCTTCGCTATACACTCCCCAGAAATGGACTCTCCCTTAGAATTAAAAATTCCCTCCGACGCCTCAGTGTTCACTGCTGAGGCTGCAGCCATTCTCCATACCATCCTCCTAATCATAGACCTCCGCATCCCTATAGCATACATATTCACAGACTCATTAAGCTCCCTTCAAGCTATCGCCTCTCCTAACCTCAAAAATCAAAACAATAGACTTACCTTCAGCATCCGCAATAAACTCAACTCCATCGATCCCAGCTCCCAAGCTATCCACCTAGTCTGGATTCCCGCCCATCAAGGCATTGCAGGGAACGAAACAGCCGACTCGGCCGCCAAAAATGGCTCTAAAAAAGGCACCCCCTCCATCCCCAAGATCCCCTACTCCGACCTTTTCCCCAAAGCCAACGAATATTCGGACACCCTCTTCCTAAGATACATTAACAAAACTAAGCACCAGCTGTCTGTTCTTTACCCACTACTTTAAACGGTTAAAGCCTCCCTGGTACTCCAAACTGAATCTTCCTAGACACGGAATTATCACCGTCAACAGAATAAGAAGCAACCATTACTCGCTGTCCCAAAGCCTGTCTCGCCTGAATCTAGCCCCGCTCTTCCCTGTGACTGCGGGGAGCCTGTGATTGACATCAATCACGTAATGTGGTCCTGCAGCTTGTACTCTATCAACGCGCGACTCTCATGAGACAACTCCGGAGACTTCAGATTCCTCCCCCTCCCTCCATTGAAAACTTAATAGCCAATCACCCAAAAACAATCCCACTCATCACAACCTTTATTAACAGAACTAACCTCATGATTTGAGCTTCTATCGCCCGCCTAACAGATGACGGCCTCTGCCCACTCACGACCCCCACTCACTAAGCTATAGTGGCTGTATGACTATAATTATATAGTCGATGCCATTACTAAGAAGAAGAAGAAGAAGATGTCCATTGCTCTGGAGTTCGCGGATTCTGGTTGGCTTCCGTGTCAGAAGTGCTTACTTTTAAGACCGTCTTGTTGATATATGCAGGTTTGAGTCTATCCACGTTGATGTGTTTGAGAGTTCCATCAACGTTGAGCTGGAAGAGTCTATCAGTAATCCTTTTTGTGATTCTGTAGGGTCCTCGGTAAGGCTTTTCCAGAGGAGCCTTTACATGATCGCATCGCAAGAATGCATGGCTACAGGTGCGAAGATCCTTTGCGATGAATATTTTGGCTCTGTTGTGATGGGCTGTAGGAGTAGGTTTGAGTCCTCTCATGAATTCTCGGTGTTTTTTCAGGAAGATTTGTGAATTTGTTGGCACGTCGAGATCCATGAAGAATTCCCCGGGTACGCGTAGCGTTGTTCCATAAAGCATTTCTGCTGGCGATGTCTGGAGATCTTCTTTGATACTGGTGCGAAGGCCGAGTAGTACAGTGGGAAGAATCTCCGTCCAAGGTTTGGGAGAGCACATGAGGGCTGCTTTCAAAGTGCGATGCCATCGCTCAACCATTCCGTTGGACTGTGGGTGGTATGGTGATGTTCGACGCCTCTCCGCACCTATGAATTTTGACAGTGAGTCAAACAATGACGACTCGAACTGGGAACCTTAATCCGTGATGATGACTGTGGGCGTTCCGAAGTTGGCAATCCAGTGGTTGAACAGGGCCGTAGTGACAGTGTCCGCCGTGATATCTCTCAGAGGGACTGCGACCGGCCATCTCGTAAAACGATCAATGATCGTGAGACAATATTTAAACCCCTGGTGTTCCGGCATCATGATGATATCCAGGTTGATATGTTTGAATCTATCGTCGAGAATGTCGATGTGATTGGCCTGTAAGTGGGTGTGTCGTTGGACTTTCGCGCGTTGGCAATGTATACACTCTTTTGCCCATGCAGTGGCGTCTTTTCTAATGCCCGACCAGACGTATTTTTCTCTGATCAGTCGAGAAGTAACACGTCTGCTGGGATGTGAAAGATTATGTACGGTGTGGAATGCCGTTTTTCGGATTGACCGAGAAAGGTAAGGACGTACAATCCCCGTTGAGGTGTCGCAGTAGATTTATGTATCAGTGTCGAGTGTCAATAAATTGAGTTTTAGTGCAGAGTCATTGCTGTTGGTGAGTTCGCGGAGTTCTTGATCTTCTTGCTGATGTTGTTGGATGGTCTTGGGATCGAGAACCGTTGGCATCTGAATAGCATTTAAAGTAGTATGGTCACTCTCCAAAGTGATCGTTCAGTGTCCGTAAAAAAAGTCATAAAAAAACTATGATTTATAATTGAAAATTCTCTTTGTGAATTATAAAATTTATGACCATAAGAATTAGTCGATTATTTTGATTATTTTTCACTTATTATTCAAATAATGTGCCTCCTTTGACTAGCGTCTTTTTATGTGTGGCAACGCATATTATCAATGGGCTCGTGGCCCAGTAGAGAAAACCACGATACACTCAAACGTTTGAGTGTATCGTGGGGAAAACGAGATCTGAAATGCACGCTTGAACCCACTCCATTGACGCGACGTTGCCGCATCTACTCGACGCGCTATTTCCAAACACCGAGAAGCAGAAATTAGTTATAACTAAAGTATCAAACGGTCAATAATTTTCATCAATGGGTGTAAATTTTTGTTTTTTTTCCCCCGTTTTTTGGTATATTTTTTATATTTTATTCTTGGATTTACATACAAATCCCAAGAGAAATGTGTCTTGCCCATAAGACTCTGGGTTATTTTCTACTCGGTAATTAATTTTTATTAGACATACTAAACGGTCAATCTACCTCAAATTTCACCAGGAAGTTTCTATTGATATTAGCTTGCATACATAATTATTTCACATTTAAATCTTGGAAATCGATTCATGACCATACTACTTTAACCTGGAGAGAGCGTCGGCGACCACATTCTCTTCACCTTTCAAATATACGATGTCGGTGGTGAACTGTGAAATGTAGTCTAACTGTCGAAGCTGACGCTCTGAGGCTTTGTCAAGCTTCTGTTGGAAAGCGTAGGTCAGAGGCTTGTGATCCGTCTTGATGACGAAAGGACGACCTTCTAGGAGATGGTGAAAGTGCTTCACGGCTGCAAAAACGCCCAGCAATAGGCTATTTGACTACTATTGAGAAACCACCAGAAATGGTTTATTATATAATTTTGTACAAGCTGTATGAATATTTCTAATGAAATAAGCAATATATTCACTAAAAATCGAGGAACAAATTTAAATAGCAAAAAGGCGCCAAAAACGACAAGCTAGCGGCCTCTCTAATCACGTGATCCCTCTGACGTCACATAATTGTAAACACAAATGAACGTCAAGCAGCAGCTGTCAGAATTAGCTGTTCTCTTTGAAAATAAACCAAATTGTTAAAAAACAATGAACTACAAGTGGTGTGCAGTGCCAATAATAATCTCAAAACAAAACGATTCTAAAGTAAACCTAACCTAAAAGTTGTTGTGAACTGTTTGTTTACAATTATGTGACGTCACACTAACCGTTAGCCAATCACGTATCGTTTCTAATTAAATGGCCGCATTTTAAAAAGACAACTTTTGAAGTTAAGATTTTTAATATTAAACATTTATATATTTTCGTTATTTTACTGAAATAAGTTTAATTAGATAGCAATAAAGAGAGATGATAACAATTTGTAATGTATTTTCAAACTAGTCAAAATGCCTATTCTCTATCGTACGTACTATACCTTGTCTCTGTGACCGTTAATTTTCGTGAGAAAAATCCGATAGGTTTCCATACGCTGTCCTCGAGTTGTTCGAGAGAGGCTCCTATCGCCGTGGTGGAAGCGTCTGTTGTTAAGACAAGTGGTGCGTTGGGAGACGGAAAGGAAGTGTGCGTCACAGATGTCAGTGCTCTCTTGCAAGCTTCGAAGGCTGTTACCGCTTCGGTGGACCACCTGATTGGCGTCTTGTCCTTCTTCTTCGAAGACTTTAAGTACGCAGTGAGCGGAAGCTGGAGTTTAGCCGAATGCTTGATACACGGACGGTAATAATTGAACATTCCGATGAATCGCCTCAGTTCCATGACAGTTTTTGGTTGCGGGTAATTATTGATCGTTTCTACGCGTTCTGGATTTGGTAGGAAACCTTCATTGTCGATTTGATAACCGAGGAAGTTGACTCGCTGCTTACCGAACTTGCACTTACTCAGGTTGATGGTGAGGTTATGATCTGCCAATCGTTGAAATACCTGGCGTAAGTGAGTCTGGTGCTGCTCTTCGTTCTCCGACATGACAAGGATGTCATCTATGTAGACGAAGACGAAGTCCAGGCCACGAAATATCCAGTCCATGGACCGTTGGAATGTCTGTGTGGCATTTTTCAGACCGAACGGCATCCTAGTGTATTCGTAGAGTCCCCAGGGTGTGGTAATCGCCGTCTTCTGAGTGTCGTCAGGGTGCACTGGTATCTGATAGTATGCCTTGTCCAGGTCCATGGTCGAAAAGATTGTTTTTCCATGTGTGACCAGGAACAGACTCTGGATGGGTGGTGGGGCATACTTATCAGGCACAGTAACGCTGTTTAGTTTGCGGTAGTCGCCGCAGAGACGGTAGCTGCCATCTTTCTTCTTGACGAGGTGAATCGGACTAGCCCAAGCACTGCTGGAGGGCTTGTTGATACCTCTGTCCAATAGTCGCTGTATCTCTGCTCGCGCGGCGGTAGCCTTTTCGCCGAAAGGTTGCGCGGTCTTTCTGTTACAGGTGATCCATTAGTGACGATCCTGTGAGAAAAATCGATGTTCGCGCTGAACGCAGAAGAAGATGGTTGAGTGATGTTGATGAATTGCTACAGTAAGTCAGCGTAGGGCATCGACTGATCCAAAGTGGAGATGCTGTGAACTCTTGTGTTAATCACCCGACCCTTAGTGGTCATTCGGGTGGTCGAGTCGACGAGTTGCTTGTTTTTTAGATCGATGAGCAGATTATGGTGACTCAGGAAGTCAGCTCCTATGATTGATTCTGGAACGTCAGCCACCACGAATGGCCAGCTGAAATCGCGTCGTAAGTTCAGATCGACATTGACGGTGTGGCATCCGTACGTAGAAATTGGTGTGGTGTTGGCTGCGTATAAAGTGAGGTTAGCCTTTGGTGGTGGTTTCTGGAAAAATCGAACGGGTAATATTGATAGCACCGAGCCAGAATCTATTAAGTATCGTCGATTGGTCTTCCGGTCGTGTATGTGGAGTCTGACATCTTGAGTTTGTGCGGTGCTGCAGTCGGCGACCGCTTGTACTGCCGGCAGCGTTTTCAGTTTCCCTGGTTGGTCGAGGCGTTGAACGAGCATGGTGTAGTGCAACGTTTGGCGTCCGCTCCAAACCGGTGGTGGTAGTAACAGATTCCAGATTGGCGAGACTGAGAACGAGAGTTGTTCCTATAACGCTGGCCGCTGCGGATACGTGAGCGTAAACGGCGACTGTCGAAGTTTGACTGTCTCTTCTTCATGTCGGTGAGTTCCCTCATGAAGACAGCAAGAGCTTTCTGTAGTTGATTGAGTTTGGTTTCTATTGACGTTGATGGAGGTGCATGTGACCTGCTGTCAACTCGATCAACTGTGGTGGGGTAATGAGTCGAAGCGACCACCGTTGGGCCTTACAGGGTCATGGTTTCTGTTAGCCTATCCGCCATTAACGCCAGAACGTCTAAGTTTAATCCGTCAGAAATCATGAGCAAAGGTCTAATGGATGTCGGGAGACGACTTAGCCAAAGGTTGTGGAGCATCTCGTCATTCATACTGCCCGCAGCCAGGTCCTTCATCTCTCGCAGGAGCTGTGAGGGTTTCCTGTCACCCAGCACGAGGTCGTTTATGAGGCGATGAATTTGCTTCTGTCTCGATTCCGTGAGTCTTTGTATAGTCGTGTCTTTTAAGAGGTTTGGTATTTAACTGTTTCTGGCGGGTGCGTAATGATATCCGTAATTTGTGCCAGTATTCCAGAGTCCAAGGCTTTTAGGGCGGCGACGTACTTAACGTCGTCGTTGCGAATCCTGAACGCGGTGAACTCTGACTCGATCATGAAAAACCTGATATCTGGTCGGTCTTTCATGAACGTGGGTAACTGTGGTCTATTCACCACTGCTACGTAGTTCGTACTGCCTGGTGGTGCGAAGGCTAATAACGGATTCTCGACTGCCTGGTCATTTTGTGTGTTCAAACCTGTTGATGCGGTCGGTCGATCGTTCGTATTGAAGGGGCTTGGAGTGTTCCCAGTGTTGTCCATGGGAGCTGGCGAGCGGTCGACCAGCATGTTGGTGATGGCGTGGGTACCTCGTGGCGTCGCTTGGGCTGAGTTGGCGATGTAATCCACACAAATCACGTCGGGGTCACCAATTGTGGGGATGTCGAGATCTCCCACGGATCGTGCGAGGAGTGGACGGTCGGAAGGAGGCGATAGTTACGAAATATAACTGAAGTTTATTTCAACTATCGACAATGAGCCGCGGTTAGCGAGGTAGAGCAGAGCGCTGTGTCGATACATCCGTAGTGGGCTCGAGTAGGCAGGGAATGGGGCTTCCGACTCTCGTGGCGTGGTTACCCCGATAGCCAGGTGGCTTCACAGTGGTGGCACTGTGGAACCACGCGGTGACTTTGAGAAACATCACAGTGATGTCTTGGTGCGTGCCCACTGGGGTACCACTGTGGCATCACGCAGTGTACAAAGTGGATAAAGTAGGATTTTGCACGCAGTGTCTTTACCGAGGTTTTTCACTGTGCGCCCGTGCAGTGCCGCCGCCTGCCACCCGCCTAGTAGTGTCGCTTTATTTTTCACACCCTACCGGGATTTGAACCTGCGATCTTCGGAATACGAGATGCTTCGAAACTGGGAATGCTTTCGCATTCTACCAATTGAGCCACCGACTCTTCAAGCGCGGTATTGTTCCACTCCGGTCATAATATAGAAATCGGACAGTGACTGCTCTCGAAGGTTCTCATTAAATTTTGTAAAATAATTTGATTTTTCTTTTTCAAAATAAATGTCAACATAACCACGTAAGCTAAACAAAGAATTTGTAAATAAAAGTAGTTTTAAAAGTGTAAGTGCAATAAACCCAATTCACCCTTGTCGAAAACCACTACAGCGGACTGAACACTACAGTGGTCAGTAGTGGTTTCTACAATAGTGGTCAGTAGTGGTATACAGTGGTGAGAATAGTGGTCAGTAGTGGTATGCAGTGGTGAATAGTGGCATGCAGTAGTACGTAGTAGTAAGAAGTGCTAAGTAGTGCACATGTAATGGTTATACTATTTTTTTTATTGAATCATATAAAAAGGGTACAAAATTTAAATTATACGACGGATGTATCACTTCTGCTCCCAAAAACTCTGCAATCACGCGAATTGAAAAAAGATATAATACCTACCCAGGTAGCACACTAACGTCGAAATGACGTTTTTTGAAGGTCAGTTCTGACGTCAGATGACGAAAAATATGACGTCATTTTAACGTCGCCAAGACGGCTTAATTGCACATCCACACGACGTCAGACAAATCACGTAATAATGACGTTCTACCGTACACCCGGGCTCACGGAATCTGTCGCTGGTGACTTTTTTTAAATGTTATTTTTAAACGTACTAACCAATGATTAATCAATCCTCGTGCTTTCATTAACGAGAGTAGACGTCACCGTAGCTAATGAGGGCATGAGAATTAATTGTTCACTGGTTAGTACGTTTAAAAATAAGGTTTAAAAAAAGTCACCAGCGACAGATTCCGTGAGCACGGGTGTACGTTGTGAAGACGAAAAAAATGACGGTTCTAAAAGGTTAGGTCTGACGTGCACCCGGCGTCTTGGATTATGTCGCTGGTGACTTTTTTTTTAATGTTATTTTTAAACGTACTAACCAATGAACAATTAATTCTCATGCCCTCATTAGCTACGGTAGTGTCTACTCTCGTTAATAAAAGCATGAGAATTGATTAATCCATTGGTTAGTACGTTTAAAAATAACATTTAAAAAAGTCACCAGCGACAGAATCCGAGACACCGAGTGTATATCTTTTCATCGTGAGCGGTCACCCATCCAGCTAGAGTGTCCGCACTTTTCGCTGCTTAACTTCGTTGATCGGTCGGTGTCCTCGAGTCCTCATCTGCTGCACGCTCCTGTGGTTAAGAATATTATTACTATGTATTAGTGATCATATAAAGTTTGATGAATAAATGTATATTACTTTTCAATAAGAAAGAGCGTGAAAAAATAAGATTTTATAATTGTATTATTCTTTTCTCAACATTTTCCTAATTTATGATTGTCTTTTGATAAATATTCTTGCATAGACGCAAATTGATACTAATATCAATTTGCGTCTATGCAAGAAATAAATAATAAATAAATATAAATAAATAAATAATTATATGAATGTTTATTCATCCTACATTAATTGTCTTTCATTTACTTTAATAATCTGTGCTTTTTAATAAACAGTATAGTTTATAACTTGCTCAACATACTCTGGAGACTAAATGAAATAATTTATTGATTTAATAATTGAACAAATTACAATTTTTGTCCATTTATTCACAAATAAATTTTAAAGTCCCTATATACCGTATGTCCAATGGCTAGTCGAGCAGGTGCAGCGACCTGAATTTTTCTGAAATTTTACTTCGGCAGTGTTTTAGTTAGAGTTGGCTTTGGAAGATGGCGCTACGTACGAGCGAAATATTTGAAATGGTAAAAGCGGGAGGTAGATAAATGCGGGAGAAGTGAAGTGTAACCTCAAAATTGTGAATGTTGGAATAATGGTGAGTAATTGTTTGAAACGATAAGACATAATAATTCGGGTTTCTTTTCGATGTTCAACCAAATAACACGACTGATATTTAATTGCAGAGAGAAACTGATGCGACTGGCAGTCGTGGAGGAAGGGGCTACCGTCAACGTGGTCCTCGCCAGAGTGGTCGAACTCTGCCTCGTCGACGAAAGGTGCAATTGAAATGAAATTAAAGTCTGAGTCAAGGTGAAAATTGGAAGACATGGAAAGAAAACGCGGCAAAGTCGCCGACAGAAGGAGTGAGTAAAGTGCGAAAGAAAAGTGCAGTGACGCCGAAAAACCATGGGAAGACAGTGACGAACAGCAGCAGCAGCTGGTCGACACTGCTCAACTCCGCACCAGCTCCTGAATGATATCTCGCCGATCGCGATACGCGGCCGCTCCGATGGACAACGATTCCAGACATTCGAGTCGTAGTAGCAGCAAGGACAGCAGCAGCAGCAGCAACGCCAACGGCAGGGGCACTCTTTTAAAGCGAAGGCAGTCCAAGACCGACTCGAATAGCTGTAAGAGAAGGACGCATCGGCGGAAACATGAAATATCGAAGCAAGACTTGCAATGAGAGTGTGGTAAAAGAAAGAAAAAAAATGACAGAGACGAGGCGACGAGACAGAGGAGGAAGTCGTCACCACGAAGGGTTCCTGAAACGGTACCTGTACTAGCAACGTGTGAAGAGTTCAAGAGAACGGGACATCTACACCCAGTCGCAAATCATGCAGAGTTCCTGTGACATCCGACAGCGGCATCACGTCAGGAGTATGAACGGTGGAGAAGAACGGGAGCCTCGCTGAAAAAGGAAGGAGCAGTGTTGGCGATGGCGGTGACAGCCCGGATCATGAGCAAAGGCTGAAGAACCTTGAGCGTTTTGGATAAAAAGTGGACGTGACTCGAAGCAGTTATCGTAATCGATTTACGCCGACACTGGTGCCGTAGCCAATCTCGATCACAATGAATTCTTCCAACTAGAGGCGGTTTCTATATCACTCGTCGCCGTTGATCCTTTCCCTCTTAATCCTTGTACATAATGCATCTGTTAATATGAAGTTTGATCCGAAACCCTTCCATCCTTCCTATTGTAACACTCTCGTAACAATACGGTCCGATTATTTTATATTCATAAGGTTTTATCAGCTTTACGCGTTATTTCTCGTTATTTTTGTTATTTAACCTTGCATTCATACATTATTACTGATGGATTATTAATAAATTAATTCATGAAAGTGACTCTACTGGCTTGTGCTATTTTTCGTCCGGTATTTCCTTCCGCAAGATATTTGGATAAATGTACCCCTTCGATCTTGAAGAGTTTGGTTGGAATAAGCAAGACGGATAGTGGACAGAGTTTAGGCATTTTAGGAGGCATACAAGATGTCACAATCAGCGGGACAGGATTTCGTGTAATCATGATCTATTAGAATTTTTCATTCATAAAATTAGCTCCCGCAGGGGAAATTACATTTTGTACTGTAAACTATGAGATAGATGTATCTCATTTAGAGCTACTAATGAAGTATAAAATATCAATTGAACACAGATTTGTTGTACAGAAACGATTACTATCCACTTTACTTACTATAAATCATGATTACACGAAATCCTGTCCCGCTGATTGTGACATCTTGTATGCCTCCTAATGCCTAAACTCTGTCCACTATCCGTCTTGCTTATTCCAACCAAACTCTTCAAGATCGAAGGGGTACATTTATCCAAATATCTTGCGGAAGGAAATACCGGACGAAAAATAGCACAAGCCAGTAGAGTCACTTTCATGAATTAATTTATTAATAATCCATCAGTAATAATGTATGAATGCAAGGTTAAATAACGAAAATAACGAGAAATAACGCGTAAAGCTGATAAAACCTTATGAATATAAAATAATCGGACCGTATTGTTACGAGAGTGTTACAATAGGAAGGATGGAAGGGTTTCGGATCAAACTTCATATTAACAGATGCATTATGTACAAGGATTAAGAGGGAAAGGATCAACGGCGACGAGTGATATAGAAACCGCCTCTAGTTGGAAGAATTCATTGTGATCGAGATTGGCTACGGCACCAGTGTCGGCGTAAATCGATTACGATAACTGCTTCGAGTCACGTCCACTTTTTATCCAAAACGCTCAAGGTTCTTCAGCCTTTGCTCATGATCCGGGCTGTCACCGCCATCGCCAACACTGCTCCTTCCTTTTTCAGCGAGGCTCCCGTTCTTCTCCACCGTTCATACTCCTGACGTGATGCCGCTGTCGGATGTCACAGGAACTCTGCATGATTTGCGACTGGGTGTAGATGTCCCGTTCTCTTGAACTCTTCACACGTTGCTAGTACAGGTACCGTTTCAGGAACCCTTCGTGGTGACGACTTCCTCCTCTGTCTCGTTGCCTCGTCTCTGTCATTTTTTTTCTTTCTTTTACCACACTCTCATTGCAAGTCTTGCTTCGATATTTCATGTTTCCGCCGATGCGTCTTTCTCTTACAGCTATTCGAGTCGGTCTTGGACTGCCTTCGCTTTAAAAGAGTGCCCCTGCCGTTGACGTTGCTGCTGCTGCTGCTGTCCTTGCTGCTACTACGACTAGAATGTCTGGAATCGTTGTCCATCGGAGCGGCCGCGTATCGCGATCGGCGAGATATCATTCAGGAGCTGGTGCGGAGTTGAGCAGTGTCGACCAGCTGCTGCTGCTGTTCGTCACTGTCTTCCCATGGTTTTTCGGCGTCACTGCACTTTTCTTTCGCACTTTACTCACTCCTTCTGTCGGCGACTTTGCCGCGTTTTCTTTCCATGTCTTCCAATTTTCACCTTGACTCAGACTTTAATTTCATTTCAATTACACCTTTCGTCGACGAGGCAGAGCTCGACCACTCTGGCGAGGACCACGTTGACGGTAGCCCCTTCCTAAACGACTGCCAGTCGCATCAGTTTCTCTCTGCAATTAAATATCAGTCGTGTTATTTGGTTGAACATCGAAAAGAAACCCGAATTATTATGTCTTATCGTTTCAAACAATTACTCACCATTATTCCAACATTCACAATTTTGAGGTTACACTTCACTTCTCCCGCATTTATCTACCTCCCGCTTTTACCATTTCAAATATTTCGCTCGTACGTAGCGCCATCTTCCAAAGCCAACTCTAACTAAAATACTGCCGAAGTCAAATTTCAGAAAAATTCAGGTCGCTGCACCTGCTCGACTAGCCATTGGACATACGGTATGCAGGAGACGGAAATTTTTCTAAGTCTAATTCGTCATTAAAAATGACGGAAAAGTTCCGTCAAAAAGACGTTAAATTTTGACGTCCAAGGTACGTCGTAAATATGACGTCCCTGCGACGTTAATATTACGACAACTGACGTCTGAAACCCTATACTGACCAAAAAATGACGTCTGAGACGTTATTCTAACGTCAGTGTGCTACCTGGGTACCTAGATAAATTTAAATGTTACTTATAGAAGACAATGCAATGGTAGATGACAATTGGTTGATATTATTGGATACCGTTGAGGTTCTCGCGATTGTAGACCCGTGTGCTTAAATTTTAAATTTAAACTTGCATTTTCTAGTAAAAGAGCGAAGGGAGAACAAAATTTTCCCGACGTTTCTATGAGCTTCTATCCTCCTATTAAAAGAGAACTATAATCTAAAATGTGTCGCGCGAAATTACCTAGCAGGGAAAGACTCACTTATGAAAAAAGAAGAGAGATCTATTAATTTTGATTCTCCAGAGCTTTAACTCAGATAAAATTATAATCATGATTCAATCTCACGCGTGGAAAGCAAGGCTACAATAGCCGTTCCTCGGAGCACCGTCTGACGCGAATGCTGCGACCCAGAGAAATTGAGCATCATCGAGTTCTTAATCTAGAACGAATCATCGAGCGTCAACGTCGCGGTGGAATTTCTACTGTCCGGCGATTGCATTGCCATATATCGTTTCCGTAAGATCTCTTGAAGGTCGTTGCAAGAGCTACTTTCGCGTTTGGCTCGCAAAGGTCTCTCACCCGGCGATCTGATAAATACGTTTAAGGAGGTTCGACTATCAGACGAAAACCAACTTACAGCCCTAATTTTTTTATATGACATACACGAATACTTTACACAACTAATATGAAAATTTGAGCAATATATAGACCGTCTAGTTTCTTCGTTATTTCATTCTAAAGTTGACCACATTTAACATATCGCCTAATGGGAGACGATTGTACTAAGGTAGATTATCACTGACTTTAACACACATTCCGCCAACTTTAGACTTTGAAAGACTAGTAATTTGACAGATGAAATATTAAGGATTATGTAAAAAATAAGTAAATTGGGTTTTACCGTACGGTTGCAACGTAATATTGTCATGAAATTCGTTTTTACTTCGCAAACCATTAGCACGCCATATTAACCCTCTGACGGCAAAGCTCGATTCCCCACCACTGCGCGGGGCAGAGTCAAGCGTGAGACGTTAGTGTAGTGGGGAGAGAGTGACAGGGCCGTCGCAACCCGTATGGTCGCTGGGCACCGACGAAACGTTAAAAGTTACCTGCGGTGTGATTTTAATAAGCCATTTTTTTTAATAGTGACAATGAAGTAGTCTTCGACTAAGTAAATCATTAACTATGTTGACATACACTATCGATTCGTCGTTTCAATCAGTTTGAAACGACGGATCGAGGCAACGAATCATACCGTGTATGGGGCCCCTATTTCATTGCCGTGCCGTCGCGCGAAATCCCGTGAGTGCGAGTGAGCACGGTATATGAGTGAGCAGGCCCCTAACTACGAGCCTGGCTGAATGAGAGTGGGGGGCCATTTCCGTGACGTCAGTCACTAACACATAAAGCGACCGCGCGCGATTGGCTGTTCCCTTTCTCCAGCTCACGCGACAGGGATTGCTAAAGGCCCCTGTACACGTTGGGCCAATGCGTTGGGCCAATGCGTTGGGCCAACGTGTACAGGGCCACTTGGCGTAAATTTGTCGTTGGCGGCCAGCGTTGGCCGGCCAGCCGAGTGTTGTCGGTTTTTCGTCCACATATCAAAGGATCTTGGCGCAGTCCGCCAACAGCGTTCACACGTTGGCCTCTCGTAGGTGCTGTTATATACTAAAAGATGGCGGTTATATACTAAAAGATTACAATAATACCTTCGACTAGAATTTTTTGAGGTGATTGGAAGGACCATTATGAAGTGTCATTTACAAGGATTTTGCTCAGAACCCCTGCAAAAGACACGCCAGATGACTCAAAGAAGAAAAAAATTTTGCTCAAAAAATATTCGTACCTCGGGCTGAAAATTTGTATGTTACTTGTTTGAAGGTCACAAATGATGTACCTATGTAAATCGTTGGCTAGGTCACTAATAAAGGGGTATCAGACGCCCTCAAATTTGTAACTTTTGTTTCGAACATTTTTTTATGTTACCTCCGTCTGACGTTTTAATATATTACATGACTTGTCATTTTTTTCTTAAAAAAATTTTTTTTACCTCTGACGTTTTAACATATTGTTTCAGAGACTTTTCGAAACACATAAAATAATTGTCAGACGAGAAAACCTATACAAAATAGAAAGTGCTGTTCAAGTAAATGGCCACGACTGCGATAGTGTCCACGTCCATCCACGTCAAATGGCCAATGCAGAATGAGCAACGCCAACGTGTAAACGCTGTCCCAACTCATTGGCCCAACGCATTGGCCCAACGCATTGGCCCAACGTGTACGTGGCCCAAGAGTTTAGCGTCAGAGGGTTAACGGTGAGAGACTTGGCAACACGGCGGCGAAACAGTTGTAAAGCTCAAAGACCGAACCTTACCTGGCATCCATTCAAACTGAGCGCGAAATTTGAAAGATTCAGAACGATAAAAAAAATATTGTCCTTAAAATCTTTATCCAAATTGAATGATTGTTTAAACGAAATCATGCCTTTACTTGTACAACTCTTTTTCTTTTTTGACAAAATTTCCCTTTAATACTGGCTTTGCTGCATGCTCGCGTCATCCGCCATAGCTGGCCACTGTAGTTCACGCGTCACTGCAGCCAATATAAAATATCGTGGAGTACAACGTTGCCAAGAATACAATGAAAATTGCAACGCACAATAAAAAATGTTTAAACTATAATCATATATCCATGATACTGAATTATCAATCGAATAACTGTTTTATGCCTTCAGCATTCTCTATGAGTTGTTTTTATAGGTTTTTATAGATTATTTGTAATTTTTTATTTTTCTTTAAAATGTTGGACAAGAAGCCACTGACAACGATTCCGGAGTCATTGACGCTCTAATAGTCCGCCATAAGTTTTTCAATATTTTATTTACTAATGATTTTCAGCATGAACGATGCATAAAATGGGTTCATAATTCATTTAATTATTATTCCATAAAGTTTCAGATCGCTATGAAAACCTTTTTTTCAAACATATTTTTGACTCCAAAGAAACAGTCGATCCTCCTTAAAAGCCCACTGTGAACAAAATCAATCCTTCGCAGCCACGACATTCTGACAATGCGAAACTCGTCTTTGTTCCTGGCGAATTAAAAGTTTACCGCGATAAAATTGTTTAACCATACCTTGCGACGAGTTTCAATTTGACTTTGTCGATGTCTTTCAGTATATCGCCCATTAATTTCTGGGAGATCAGTGGCGGTTTATGCCGTTCGACGAATTTGTAGTCCTGTAAACTAGCTCTCCTCGCGATGTGAGGAGTCGTCGGAGGTGGCAGAGGTGGCGGCATATAATAATAACTAATTAAAAGTTTTAAAATTACGATCAAAGCGATTACTTACAGTAATTAGCATTGATCCCAAAGCAAGAAATCTTAAAGTTGGCAATAATTTCGTTGCTGGCTGAATTGCTGCATTTCTTTGCGACCTCGGTGCAATGTGATGTCGTATTTGTCCCAATAATCTCTGACAGGTTTGTTTTTCCAGACGAAATCAAGTGAAGAATTCTACATCATTGTATTCTTCGAAATAGTCAACTCTGGAATAGTTTTGTATTAGATTTGGTTATAAATTAGTAGGTATAGGTATCCTTTATTTACTTACCGGGCACGTATTTTCCTAGGATTTCTCATTCTTTGTAAGACGTCAATTTCATCATCAGATGATGATTTGACAACTGGCACATCAATCAACTCTATTTCACAACTAATAACAATTATTATGATTCTGTCACTGAAGAATAAAGACGCAAACAAAAAGTTAGGTTATACTGAGGATAGCTAGCTTATCCCACGATGAAACTGCCGGATCAGTTATGTCTGCATTTATTCCAAAGTTTATCCTATTCCAGACTTATATCATACTTGTAAAACGCTTGCGTACTGGTTATTCTCAGTATAGCGCTATACCGCGTATAAACGCGGTATAAACCGTGTTGGTTAAACCGGCCCTAAATATCACTTTTTGGATCACTGCTCACCACCATTGAATCACTACTGACCATCATTGAACCACTGCTCACCACTATTGTGCCACTACTCAGGTTTTCAGTAGTGGTTGAAAATATTCTGTAGTGTTCTGTAGTGATTTTCGACACGGGTCATAAGTGATGAATATCGGTATCGAAGATATCTTATCAATTCTAGCAGTCAAAAATTCCGCTAGTGGAAGGAGAAGCGGTATTGAAAGCAGGTTTGTATTTTCCTGTGGAATCAAAAAGAGAAACCAAAATGCAGTAAAAATCATCGCTTCTTGCGTGCAATCGTCACATGGTACTATTTGCCCTACTGATTTATGTACCGAAGCGTTGCAAAAACATGTTTGCGTCTTCCTCTGGCCCAGCTGCACTTGCACGTTACTTCTTTATTGTTGTTTACCAGTAAGATGTTCACTTCAACTTCGTGAGTAGCACTTGTTACATGTGACGATTGTATGCGAGAAGCGACGATTTTCACTGCATTTTCCTTTCTCTTTTTGATTCCGCAGGAAAATACAAACTGCTTTCAATACCGCTTCTCCTTCCACTAGTGGCATTTTTGATACTCCTAGAATTGACAAGATATCTTTGATACCGATATTCATCACTTACGTAATACTTTAGATTTCCCAGGAATTGGCCCAGGGTCGTGACTTGTTTTGAATTTTCAGTTGATTCTGGTACAGCTGGTAATAATGAAAAAAAAATCAGTTAACTGTTTTTGTTTAAAATTAATTTCTTTGTAGGTATATGATAATTTGAACTTACTTAAAACTTTAGAGGATCCAAGGCTCACATTCTCTTTTTCATTTAATTGTCGTGTTTCTATAAAAAAAAAAATTATCCTTGATGCATTTAGTAATTACTTTTTAATTATTATGACTTACCACAACAATTTTGAACTGTAATATTCATATTTTCTTCAACAATAATTTCTTCCTCTCTAAGAAAATCTGAAAAGAATAAATTACATTTAATAAGTTGCTAAAGACCTTAAAATAATGCTTTTAAAATGTTTCAGTATAGTTGGTTAAGTATATACTTACCGCAATATGAGTGCTCTCCAGTTAAATGGTTTAATCCAAAACTCAAATCAATCTCAGCAGATTCCTGTGACTTTAGAGTCAAGGGCTAGCTGAAAGACAAGGGAGTTTCCAAACTTTGTATGGTGTTATAAGCCCATTTATCTCTATTAACTTCCCCTTTTAGTTTTTCCCAATCCTGATGTTTTCTTTTTTTTTCAGGTTTAATGTTGTACTCCCGCATGTAGTCACATATATTCTGGCATAGTTCATCCTTTTCCGAATAATCTTCCTCAATGCCTGATCTGAAATTATAATACATACATTAGCTATGCTATATATGCAGTGTTTCAGGTATACTGTATGATCATTGCATGTTTAAAGTCATGAAAGGAAGAAAAATGAACACAACAAAATTGTCAACTGTTAATATTTCAATGTCTCAAGGATGAAGTTTTTTCAACCATAATGTACTTTTTTGTGATTTGTGTATGAACAACTTTCATGTTGATAGTTGAAAGCAAGCAAGCATGCATAGGTATAGATTTTCATTTTATAAATTTTTTTTAGAAATTATTGTAGAAAAATCATGACACTTACTTGCCCTTCAATATCTTTACTTTTTCAAGCCATGTCTTGATTAGCAGATGAACATGGTCTTTTAATGTTTTGATGCTAAAGTTCTTTCCAGTCAAAATAACTAAGTTTGCTTGAATGGTTTCCCATGAATCTGGTAATTGAAATGGGTTTTGTGAAGCTACTTGACGCAGTAATGCAACATCATCTTCATCCTTAAACCTCAATCGTTTCTTTACTGGAATGGCCATCAGGAACTGGAATAAATCACATATTTTCATCATATGTACATCTTGATAGTATACAGGATTTCCTACAGTGACCGTTCATTAAAAGTTTATGGAGAACGGGATGTAGGATCCCTGTACAGCAAAAAATATTCAATACCTATCTAATAAACTGTAACTGACTGAACTGATGTCTTTTATGTAAAGGAAATATTTGAAATTTGAATTGATTAACATTAAATATATAACCCAACAAACCTATCAGTGACCATTAGCTTCATATACCTAAAGTTTGAAAGGACTTTCTAGTTCCTAATAAAAGGGTTTAGACAAAGATTGATTGGTATCTTACTAGTGCAGTCCCTATGTCAAAGACTATTATTTCTGTACTAATAAATACTTACCTAGTAATAAATTAACACACAAAAGTAGGTATTATTCAACTGCAAAAAAATCACAAAAATTTAGCAATTTAACACACACAGAAACAGTGTTAAATGAAATGAATATATAGAAATAAACGTAATTGTTTAATAATTGTTCATTTACAACATACACCCGCGTGCACGGATTCTAATCATGGTGACTTTCTAAAATGTAATTTTTAAACCTACTAGCCAATGAACAATTAATTCTCATGCCCTCATTAGCTACGGTGGCGTCTACTCTCGTAAATGAAAGCATGAGAATTAATTGTTCATTGGCTAGTATGTTTAAAAATGACATTTTAGAAAGTCACCATGATTAGAATCCGTGCACGCGGGTGTATATTTTCAAAACAAAAAAGTGGGGTTAACTTAGCTGTCAGGATTAAGCGCGTTTGCCAGATTGGCGTCATATTTTATTTTGTCGGTTAGTATAAATTACATTTGGCCTAAATAAATTGATTTAAATACATAGAATAGTCTTTTACAGCATAGTGTTGCTTATTTTTCAATACTTAAAATCTTATTTTTCTCACAGTTTACGATAATTTGTATTAACCTCAATGGAAATTCAATGGATGACAATACATTATTAATATTCTGGCAACATTGCAAAATATAAAATAGCCATAACGATAAGCGCTATGTCTCCGTAATTACCGCCGTTCGTTATCGTTAATAAAAGACTCGTTCCAACAAACACGATAACTGGTTCTGAACTCGACGGAGTGTGCGCAGTTTGACTTTTGGGACGGCTAGGTCAGACTGCGCAGACTCCGTTGAGTTCAGAACCAGTTCTCGTGTTAGTTGGAACGAACCTAAAGTTAACGGAACCAATCGTTGATACTGCGCATGCTCAGAATAACGATAACGATTACAGACGCCTAAAATAAGAGGTGCAAAATCTCCCTATTATTGACCGTCTCCGGGCTACTTAACGTCACTCAGTGACGCCACCGCGTGTCGCTTGGGTGAAAGTCACGCTTGGCTATCGGGGTAGCTGTGTCTCCAGAAGCGTGGTGATCCGGCGCTACGATCGCCTTGTTATGTCATTGTTATGTCATGAACAAATGTGACGTTACGTCACGTTTTCATAGAACGATAGTCCTTTGAACAAGTCTACATGAAACGACAACCGCCACATTTTCCGCTACAGAACGCGGGCTGTTCAAAGGACGCTTCGTTTAAGACGCGCTATTAGCATATCGCCTTTTTCTTCGCGTACACTCTTGTAGAGTAATGGTCACTCGAGGGATGAGATAGGGTAGGTAGGAGGAGAGCGGACTCTACACTTTCTCACGGCTCGAGAACAACGGAAGCGGACGCTGCAACTTTCTCACGGCTCGAGAACAACGAGAGGCCATAAACCATTTTTTAGCCCCTTCGCGGAAAACTCTCGCCAACGCAGGACGCGTGCATCCGTAGAAAGAAGCATCGACACATCTGGAAGACGTTACGGACACCCGAAGCCTCCGTCCTCGAGGAAACACCCCGTCGCGAGAACACCCCGAGTGGACAGGATCCCTCTCCCGAGCGACGCCGGGAGGGACTTGAAACGTCGGAGGAAGAAATGTAGAATAGACGAAAATCGCCCCTTCCTTCCTCGCTCGCCTATATGTTCTTTTCTTATATAGAAGTAAGCTAGTGTAAGTACGAGGAAATGCAGGGGGGTGGACTCCGCGTCTCTGGAGAGAACTAGAGAAGATCGAGTAGAGTAGCTCTGAGTCTTTTGCGATCAGTAGTCGAAGCCAGTCATCGGATAATCAGAGCTAGACGCTAAGGTTGAGGCAAGGCTATAGTCGTTTCGAGCTGGTAAATAAAGGCGTTTCTCTTTCTTTTATAAACCCTTTCGTTTCTTTCTTTTCCTTCTGCCGATCATCCACGGATGAGGTTGCACGTTAGTGCTTTGGCGGAGCAACGGACCCCAGCGCCGCGACGTCCGCCGGGGAGCTAAGGACGTAACAGCCTGGCCGCCAGAGGCGTGGTGATCGGTTGATCACTGGACAAGATGTGTTGTGGCTGACTGGCCGCTAGAGGCGTGGCGATCGCCACAGAGAGGACCAATGGCGTCAGAAGAAAGACCGAGTCTGGAGGAAAGGCCATCAAGGCCATCACACGTGAAAAAACGTAAGCAGTAACAGTAAGGCAGTAAGCCTTACCGTATGTCCCACTCTGTACGGGCCACTTTGAAAGTTACCTTCAGGGAGGCTTGGTCGGTAATCGAAACATTTAATACCGGTAGAAGTCGAGTCGGTAGTTAGAGTTGGTGTCATTCCGGGAGATCGAAGCGTCTAACCTCGAAATTATGAATTTGTGAATAATGGTGAGTAATTTCCATTATTCACAAATTCATAATTTCGAAGTTAGACGCTTCGATCACCCGAATTGACACCAACTCTAACTATACCGACTCGACTTCTACCGGTATTAAATGACTCAAGTACCGACCAAGCCTCCCCGAAGGTAACTTCAAACTGGCCCGTACAGAGTGGGACATACGGTATAGCCGAGTGCTCATTCTTAGTAGCGTGGTATACGCATGCGCTGTTCGAAAGTCGTATCTGAAATCATAACCTAAATGTTTAGTGTAATGTACTACGCTTGCACTTGAGATGCGTGAGTATATTATTTAAATGAAATACAATATAGAAAACAGTATTAGTGCGGTTATCAGAATCGATAATTATTGCAAGTTCTAACTTTGCATTCCGTGTATATACCAATCGCGTGTCAGCTGCTCTTCTATTGGTTGAGAGTAAGACGTAAGCCGTAAAATTCCAACGTGACGGAAACCCTACTGCTTGCTGTTACTGCTTACTGTTGCTGCACTTTTTGGCGAAAAGGATGTCGTCGCCATGTTATCGGCGGAGCGTTTCGTCCCGGAGTCGGCCTGTGGACTCGTCAGTAAGGCTAGGCCGACTCCTGCCTTAGACGCTCTGTGTGCTCTGTCCTCCGTGGTTGTCGAACAGCTTCGGTCTTATGTAGAAACGTACTCGTGTTCGACCACTAGTGAGAAGGGCAGCGCCATCTGGTGGCGGGCCGCCACAACTTTCACTTAGATTGCTCCATCTAACAATATGTGTTGGAAACTTACTGCCTTACTGTTACTGCTTACGTTTTTTCACGTGTGATGGCCTTGAAGCGGCACGTGCCCGACCGATGACAGCGTTGTACCATATGTCCGTGATCAAAGAGCCCATAGCAAAATTGCGAGTTTTGCATGAGCACCTCTGTGGGTCTCCTCGTCCAATAGAATCACCGGAGAAGCGTGAATGCGCATGCGTAGTCATCCGCGGTGCAGTTCGATTTCGATTCTCGCATCTCGAAATCGAAGTCGAACTGCACTCGCGGATGACTACGCATGCGCATTCACGCTTCTCCGGTGATTCTATTGGACGAGGAGACCCACAGAGGTGCTCATGCAAAACTCGCAATTTTGCTATGGGCTCTTTGATCGCGGACATATGGTACACCCAGCCGCACGGATTCTGAACATAGTGACTTTTCAAAATGTAATTTTGGGGACTCGGATTATCGGCCTAGGGAATTTTCAAAATGGAATCTTTAAACGTACCAGCCATACTTTCATTAACTACTGCGGCGTTTGCCCTGGCTAATGGAAGTATCATAATTAATTATTCATTGATCAGTATGTTGAAATATGACATTTTGAAAATTCCCTAGGCCGATCGGCGCTATCTCGTGGCAGTTGTTTACATTATTGGGCGGAGTGGAGACGGCTTGTACCGGGTCGTAAGGCTATCACACGTGAAAAAACGTAAGCAGTAACAGTAAGGATTGGCCAATTAGAAATATCATTCTTACGGAATTATGCTTAAACAGGCTTTCTGATTGGTAAATCCTTACTGTTACTGCTTACGTTTTTTCACGTGTGATGGCCTTTAGGCTATGTTGTGGCCTGTGACGTTACGTCACGTCTCCATGGAGCGACAGTTCGTTGAACAACGCTACATGAAAAGACGATCGCCATAGTTTCCGCTAAGGAACGCGGGCTGTTCAAAGGTTCGGATAAAGACGCGTGCCAGAAATCCTCCCTATTAGCATATCTCCTTTTTCGCGTAGACTCTTGTAGAGTAATGATCACTCGAGGTAGGGTAGGTAGGAGGAAAGCGGACGCTGTAACTTTCCCACGGACTGAGAACAATGGGAGCGAACGCGGCAACGTTCTCACGGTCGGAGGACAACGGGAAGCCATAAACCCTTTCCTGTAGTCCCTTCGCGGAAAACTCTCTCGCCAACGCAGGAACCAGGTATTCGAAGAAGGACGCATCGACACAGACGGCAAACATCACGACGGCCTGTACCTCCGTCCTCGAGAGAGTACTCCCCTTCGCGAGAACTCACCTCGATTGGACATCACGCGAGCCACCCCCACCGGAGGATCCCCTTCCCGAGCGACACCGGAAGGAATTTCCGCAACGCTGGAAGGAAAAAGCGGCAGACGCGAATCGACTCCAAACCGAACACGACTTTCTCATTCCTTTTTCCCCTCGAAACAAAGAATAAAACCTTCGGATTTCACCAGCAGCTTCTGCCTGAGATTTTCTGTAGTTTTCTTCAGAGTCTCATCCCCAAGTTCCCGCTCCGCTAGAGCAATGGGCATGTTCACGATTTTTTTTTTTTTGCTTATTCGTTAATACTTTTTGTGCTTATTAATGAGATGTGTTTGTTTTTTTTTTCTGAGCACTAATTTCTTTTTTCTTAGTGTTTAAAGTTTGACTTCGATTCAAACGAAATCCTTAGTGACGTCACTAAAGCCACTGGCAAGGGCCCAAACCCGGGTTTGTGAATGGTGGAGAATCTGTTGCCCGACTCTGATTGGTCAGTTAAAATGGCGGTGAAAGTGCGACGCTTTAAAACGAATGCCTTTTTTAACATCTCAAAAATACTGGAAAAACATTATTTTAATGACTCATTTTTTACCTACATTACTTTAATACCCTAATCTTCCGATTCATGCACTTTAAACAGCTGTACAAAAAGTTGTGAACATGCCCATTGAATCCCGCGTATTCGCGCTGCGGACGATCGTCGCGCTTCATATCGCGGAACGACTGGACATTAGATCGAACAGGGTCATAACAGTGGTGACAGCGGTGTGCCGAAATTTACCAAAAACTTTAAAATACAGTGCATACGACGACAGACATCCTCTTAGTACGCCAATTCTCTTTCCTGGGTTTTCGTACGGTTTCCCCAGGAGCGACGGGCGAATGCCGGAGAAGCGGTTTCAGCGGCCGTGCACGCTGTATCCCCTGGAACCGCAGGCCATTATACGAGGCAACACCGCAAACATCGAATACTCACCATAATAATCCAACGGGCTCCCGGACAACCCTGCTGGACAACGAGACGAGGGCTGGATAATCCCAACAACGAGCAACGGCGGCTACCTTCATCACCCGGACGAGCACAGAACTTCGACGTCGAACCGCGGACGACTCCAGCAAACAGGTCGCGAAGTTGCCACCCCCTTGACGACGCTACACGAGTAAGTATAAGTAATATTTCTCGAGTGACCAAGTAGGGCTATATCAGCGTAGATAACTAGGAATTAGAATAAATTAGAGCGAGGTCTTGCATCGCGAAAATGAAACGAAATCGTTTTACGAGTTCGTGGGTCATCGAAGATGTGGGTACATTCCCCCCATCCCCCGAAATTGTGCAGGATCTAATGCCCGTGGTGTCGCACCCCGAGCCGTCACGTAATATAAACTATCCGCTGGTCATAGCGCCGAATTTTGCTTCACCGGCAACTACACCCCCAATTCAATTCGATCCGTCGGAGCAAGAATCCATTTCAAATACTTCGAGCCAAGAAGGAAATAGAACGCGTTATATCTCATTAAAAATAGCGTTGGAAGTTATACCAAAGTTCGACGGGAAATCCCCACCGGTACGGCAATTCGTAAAAGATTGCAAAGATATCTGGAAATCAGTGAGACCCGCGGATCGGCAATTTGTAATTAAAATCATTCGCCAGAAAATCGTCGGTGACGCGAAAATTTACCTACTTGATTCAGCCAACAATCTCAATTTAAATGAATTCTTAGACGATTTAGACCGTGCTTTTGCGCCGCGTAAAACACTTGATTCACTCCAAGCGAGCATGTCAAATATACACCAAAAGAGAGACGAATCTGTTGTTCAATATGGAAATCGCGTAAAAAAATTACTTTTTGAAATATCAGAGGTGGTAGATCGGGAATGTGAGGGCGAAATCGCACGCGGAGTAAAATCGCGAGCTAAACAAAACGCGTGTAATTGTTTTATTAAAGGCCTCGCGAGTAGAATCGAATTACCCGTGCGACATCGAGCCCCGCAGGATTTACAAGACGCGATTAATCTCGCCGTTATCGAGGAGGATTACGAAATGGAACATTCACGCGTCCGAGACTTAAACGATAAATACGAATCAAAGTACTCGCGTAATAGACCTCGAATAGCCAGCGTAAACGAAATTAAACATTCGGCCGCGGACTCGAACAACGCGTTATCCATGGTTTGCTACGACTGCAGCAAACCAGGACATTTTAAAAGAAATTGTACCAATAGGAAGCGACAGGAACGTGGACATTTCTCGCGATCGGAAACACTGCGCTGCGAGTATTGCAAACGGAAAGGGCATAGCCAATCCAGGTGCTACGCGAAACGGGACAGGGATCGCCGTCGGGACAATTTCCACACTAACCTACGTGAAAAGACGGGAAACGAATTTACCAGGGATTTTTAAACGCGAAGCCTGCTCCGCGGAACGACGCATCGAGGAGCACGGCAATAAGAGCGCGTCCAGAATCTACCGAATTAATTACCATTTCGACGCAGGAAAAATAGAGCAACTCCCCGTCGTTATTTTAGACCACGAATTCCTTAACTCGGGACTGGGATATTTTATCATCGATACCGGCTCCCAATTAAACTTAATTAAAGAAAACGCCTTAACATCGGATACTGATGTAAACACGAAAATAATTTACCATCTTAATGGAATCGGCTCGGGCATGGTGCGCACCTACGGCGAGATCCTTGTAATGATATGAAGCGTAGATATACGATTCCAAATCGTCGACAGCGACTTCCCTATCCAGCAAACAGGTATCTTAGGTATGTCCTTTTTGACCCAGCAGGAGGCAATAATCGCCTTCCGTGTCAATCTTCCCAGTCAGTTGATCCTCGGTAATCAGGAGATTCAGTTTTGTAATCACCCATCGTTTGATCTTCCTCCGAGAACGAAAAAACTCGTCAAAATTCCTATAAAAAATAAAGAACTAAAGGAGGGATATGTTAGAAGGATTGACGCAGGACGCGGTGTCTATTTCCGGCCATACCTCTTCGGCCGCAGATTTACTCTAGTCACCGATCGACCGCTAACTTGGCTACACAATGCCAAGGACCCCACGTCGAAGTTAATGCGATGGTGAATTCGCCTTAACGAATACGATTACGACATCAGCTACAAACCTGGCAAAATGAACTCCAACGCCGACGCACTTTCCCGTAACCCAGTCCCCGTAGACGAACGAAATCACGACTATGCAGGTCAGACGGGACTTAGCTCGAAAGGTTTGAGATCGGTGTTAGTCTGCGCAGACGACCCACCTATCGTGAATCTTGCAGTGGGCGACTGTCCCGAAAGACAGACGGAAGACTTCAGTATTGAAACTTTAATCGACAACTGCTTCTCCATTAACGCAAACAGAGATGATAGCACCCCGAGCAAAGCTCCCTCCCTAATAAAATTAGACGAAACAATGTCGACGGACTCTGACGATGGAGAGGACAGCGACGCTTACCTAACGGCAACCGAGGACGAGTCACCAAGCGGCTTTAGTCACCGAGCATCTTTAAAGGGTCGTCGAGGGATTTTCTGGCGTGTGTCGGCGCCGGGTACTCCGGAACACACGCCAGGGGGGAAATGATGTTAGCCCTCCCCCATGTCAGCTTTAAATCGTCACCGAGGGACTTCCTGACGTGTGCCGTCGCCGGGTACTCCGGAGCACACGTCAGCCAGCGAGACCATCGAGAGACGACTGTTGACGATGACTCACCTGAGGACAAAAACTCTCACAGACTTGACAATGATAAAATTACAAGACGCAACATTTTAATTTCCACAGCCACATGCCTTGTCCACAGCAAGGATTTTCTGGCCCTGAGAAACAATCACGCTGTACATTTCATCTCTATCGATTACGACCGGTCATCTCAAATAAGCAAAGATTTGATCGAAACACAATGGTTTACCTTTGACGATCTGCAGAAAATTCCCGGCAGCTTAGGCGACGCTACTACTCTTCCATCCAATAAGTATCACGTCTTCCATTTATTCGTCAAAAATTCGTTCAACGAATATCCCAGTTTAGAAAACGTCGAGTCATGTATAAAAAGTTTGAAAAACTTAATGGATTTCCTCGGTATCTTCACCTGTAGCGTTTCAAGGAATCAAAACGGATTAGACCAAATCCCTTGGGCAAGCATAGAGAAAATCTTCCAAACAGTCTTCTTTAATAAAGGATATACAATTACCGTTTGCTCAAACGAATTGAAAGTTCCATCCGAGAACGAACAGGCAGCTATTGTCAAAGAATACCATGAGTCGGTCGTAGGTGGTCATCAAGGCATCTCCAAACTTTACAATCGAATTAGAGATGATTATTATTGGAAAGGGATGAAACAGGACATCACTAAGTTCATTCGTACATGTAGTAGTTGCCAAAAGAATAAGCTTGCTAGGTTAAAAACTAGGCAGCCCCTCCGCATCACCGACACTCCGCAGCAAGCTTTCGATAAGGTACAAATGGACATTGTCGGTCCCTTGCCAGTTACCGAGAAAGGAAATCGATACTTGCTAACTCTTCAAGATAACCTAACAAAGTATTTGGATGCAATTCCCGTCCCAACCATCGATGCAGTCACAGTTGCTCTCGCACTTTCTGAACAATTTATTTCTCGATTCGGTTGTCCTAAGGCAATACATACCGATCAAGGAAGCAATTTTATGAGTAATGTTCTGAAAAACTTTTGTCACATTTTCAAAATTCAGCAGATTAAATCAACTGCTTTTCACCCGCAATCTTTAGGATCCTTAGAAAGAGCTCATCATACATTCATTGAATATCTAAAACATTATTGCACAAAAAGAGATTGGGATCAGTGGATTAGATTTGGTATGTTTTCATACAATACCTCCGTTCACGAATCTACCGGATTCACACCCCACGAACTAATTTTTGGAAGAAAGGCTCGGATTCCTTCAGAGTTCTCAGATCAACGGGTGCCGCGCACATTCATTCAGTATTTCGATGACCTCTTCACGATAATTACCACCACCCAGGCGACGGCAGTAGAAAACCTCGAAAGGGCGAAAGCTAGGAGCAAAAAACTTTTCGATAGGCATTCCAATCCTCGAAGCTTTCAGGTACACGATGATGTCTACCTACTTCAAGAACCTCGGCAATCGAAGTTCGATCCACATTGGAAAGGTCTGTTTAAAATAACTCGAATTTTTAATGACCTCAATGCAGAAATACAAATTAGCAAGAATAGCAAGAAGATAGTTCACACGAATAAATTGAAGCTCGTTTATATTCGACCAAAATCCCCTCTAGGAAATAATTGATTTGTCGCATGCAAGCATCATTAGAGGACAAAATAAAGTAGGATAAATAATAAGCCTGAGATGTATTTAATCTGATATTCTCCGCTGTAAAATAAACCTTGATAAATGTAAAATAACAACTAATATAGAACGAATGTGTGTATGGTATACCGTAACATATTTCCCTTTATTTGATTGTTTATATTCTACCTTAGAAATTTAGAGTATTTACATCGGAATTAATGAAATTATATTATAACCAATTGTTAATTTCCTATGATATTACAGTATGTGTGTGCATCTCCCGAGTGAGATAATATAAATAACGAAAGCGTAATTTCGGACTTAAATTAATTATAATACTTGCTGAACATTCTTATATTCTGCGCCGCATTCATATATACCGTATGTCCAATGGCTAGTCGAGCAGGTGCAGCGACCTGAATTTTCCTGAAACTTGACTTCGGCAGTGTTTTAGTTAAAGGTGGCTTTGGAAGATGGCGCGCATACGAGCGAAACGTTTGAAATATCTAATTTCCCGATAGGTAAAAGCGGGAGGTAGATAAATGCGGGAGATCGAAGTGTAACCTCAAAATTGTGAATGTTGGAATAATGGTGAGTAATTGTTTGAAACGATAAGACATAATAATTCGGGTTTTTTTTCGATGTTCAACTAAATAACACGACTGATACCTAATTGCAGAGAGAAGCGACTGGCAGTCGTGGAGGAAGGGACTACCGTCAACGTGATCCTCGTCAGAGTGGTCGAGCTCTGCCTCGGCGACGAAAGGTTCAATTAAAATGAAATGAAAGCCTGAGTCAAGGTGAAAATTGGAAGGCGTGGAAAGAAAACGCGGCAGAGTCGCCAACAGAAGGAGTGAGTAAAGTGCGAAAGAAAAGTGCAGTGGCGCCGAAAAACGTCGCATGTAGAAGACAGTGACGAACAGCAGCAGCAGCTGGTCGACACTGCTCAACTCCGCACCAGCTCCTGAATGATATCTCGCCGATCGCGATACGCGGCAGCTCCTGTGGACAACGATTCCAGACACTCGAGTCGTAGTCGCAGCAAGGACAGCAGCAGCAGCAGCGTCGACGGCAGGGCCACCGTTGGAAAGTGAAGGCAATCCAAGACCGACTCGGATAGCTGTAAGAGAAAGACACATCGGCGGAAACATAAAATATCGAAGCAAGACTTGCAATGAGAGTGTGGTAAGAGGAAGAAGAAAAATGACAGAGACAAGGCGACGAGACGGAGGAGGAAGTCGTCACCACGAAGGGTTCCTGAAACGGTAGCAGTACTAGCACCGTGCGAACAGTTCCAGAGAACAGGCCGTCTACACCCAGTCGTAAATCATGCCGAATTCCTGTGACACCCGACAGCGGCATCACGTCAGGAGTATAAACGGTGGAGAAGAACGGGAGCCTCACTGAAAAAGGAAGAAGCAGTGTTGGCGGTGGTAGTGACAGCTAAGGAACCCTTCGTGGTGACGACTTCCTCCTCCGTCTCGTCGCCTTGTCTCTGTCATTTTTCTTCTTCCTCTTACCACACTCTCATTGCAAGTCTTGCTTCGATATTTTATGTTTCCGCCGATGTGTCTTTCTCTTACAGCTATCCGAGTCGGTCTTGGATTGCCTTCGCTTTCCAACGGTGGCCCTGCCGTCGACGCTGCTGCTGCTGCTGTCCTTGCTGCGACTACGACTCGAGTGTCTGGAATCGTTGTCCACAGGAGCTGCCGCGTATCGCGATCGGCGAGATATCATTCAGGAGCTGGTGCGGAGTTGAGCAGTGTCGACCAGCTGCTGCTGCTGCTCGTCACTGTCTTCTACATGCGACGTTTTTCGGCGCCACTGCACTTTTCTTTCGCACTTTACTCACTCCTTCTGTTGGCGACTCTGCCGCGTTTTCTTTCCACGCCTTCCAATTTTCACCTTGACTCAGGCTTTCATTTCATTTTAATTGAACCTTTCGTCGCCGAGGCAGAGCTCGACCACTCTGACGAGGATCACGTTGACGGTAGTCCCTTCCTCCACGACTGCCAGTCGCTTCTCTCTGCAATTAGGTATCAGTCGTGTTATTTAGTTGAACATCGAAAAAAACCCGAATTATTATGTCTTATAGTTTCAAACAATTACTCACCATTATTCCAGCATTCACAATTTTGAGGTTACACTTCGATCTCCCGCATTTATCTACCTCCCGCTTTTACCTATCGGGAAATTAGATATTTCAAACGTTTCGCTCGTATGCGCGCCATCTTCCAAAGCCACCTTTAACTAAAACACTGCCGAAGTCAAGTTTCAGGAAAATTCAGGTCGCTGCACCTGCTCGACTAGCCATTGGACATACGGTATACCGCATGTCCTATGGCCAACCGCGCAGGTGAGCTGCGACCTGAATTCTTGACTTCGGCAGTATTTATGGTACAGTTAGAGTGCGCTTCAGACGAGTGCGCCGCATAGGAACGAAAAGTGTCGACTGCTCTTCTAATAGCTGTCAATTCGGATGATCGAAGCGTTTCGTGTAACCTCAAAATCGTAAAGTTTTGAATTAGTAGTGAATAATTTGTAAAAGTGATGAGAAATAATCATAAATAATCTTCCGAATTGACAGCCATCGGGAAATCAGACGACGCTTTTCGCTCTTACGCTGCGTTCTTACGAAAAGTGTGAAACGTCTGATCTCCCGATGGCTATCAATTCGGGAGATCGAAGTCTAAGCTCGAAATCGTGAATCTTTGAATAAATGGTAAGTAATGTTCAGAAGTGAGAGTTAACAATCATTCGGGTTTTTTCGATGTCCAACCGAATTACACGCCTCATGCCTATTTGTTTCAGAAATTATTTCCGCGCTAGCACCGCGCGTGTCTAGGAAGTAGTTTTACGAAGTGGCGTGAGCGATACCTAAAGTGCGAGGAACAGACGCGAGAATGAATCGTCGGTTGGCGAGTATCAGTCGACGTATCGATCGAGAAAACAGTAATCAACGAACCTTTCTTCTCGCACAGATTTGGTTTACCTTCCTTCATTTTCTGATCCTACGAGCCTCTATTGGTTCAACGGTCAAAACCAGAGGCGCCGATGCAAGCCAAAGTCTAATAAACCGCATCGCGTCCACAGCCATGGTAAGTAATTTTTAGAAGTGAGAGGAAATGATAATTCTGATTTTTTCGATGCCCAACCAAATTACACACCTCATACCTAATTGCAGAGAGAAGCTAGTGCCGTTGGCAGCCGTGGAGGAAGAGGTTACCGTCAACATGGTCCCCAGGAAAGCGATGCCAGAGTGGTCGGACTCTGCCTCGGCGACCGAAAAGTGATGCGGAAGGCACTAACGAACAAGCAGCAGCAGCAGCAGCCGGTCGACACTGCTCAACCCAGTACCAGCTGCAGAATGACACCTCACCGATCGCGGTACGTCGCCACTCCCGTGAACAGTGATTCGAGACACTCGAATCGCCGTCGCGATTCTTTTAATTCAAATAGGATTAGTTTGAATTAAGCAAGAAGGATTTCAGACAGAGTCAGATTAGGCATGCATGCATTAGGCATTAGGAGGCATAAAAGACATACAAGATATCATCATCAGCGGGACAGTGTAATTATGACTTATTATAATTTTTTATTCATAAACTTAGCTTCTCCAGAGGGAAATGACATTTTGTACTGTAAACCATGAGAATTTAGATCTCATCTAAGGCCACTAAAATAATAACGTAACAATGAAATATGTTTTGATAAATCAGCGAGACTTTGACTTCGATTTGATTTTAACTGCATCTTCGGTCGCCGAGGCAGAGTCCGACCACTCTGGCATCGCTTTCCTGGGGACCTTTTGAGCAGGAGGCGTGTATTCGGTTGGGCATCGAAAACATATGTTCAGAGGAGATGCTCGATATGCCCTCCTTGTATCTCCTCTCGACATTGCATCAGAATACGTCTAACAAGATTCGTCTGCGTATTGCGAAGCATATCCACCGGAATTGCGGCACATTCCTCTCTGATTAGTCTTTTTAGGTGGTTAGTATCCTCAATCCGCGGCCGTTTGAAAATTTTTCTTTTCAAGTGCCCCCACAAGAAAAAGTCCAGAGGAGTGAGATCAGGAGATCTCGGCGGCCACTCCGTCGGTGCTCTTAATCCGATCCAGTTGTCACCGAAATAATTATTCAGCAGTTCGGTTACCATTCGGCTGGAATGCGCTGGTGCTCCGTCTTGCTGAAAGATGACCGGCTCATTTCCAGCGACTTGAAGAAGGGCCGGTAGAATCTGATTTTGAATTTTTACTCCTCTTTTGTTTCTAGCCAACAAAACTCTTCCTCCTTTTTCCTCTTCTGTACTGCCAGAGAGATTGTAATTTATTTGATCGGGATTGTAATTCATTTATTGCATTCACTTATCGGCTCAAAAAAAAGTTACGTTCGTGGAAACAACATCGTTTTGCGAATAATTTGTGCAGAGCAAGGGCGTCAACAAACATGCCACGGTACAGCGAAGCCGAAAAGGCAGAAATAGTTGTGTTGGCGGCTCAATTGACACTCCGCGAAGTGGTGAACGTTTTCCGTGAGAGACACCCGGAGCGCCAGTTGAGCACATCAACAGTGTCGGCACTCGCGCGAAAGTTTCAAAGAACGGGATCGACGGCGACTGTTCCAAACCAAGATCGTCCGAGGGTTAATCCCGAGACTGAACGGATCGTCCTCGAAATCGTCGAGGACAACATGCAACAATCTGTTAGGGGAATTTCTTTACAAACCGGCATTCCAAAAACCACCGTTCATCGAATACTCCGGCTACATAAAATTCGTAATTATAAAGCCCAGATGCATCAAGCATTACTTCAACAACATGATCGTGAACGACGCTTAAGATTTTGCCGGGCAATGGTGGAGAATCTAAATCAAGATCCAGATTATTTAAGAAATATATGCTTTAGCGATGAGTGCACATTTTGGGTCAGCGGTAAAATGTGCTCCCATTTCATGAGATATTGGTGTAGGAGAAATCCACACATACTACAGGAACGAAATATCCAGAACCGAGGTAAAGTCAACGTTTGGGCGGGGATATACCGAGAACAAATCATAGGACCTATATTCATTGAGGGAAATCTCAACGCCCAGAAATATGTCGACATGTTGCAAAATCAGATTCTACCGGCCCTTCTTCAAGTCGCTGGAAATGAGCCGGTCATCTTTCAGCAAGACGGAGCACCAGCGCATTCCAGCCGAATGGTAACCGAACTGCTGAATAATTATTTCGGTGACAACTGGATCGGATTAAGAGCACCGACGGAGTGGCCGCCGAGATCTCCTGATCTCACTCCTCTGGACTTTTTCTTGTGGGGGCACTTGAAAAGAAAAATTTTCAAACGGCCGCGGATTGAGGATACTAACCACCTAAAAAGACTAATCAGAGAGGAATGTGCCGCAATTCCGGTGGATATGCTTCGCAATACGCAGACGAATCTTGTTAGACGTATTCTGATGCAATGTCGAGAGGAGATACAAGGAGGGCATATCGAGCATCTCCTCTGAACATATGTTTTCGATGCCCAACCGAATACACGCCTCCTGCTCAAAAGGTCCCCAGGAAAGCGATGCCAGAGTGGTCGGACTCTGCCTCGGCGACCGAAGATGCAGTTAAAATCAAATCGAAGTCAAAGTCTCGCTGATTTATCAAAACATATTTCATTGTTACGTTATTATTTTAGTGGCCTTAGATGAGATCTAAATTCTCATGGTTTACAGTACAAAATGTCATTTCCCTCTGGAGAAGCTAAGTTTATGAATAAAAAATTATAATAAGTCATAATTACACTGTCCCGCTGATGATGATATCTTGTATGTCTTTTATGCCTCCTAATGCCTAATGCATGCATGCCTAATCTGACTCTGTCTGAAATCCTTCTTGCTTAATTCAAACTAATCCTATTTGAATTAAAAGAATCGCGACGGCGATTCGAGTGTCTCGAATCACTGTTCACGGGAGTGGCGACGTACCGCGATCGGTGAGGTGTCATTCTGCAGCTGGTACTGGGTTGAGCAGTGTCGACCGGCTGCTGCTGCTGCTGCTTGTTCGTTAGTGCCTTCCGCATCACTTTTCGGTCGCCGAGGCAAAGTCCGACCACTCTGGCATCGCTTTCCTGGGGACCATGTTGGCGGTAACCTCTTCCTCCACGGCTGCCAACGGCACTAGCTTCTCTCTGCAATTAGGTATGAGGTGTGTAATTTGGTTGGGCATCGAAAAAATCAGAATTATCATTTCCTCTCACTTCTAAAAATTACTTACTATGGCTGTGGACGCGATGCGGTTTATTAGACTTTGGCTTGCATCGGCGCCTCTGGTTTTGACCGTTGAACCAATAGAGGCTCGTAGGATCAGAAAATGAAGGAAGGTAAACCAAATCTGTGCGAGAAGAAAGGTTCGTTGATTACTGTTTTCTCGATCGATACGTCGACTGATACTCGCCAACCGACGATTCATTCTCGCGTCTGTTCCTCGCACTTTAGGTATCGCTCACGCCACTTCGTAAAACTACTTCCTAGACACGCGCGGTGCTAGCGCGGAAATAATTTCTGAAACAAATAGGCATGAGGCGTGTAATTCGGTTGGACATCGAAAAAACCCGAATGATTGTTAACTCGCACTTCTGAACATTACTTACCATTTATTCAAAGATTCACGATTTCGAGCTTAGACTTCGATCTCCCGAATTGATAGCCATCGGGAGATCAGACGTTTCACACTTTTCGTAAGAACGCAGCGTAAGAGCGAAAAGCGTCGTCTGATTTCCCGATGGCTGTCAATTCGGAAGATTATTTATGATTATTTCTCATCACTTTTACAAATTATTCACTACTAATTCAAAACTTTACGATTTTGAGGTTACACGAAACGCTTCGATCATCCGAATTGACAGCTATTAGAAGAGCAGTCGACACTTTTCGTTCCTATGCGGCGCACTCGTCTGAAGCGCACTCTAACTGTACCATAAATACTGCCGAAGTCAAGAATTCAGGTCGCAGCTCACCTGCGCGGTTGGCCATAGGACATGCGGTATATTGCTTTTGGTTGTACGAACAGTATACTGTCGGACTGGCAAGAGTCGTCTTCGGGAAAGCTCGGAGCAACGTTCCCCCACTATGGGGGATCACTGGCGGAGTAATGGGGATGCACACTCGAGGAACTTTGGAGCCACGATCGCTGGTCCCCTCTAACCTGATTGGCTCGAGTTTCAAATAAAGTGCCATGGACGCTGGATTCGACCAATGACACGATAACTCGGAGGACCAACAGTGCTGGCACCCTCTGGATCGACCTGACGAATGCGGATCCCCATACATGATCACCGCTACGCGCATGCGACAATGATAGAGTGGGAGATGCCACATGGTGGGGGAGTGTAGCTCCGAGCTTTTCCGAAGATGACTCTTTTGCCAGTCCGACTATACTATCGCGAATTTTAATTAGACAGGTTGATTAAAAGCTGTCACCGTCGGTAACACCTTTTGTAAAGGGGGGAGGTGTGACGTTACGTCACGTCTCTATGGAGCGACAGTTCGTTGAACAACGCTACATGAAAAGATAGTCCAGTAAACGAAGGTCTGAAATACGAACTTTTGCTAAACAGGCTGCGTTTTTGTTTAACGTTGTCATTTGACCCTATAAAGCTCTGGGTGAAGTATCGCGGTTTTTCCTGTTGTGGTTTGGTTGAAAAACAATAACAAATACCCCAAAAATGGGTTATTCAAGAATAACTCGAAAATTAAGCGAGATTTCGAAAAAAGTGTAAATTCAAAATTATAGAGCTTAAAATTCTCTATAAAAAAGGTTATACACAGTTTACCCCCACTCCCACGGTTTATTCTCTAGAGCCGCGCAAACATTAGGGGGAAGAAAAAAATCGTAAAACATCGAAAATTTAACATTTTTGAATGCTTTTTGTCTTAAATTGCTTAAGAAAGTCTCTACTTTTAAAATAAAATTATATATTTTTTTCACTCTATTGTTTAAAAAGTGCCAAGTATAATCAACGATATCTTTCGATATTATGAATAATTTTTTCTTCTTTGTGTTCCATAATTTTGTTAGTTAAATTCCCTACCCATTACACTCGGGTCATTTTTCTGTAATTGTCGTAATTTTTAAGATATTTCGGTCTTTAAAAATTACTTTGACAACCTTGGTGCGTCCGGAGAACCACTGGTGCCGTTCGCACACATTCTAGTGGTCGCCAGAGTTACGCGCAGAGGCACCCCCTCCCAAACCGGGAACCCGTCCCTATTCTTAGGTAGGTACCTACATTTTACGCGAAAAACACCTCACGGCTAACTGACCGGACTTTTCCTCCGCTAAACCGGGAGCTGAGAGACATTGAGTATACAAAAACCGCTTATCACATTCTGATTGATGATTTAAGTTCAGAAAGGCTTAACAAATGATATCGTCGAGGTTACCGGACGGAATTAGTGGTCAATTTTTTTTAGGCAATATAATAGGAGTTTTCGATTTCGTCGCTGTAGCTGTGAGAAGAACGTTGTTCTTGACTATTAAAAGGTTATTAGGGTAAGGTATGAAATTAAAAAAAACGACATCATCATAATGCAATACAAATCTAATTATTAATGGAAAAAGAAATAAGTGGTTTACATAATTAATTAGTATTGAAAAATAACAAAATTGGACACTTACGCAGGTAAGTTTTTACAATGGTTGTGGATGCATTTGCAAAGAGAGATACAATTAATCTTGTTTTTTTGAAACTACAGGACATTGTTCTGCAATCAGCATTACATTTGCAAGGCCTGATTAAAGAATTTGGCAAAGGCGGTTTTGTCATTTGCACTGGGTGGAGCTGTCAATCTCGTCTTTTATAGCCGAATTGGAGAAAGTTCAGAGGCTCACATATTGATTGTGAGGAATTTCTCCACAAATATGTTTGGGCTGCTGGTCTCTTAAGCAATGTAAATACAAAGCATCAGAAGAGCAAATAATTTTGGATGCATTGACATTGAAACCGATATTACGGGTAATTAACTTGTGACGCACACTGTTAAAAGTTTTCTTAATTTTCAGACGCAATCATTTACAAATGTAACTTAAATTTTCGAATCTGTACTCTTAACCCTGTAATGCATATACCCGAGTCAAGGCGGACTTTATTTATATCGCCATTTTAGGTAGGAATATATTTTAAGCGACTTTTTGAATGACTCCGCGTCAAGATCGGTTTATACATATATGGAAATTTCACTCGCACTCGTGTTTGTTACTGTCAGCTGTTTGGCGACCACGTGGTGTTTTGGCGCAATAAATTATTCTCAAAGGAACGTACGGATTGAAAGTTGAAATACAGGTATGTGAGTGAAAAATAAATGTTGCCAAAATTATTGGTAAGTTCTTTCAGATATATAGTTGAGTATTGCATATGTTGTGCGAAATAAAAGTGGCTTTGATGTCCAGTTTTAGGTTATTTTGCGCGACCCGCCTAAAGGCGGGGTTATGCAATTACGTGAAAAATTTTCAATCCAATTTTTTTTTATTTCCGTACTTTATTGCACACAGATAGCTGTAGCTTGTTCGATCTTTCATTGCGGACATGGCACATCTACGGAAAAAGTGCAATTTGTCGAATATGCCTGAAGAGGAAACCTTGGCCTTCATGGTCAGCGTACCATCGGATGACGAAAATACCGACGATGAACAGGAGGATGACTTTGATAGCGACGACAGTATCGCCGATCCGGATTACCATAATACTGACGACGACATAAACCTCGAAGAGTCCGACACGGACAGTCGCGATAATCTACAGGACATCTTACAATCTCCGGTAAAACAAGTAGCTTTGCCACTTACGTTTAGAACAGTTGATCAGACCGATATTGCTGTGCCATCTACGTTGTTTGCGATTTCCGGAACCAACAAAAGAAGAAAGCAGACCAAGCAGCTCATCTAGCTGTTCCATTACTAGTAATGTACAAGGAACGATTCTGCTGAGTTCAAATCGATAGTTTTGAGAAAGAAACATCTACAATTACATTCACCACATTCGCTTATCATCCACCAGATGATGTCCGTCATGATGAAATGGGGCACTGGTGCATTTTTCGTGACCGTAGTGGAAAAAAACAATGTAAATTTCCGAAATGTAAATCTGAAACGCAGGCTTTTTGCGTTAAGTGCAATTTGTCATTGTGCAATTTCCCAACGAAGTCTTGTTTTCTTGATTTTCACAATAAACGGTAAATGATTCTTTGCTTTTTGTATTGATTTTGATTTCATTTTGTTTTCGTCAACATGAGTGTTGTTCTGGCACAGGTCCGCCTAGAGGCGGGCAATTTTTTTTTCCTCAAATAGGAGCCACAAACAAAGAAAACGCTTCATACGCATCCCATGAGAGCTCCTTAGCCCAAACTTACGCCGTCACTAATTTTACAACCGAAAAAAAATGTATGCATTACAGGGTTAATTTTAAGAAACTTGAATTAGTCAGAAATTTAAGAAACATTTTCCTAATATTTCAGTAAATTCTTAAATTTTAGACACAAATCTTGACGTGTTATGACATTTAAGGCAGATTTCTTAAGATTCAGCTGCTTTTCTGAAATTTAAGGTACTGTTTCTTAGTTTTGTGACGCTGCAACGTCTAAATCCTACATGTGAAGGGTGCCGATCTTGACCGAAAGGGGTCGAGCGCGGCCGATCAGGTTTCGAATTGGCAAGGGTCGGAAGCGTCCCTTCTGATCATTAGTCGTAAGCAAACATCCGTTTAGAAAGTACGTATCTGTATTAGAATAAAGAGAAAGTTCATTGTTCTTTGATCACGAGTCCCTTTTCTTTCGCAAACATATTCTCAAAAAATCGTTCGTCACAACAGGTTATGGGCCCAGACAACGCGTGAGAATAATATTGCTGGAAAGAAATTGAGATCGAGATCGTAAACAGTAGAAGCGTACGGGCTTGCGACTCGAAGCGGCCATTACCACGTGCGAGCAAGGCACGAAATCGAAAGATAGTAGTGATCGGGAGTGTTCGTGTGGTAGAGTCTCTTGTTCACCGGAAAAATGTCGAATGACCTTACTTATTTATATTATTTTGTTCATATGTATTAGAATTTACATTTATCTTGTGTAGTATTAGTTTCTCAATAAAACATCAGCTACTCAAATATAAGAAACATCTGAAAATTAAGAAACCTGCACGAAAATTAAGAATCTCATATACCTAAAAACTCAGAAACCTGCCTGAAAATTAAGAACCATATATGTCTGAAAATTAAGAAACCTGCCTGAAAATTAAGAACCATACACGAAAATTAAGAATCCCATACATCTAAAAACTCAGAACCTGCCTGAAAATTAAGAACCGTATATGTCTGAAAATTAAGAAACTTGTCTGGAAATTAAGAAACCTGCTTGAAAATTAAGAACCATATATGCCTGAAAATTAAGAAACTTTCGTCTGAAAAACAAGAAATATTTCTCTAAAAATTTAAAATACAGCTTACACATGAAATTTAAGACATATTTGTCTTTGATAAAAACTTCAGTGCTTTTTTCTTAAATTTAAGACAGATATTTTTAACAGTGCAGTTCATCTGCTGTGGATTTTTCTTTGGCAAATAAATAAGTGCAAACTTCAATGTTCTTAAAATGCATTGGAGTTTTGGAGTTATTTGCAAAAGTCGAGAGAGCATCCTGAACGAATACTTCAGATGTAGCATTTACACATTGCTTCTTTAATTATAGCTGAACGTTATTTCCATACGCATCGATGTAATATTAAAAGTACATTTTTCAATTTGTATAATAGCAGTGTTCCGTCTCACCTTAAGCGGACGTTTATATCGGTTCTTACCGTTCATTATTATCGCGATCTAAGTGAAGCGTTAATTAAATTTAGAATTAATCCCGCTATCGGTCGCAAAGGCGAGACGAGCGGTATGTTTCGGCGAATCTAGGCTGTTCATGATCTTTTTCCCGAAAAAGGTTAATTACAGGACGTTGCAATTAACAAGTTGCAATGAACCCCATGACTGTGACAAAAGACAAGTTCTTGTTCAACGTGGTGAATAAATTCAAACTGGTGCAACTCTTGTCTATTTATTTAAGAACTGAAGGCGTTGTAACAGAAGTAGTAGAAGAAGACGCTGACACCTTGATTGTAAATACCGCAATCGAAATGGAACGTCGTCGAGAACTGAACTATAAACCGATAGTTGTCGTCGGTAACGACGTAGATCTTTTGGTTTTACTCGTTGGCCTCACACCACATGACTTGAATCTACATTTTTATACAATTGTATTCAATTGATTGGTGAAAGAATGATGAAGCACCTATACGCCACGGATAAAGAAATGAGTCTATCTATCATTGAGCTTCGGTATAAAAAATTCACCTCGTCAGAGTAGCTGGTGCAAAGAAAGACATACTCTGTTCGTTACCACCTATAAGGACTGCTCTGTTGGAACACAATAAGATAGTGTACTATAAAATTCAACAATGGATGAGCAATAAACTGGATCCGCTACAGTGGGGATGGGAACGATTGAGAGGTGAAAATACAATGTTCATCCCTACAAAAACGAGTCTCCTTGCAGCTCCCGATGTACTTCTACGGAAGGTGGGTTATTATGAACAATTTCTCAGGTACAAGGTATGCCAAATGACGATATTAGTATATTGTTCAGTGCGTCAGTCACAATTACTACCTTAATTATCGAAAAATGGTAATGAAATTTGTACTTCAAAAAGTTTCTATGTGTAATATATAATATGTCCAAAAAACTCTGACGTTTTGAAGATTCACCGAATTTCTATTCTAACAACTTCTACGCCGTGGAGAAATTCAATGTACAGAATGAAGCAGTTTAGACCAATCTTAATTATATCACTCATGAAAATTATTGCACGCGCATCATTTCTGTTACCTTCCTCACTCTTCATCGCGTTAAATCATTTGCTTTCTCATTACAATTTATTAAATTATGGAAAAATGGTTTCCAGGTGTTTTGTAACTGTGCCTCTACTAACTGCAGCACATCCCGATGTGTGTGTAAAAAGGCTGGGCTCCATTGCACCCCACTATGTAAAAAATGTTCTGATGAAGATGAGTGTTCTAATCTATCAGTTACAGTATCAAATCAAACTGAAGAAGATATAGATTGGGAGAGTTCAAGGGGAGAAGAGGAAGAAGAAGAAGGAGATAGGGAAGAAAGAGATGTGGACGAAGGCGACGAAGACAATGAATATGATAAATCTGATCCTTATGAGTTCGAAACATAATAAACATAATAAAATAAATATTAGTAAAACATAATAAAATAATGAATAATTTGCTGCTCCCAAATGATTTGAATTTCGGGAGAAAAGCGACATCGTGATGTTCCACTCAGTTTACTTTTCGGAAAAAAAAGCGAAAAATATATTATTGGCGAACTATATACACTATATTTATTATATATATCTATTATATATACTATATTTTTATCAGGAAGAATGAGCAAAGGAGAAGGGCAGAAGAGAGAGAGAGAGAGAGAGAGAGAGATTGATTGATTTTGTTGATAAACATGTTTATTACCCATAGTTGGGCAAAAGGTTGCAGTATGACTGCATGTACAGCGTGTAAAATATGAAAAATTAAAGGAAATTAAAGGATAACAAGTAAAATATGAAAATATTTTCGGCTATAAAAGACGAGATGGACAGCTCCACCCGGTGCAAATGACAAAACCGCCTTTGCCAAATTCTTTAATCAGGCCTTGCAAATGTAATGCTGATTGGAGAACAATGTCCTGTAGTTTCAAAAAAACAAGATTAATTGTAACTCTCTTTGCAAATGCATCCACAACCATTGTAAAAACTTATCTGCGTAAGTGTCCAAAATGTTGTTATTTTTCAATACTAATTAATTATGTAAACCACTTATTTCTTTTTCCATTAATAATTAGATTTGTATTGCATTATGATGATGCCGTTTTTTTTAATTTCATACCTTACCCAAATAACCTTTAAGGGCCGATTCCACCAACTCTGATTAAATGCTTGATTACCTAATCACGATTATATTTAATCGGCGTTCTAATCATGATTAACTGCACAATTCGTTCCACCATGAATTTTTAACCCCCGATTATCTAATCATATACCCTCTTCGCAATAAGTTTTGGTTTTGTTGTAACGGTGATTCTGATTGGTTCATCAACGGAACTTGTAATGGAGTAGGAGGAAAACCTGACGTGATCAACTGACGCGCCGCAAGCCGAGCTCAGTGAGCTGCCGAAATCTCCAACAGAATTTAAAAAGGAACCAGTTGCATAATACCGGAGAGCAAGCAGGAGTTGTACTCTGGGTGCAATAGCGTGGTTTTTGAAATGTGCACTCCCTTTATTTAGTAAATACAGAAAATTCTACGCGATTTTTAACATAATATGATAATGTTGCGATATTTTAAAATAGATTATATATTATTTTTAAGAAGTAATTTATCTTTCTGTAGCGTGTTGCAAATTATGTACAATTTCCAGAAGCAAAGCTTCAACACTGTCTTTCGATAACCGAAAACGCGTAATGAAATCCAAATCATTCAAAGTTTGGAAATAATTAATTCGTTCCTTAATTAAATGTGGCCTTCTATCAATTTCGATACTATTTTCATCATCAGATGATGATAAAATATCGTCGTAAAATAAATTCATGTCCGATATAGTATTGCACAGCAGTGAAACTTCGACTTTGAGGTTATGTTGATCCACGTTAATCACTGGTTAGGTTCCTAATCGGCCAAAAATGGCTGATTAAGTTCAACGGTGATTATCTCACTTTAATCATGGTTTAAAAATTGGTGGAACGCAAGAGCATGATTAAATTAAGCTAATCGGGAATTAACAATTTAATCAGAGTTGGTGGTTTCGGCCCTTAATAGTCAAGAACAACGTTCTTCTCACAGCTACAGCGACGAAATCGAAAACTCCTATTATATTGCCTAAAAAAAATTGACCACTAATTCCGTCCGGTAACCTCGACGATATCATTTGTTAAGCCTTTCTGAACTTAAATCATCAATCAGAATGTGATAAGCGGTTTTTGTATACTCAATGTCTCTCAGCTCCCGGTTTAGCGGAGGAAAAGTCCGGTCAGTTAGCCGTGAGGTGTTTTTCGCGTAAAATGTAGGTACCTACCTAAGAATAGGGACGGGTTCCCGGTTGGGGAGGGGGTGCCTCTGCGCGTAACTCTGGCGACCACTAGAATGTGTGCGAACGGCACCAGTGGTTCTCCGGACGCACCAAGGTTGTCAAAGTAATTTTTAAAGACCGAGATATCTTAAAAATTACGACAATTACAGAAAAATGACCCGAATGTAATGCGTAGGGAATTTAACTAACAAAATTATGGAACACAAAGAAGAAAAAATTATTCATAATATCGAAAGATATCGTTGATTATACTTGGCACTTTTTAAACAATAGAGTGAAAAAAAATATATAATTTTATTTTAAAAGTAGAGACTTTCTTAAGCAATTTAAGACAAAAAGCATTCAAAAATGTTAAATTTTCGATGTTTTACGATTTTTTTCTTCCCCCTAATGTTTGCGCGGCTCTAGAGAATAAACCGTGGGAGTGGAGGTAAACTTTGTATAACCTTTTTTATAGAGAATTTTTAGCTCTACAATTTTGAATTTACACTTTTTTCGATATCTCGCTTAGTTTTCGAGTTATTCTTGAATAACCCATTTTTGGGGTATTTGTTATTGTTTTTCAACCAAACCACAACAGGAAAAACCGCGATACTTCACCCAGAGCTTTATAGGGTCAAATGACAACGTTAAACAAAAACGCAGCCTGTTTAGCAAAAGTTCGTATTTCAGACCTTCGTTTACTGAACTATTCTGGTTGGACGCCTGGAGGGGCTAAGGAACCCTGTATGGAGGCCCTGGGCGCCCCGGGGGTCGATCTGGAGGCCCTGGGCCCCTCGGGAGCCCTGTATTGGGACCCTGGATGCCCCGGGAGCCCTGTATGTAGGCCCTTGGCTCCTCGGGAGTTGGGAGCGGAGGGGGGGCCCCCTCTCTCTGTCTGAGTTGCTACAGAGTGTGTGGCTCGGGCACAATGCTCCACCAGGACTGAGTGCCCGGTAAATCCCCAAATTCATTCATTCATTCTATATTGCTTCAATAGAATAAATACAATCATTTTTGTATAACCTTGTCAAAAATTCTGCATAAAATCTTTTATAAAAGTTTTACGATTTTTTATAAGTTTGATATGTTTTTTATGCGGTATGTGAAACAAACTTATAAAAATTACCCCAGATTTCATAAACTACAGGTTTTTCCTATCAGTTTTTACAAGGAAAATGATTGGCTGTTAAAACGTTATAAAATCAGGGTTTATGCGGGATTTTTAGAAGGGAAATACGATTTATTTATTGAGTTAATTCTTTTTTTTATTCGTGAATTTTGACATCTTCTTGTCTAAGCGCTTTTTACGATTTTCAAAACTAATCCTACGATTCAAATCTCGCAGTCTAATGTAAGTACGTGTTCTAGGCCTGTTGCGTACTTTCACAAGCATAGCTTTTGTTTGTGTTACACATGTACGTATAGAGAATTTACACCCCAGTGTTTCGCCAAGAAACCCAGTTTGGTTGCGCTGTTTTCCGTATACATACAATACACATTCATACTTGTGATAGTGTGCATTGGCTCTATGCAATAGGCCTCTTGCTAAACATAGAAGTACCTCGTAAGGAATAATAATTGTCGAATCAGTTAACTTGCTCATAGTGCGTTCGGCTAGTTTTTTGAATAAATGTTTCCCACTTGATAATGATGTTCCATGCATAATACTAAATTCAGATTCCATTATTTTAGTAGCTTGTAACATGTTTTTATTTGGACCTAAAAGATTTCCTCTTGAGATGAAACTCAGCCAATTTTGGGATGTTCTATCAATTTCAATTTTTTTTGTTTCCACATCTAATTTATATTTTCCTCTAAACCTGTGCGCTACATAACCTGCTATATATTTCAAGGCTTCTTCGTGTACTGTTTCTTTGAGTTCAAATGATTTCAGTGAATCAGTAGTTTTATTACTGGTTTCATTTTCTGTCTCTAAAATGTGTAATTCGGTATATGGTGGATCAATAAATTCATACTCCTTCAATATACTCTCTTCTAAGTCATCAGGCTTTTCGGTAGAGATTGGTATATCCTGCCCTAAATTGAAGAGAATAGTATTTGTTAAGCAAAGTTCTTCGGTAACTTTATGTGATTGTCTTTCTAGTGGCTTCAGTAAACAGGGTTCCAAGGTATCTTCAGTATTTGTGTTTGATGTAAATATTGCAGCAGAATTTTTTCCCAGTATATGTGATGGGCCCTGTGAAATCATACCAGATGTCGGAAAAGTAAATTTTGCGCTAGAGCCCAAAACGCTCTTACTCCACGTAGAGGCGTTGTCCGCACTTGAAACTTGCAGGATATCTAGGTACATATACGTTGAACATCATGCCAAAATTTCAACCCGATTGAAGCAATAGAAGCCGAGATATTAATTTTTTGGTGTATTGTTCACTTCGTAATCTTTAACTGCGTTTTTCTCGAAACTACAATTTTCTGTACTTGAACTTTAAAAATTCGTAACTCCGGCTGTAATAACGCTAGAGCTTCGATTTTTGTTTTGTTTTGAAGATCAGAATCTCCTCTATCGTAATCTGCCATTTTCCCGAAAAAAAAATTTCCGACATCTGGTATGATTTCACAGGGCCCATCACATATACCATCTTAAACGATATATAAAATCTAGTGGATTAGGATGGTCGTTAGCACCACCCATTCCTCTTATGTACGAAAAAAATTTTCTAAAACGTCCTGATTGAGTCTTGAAGTCAAAATATATTCGACAGCATATGTCGAATGTACGTAGTCATAAAGTTCTGCCATCGCTTTGTTTGTCAACAATATGCCCTTTTGGAATGGGATAATAGATTTGTGTTTTCCAACAATGATCGATGATACCAGATTGGTTACACGATTAAGCAGTTCTTGTTGGGCTTCTAGGTCTGTACCGAAAGCATTTTTTTCTATGCATCCCGAAAATTTGTCTCTAGAGTTCATCAAATCAAACCAGTCATTAAAGAGTTGGCAAAAGTCAGATACGGCCTCTGCCAGTGTGAGTTTTCTGGTAAAAATCCATTTTTCCCAAGGTATGTGATAGCTTTTGCCGTTGAATTTGAAAGAAGTTGTACTGCTGGACGAACCCTCTACCGTTCACCTCCTTTAACTTCAAGGTGGTATTTTGTCAATTTGTGAGCTATTGTTAATTCTGAAATAGAACAATCAAGCAGAATTTGAAAGCAAGTTTTATCAATTTTTGTTCCAGTCATATCAAATCCTTGATCTAAGAGATGGTTTCTTAGCAGTTTAATTAAGTGTGGCACATCTGCAAAAACATATATTTTTAAGTGGGTATCAGAAGGATGATTAAAATAGCAATTTTTATCATGACCGATATTCAGTTTTGACCATAAGGACATGTTTCCAGGACCAATGTCACTAACTGTGGCAACTACAATTAGTCCTACATTAAATAGCTCCTTAATAATGCTTTTAATAATGTCAGGCGTCATAGACTGATCAAATTAAAAATATATAAGTTGCTTCCAATTCTTCAGTAAACCTCTCACCATGACAGTTTGGCAATTTTTATGAGGTCCAATTTTCTCTTCGTGTTTTTTTTCAATGTCGATACGGTTACTCACGTACATTTCGTCAAACGACAAAATGCATAGTTTATCAGTCCTACTTAGATTCATTACTGTTCCTTTTAACAAAGAACAAACGCTTTGCAAGACTCCAGGTCTTAAATCGAAGGTAGCCGCCCAAGTTCTGAGTGTTGATAGAGCTGGTAAAGGATGTCCACTAGTCCTGAAATATCTGTAAGCTTTGGGACTTACGCTACGTAAAGATATTGCCGAAGCAATATCTTCAGGACTCCAGCGGGCATTTCTTTTTTCGGGGTTTAATAGTTTTTTTATTTGGCCTGGTGTGAAGATCTTCTGCAACGAGTTTTTTATATTTCTTTCTGTCAAGTCTTTCTTTTCAATTTTATTTAGGAGTAAACTGTTTTCTTTTTGCAGTGAAGGTATCTTATCTTCCAACTGTTTCATTTCAACGACATAATTTTGGCTTGTGATTCTAAAAAACGTAACGATATATTAGATTAAGGTTCTCTAATAACTTACAAATTGAATTACCTTAGTAAAATAACAAAAACCTACATTCCAGCAGAATCACTCATATCCCTGCTCATATTATATTCTTCAGTCTCTCGTTCGCTAGACGCTGTACTTGTCGATGGCTGAGATGTAGAGGGATCGATTTCAAAGCTTGATGCCAGAATTTCATCGACTTCTTTCGTTCTCATCCTTTTTCTTAACCTCTTAGATCTTTCATTTCTATCAAATGCCGTTCTTAATGGTAATTTTAGGGTTGGTAGTGCCCCATCTTTTAAAATTCTTGTATTTTTTGTGCTATAATTAAGCAACCTATGCCTTAAGGGGATTTCGAAACATTCAGGTAAAAAATGCTCTGAACAAATGCATGCTGAAATAGAAACGTAATAATTAAAAATAGTGAATCCGGAGTGAATTGTCACTCCCATCACTCGGGGTTTCGGAATGACAAAAAAAAGCACTTGATTGCGGAGTGATTTCGCATCAATTTCGGAGTGAATATAGATTTAATTCATAACAATTCACATTATCTATTAAAATCATTAAAACTCACAAAAACATTTAAATACAATGCTTAACCCTGAAATAAATTTGTATGTGACAAAAAAATTCTTTTATGGAAAATTGCAAATATTAACAGTTAAATAAATTAAAATTCACTATATTACATAGTTGAAAAATTAAAGTATAATAATAATAAAGTATTTCAAAAATATTATTAGTACTGAAGTAATAATAATAAAAAAAAACAATAATAATAGAGGAGAAGGTCCGAATATGGGCCCCCATTTTGTTTTTTCGTAATAAATTGTCTATTATTATTTTTAGATAATTTTTAAAAACGTTTACATGTAGTATAAGGACTTGGCAATAAAGCTCCAAACGTGTTTATCTAAAACTATGAAATATATACATATATGTGAGATAAAAATTTTTTTAAGTGATGCGACTTTCTTCAGTTGGGTCAGAAGGTACCAAATATGAGCCGTTGGAAACCAGAATGGTCTAAGTCACATTTCATGTAAGCTGAGATTATTTAACTGCAAAGTTAAGTATAATTTGAAAAATTTGCAGTCAAATAATCTCAGCTTACATGAAATGTGACATAGACCATTCTGGCTTTCAACGGCTCATATGGGCCCCTTTAAAAAACTAAAGCTAAACTCTTTCTAGAACAAGAACGTATACGTAAACATATTCCAAAGTGAAAAATGATAGAAATATTGCAAAGTAGTGACAAAAATCGCACACATAGTCGGTCTTCTACAGAGATGTCCCGGAACATTCGTAATACATTGTCCATATTCAATTAACACAGGGGGCCCATATTCCATACATATACAACAAATTAAAAAATTAGGTTTTAACATAGATACTATTTTTTATATGATGAGAACATGTGCAAGAATTCATTTTTAACCTTTCCTTCTATTAGGTTAAGCAAACGAAGTTATGAACTAATATCAGAAAATATAAAAATCTAGCTAATTAAACTTACACAGCAAAATGTTTGGTAAACAGAAAACAAACAAACCCGCACCTTGGACAAACACCATGTGGAATGAAGACAAAAACGGGCGATGTTTGTGTGGCGGCCATGCTAGCTTAAATTTACTCACCTTCAGATAAATAGCGTTATTTGTTAGGTAAATAAACCAGGAGTTCATATTCGGACCTTCTACTCTAATATTATTTTATTATTTTGTTGTATTATAATTTAATATTTTGTGAACGATTCTTATCTGAAATTCATTCACGGAGTTAATTTTATAAATAATTTAAATAAAATCCTTTTCGGAGTGAATTTCACTCCAGACGGGATTAAATTAATTAAAAATCATCTACTCCGGATTCACTCTGCAAATCACTCCGCATTCACTCTCGATTTTTTACAGTTAATGAAGCTATTGCCTATGAAAAATCTATCAACTGTCCAATATTTCTTACCATTTTTCAAGTTGATTTTATCCTCTCTACGACATGCAATGACCCATTGTTTGGCGATATCATCTTGTTTCGGAAACAGAAAGTATTTAATATCAGTTACTTTTGTTTTTCTAGTATAGTTTGTACAGCCCGCAATCGCACAGTTCACCATATTCTAGATTTTACTAGTACTTCCACCAATAAACACTCGAGAATCGTACTATCCGGGGTGTCGGTTCATAAAAAACTGAGGATTTTTAGAAAACCGTAGGAGTATCTCGAGTATGGAGCGGGGAGAGAAGAAATTTGGTGAGCCTACTCTGCGTTAAGGGTAGGCGGAAGTGAAATTTACAATCTAGAAAGTTTTTCAGTGAAAAAAAGGGTCAAGGATTCTTTAGAGGGTTCTTTAGCGTAAATGAAGAGTCCGTCCCGTAATAAAGGAGAAATCGGTGGAAGCATTTGGGGTTCGCACCGAAGGGCACAGTACCTATAACTAATGGGTATAACTGCTTACAGTTACACAACATAATAGACGCACACTCTTTAATTATTTTATTATACACAAAACGAAATATAACTTCTTAAGAGTCGATAACAACCATAAAATGCCACGCCCTGCATATACAACTGTAGTTTCCCGCTCGGACTTGCAACACCCCGTGTCGAAAACCACTACAGAACACTACAGAATATTTTCAACCACTACTGAAAACCTGAGTAGTGGTGAGCAGTGGTTCAACGATGGTCAGTAATGGTTCAATGGTGGTGAGCAGTGATCCAAAAGTGATATTTAGGGCCGGTTTTACCAACACGGTATAAACGCGGTATAGCGCTATATATATAACCAGTACGCAAGCGTTTTACAAGTATGGTATAAGTCTGGAATAAACTTTGGAATAAGTCCAGACATAACTTATCCGCCAGTTTCATCGTGGGATAAGCTAGCTATCCTCAGTATAACCTAACTTTTTGTTCGTGTCTATATTCTTCCGTGACATAGTCATAACCTGATCGTTGTGGTAAATTGTTATTAATTTTGAAATTGAGTTATTTAATATACCAGTTTTTGAATCATCATTTGAAGATATTGACGTATTACCAAGAATGAGAAATCCGAAGAAAATACGTTCCCGGTAAGTAAGTAGATAAGCTAGGCTGGTTCTGCGTCACCCTGGGGACCCTAGACTTATCCCCACCTTCTCCTAGGGACCCTAGCCTTACCCCCACTCCCGGAGCGCCGCCATTGGTAGCCTAACCCCGCCCCCGGAGTGCCGCCATTGGTAGCCTAACCTTACCCCACCCCACTCAACCGATCCACGCGAGCGATGACGTCACAAGGCGCGCACGCGCATGCGCACACGCACATGCGAGCCTCACCGGCCCTCCAACCGCGAATCTCGCGGATCCCCTAGCCTTACCACCAATCCCGAGGCTCCGCCATTGCTTGTCTAACCTTAACCCCACCCCCGAGGCGCCGCCATTGCTAACCTAGCCTTACGCCACACTCGAGGCGCAGCCATTTCTACCCTAACCTTATCCCTACTCCCGGAGCAAAGCCGTTGCCCCCACCCCATCCCACCCCCACCCCGGCCCGTGCGAGCGATGACGTTATAGCCCGCGGACGCACTCATGCAAGCCTCACCGGGCCTTATAGACTACCCCCCCCCCCCGCCCCGCCCCGCCGAACCGAGCGCGTCACATTCCTGAGCGATGACATCATAGCTTCTCGACAGGCACGAACCCGTTTACCCCCACCACCTCACCTCTACCATCACAACGTGTTTGCTTAAATAAGAGGATGTTATCGGAACCATAGTGACGTCATGCGTGCAGGTTCGGACTTGCTGCTACGTAGTAAAGCATTTCTTCTTCTTCTTCTTCCGTTAACTATTCTACCATCGGGGAATCGTTGTTTAAATAATGAGCCAACATTTTATTCTTTTACCTTTATTGCTAAAAAAATTAGGCTTTTCGACAATAAATGCAATCCTTGATCATGGGTCGTGGACCGCCTCTGCCTCTCGGCACCCGGTGATGTATGCGATATCGACGACTTTGAGCGGAAATATCTCAAAAACCGTTCCATGGATGGGCACTTCATCTTATACATTTTTTATTAGTCTCAATAAACTCTATAAATTTTATGAGAATATAGTATGAAAATCCGCAAAGCAGTTTCTGTTAAGTGCAAAACATAGTCTTACATTGCATTTTCTGCAAAATACTTGTGTCTGGCCTGATTTGCAGTTTCTACATCCACCTTTTTGTCCATATATGGGAAAATGGTCTAACTTATCAAGACTGCAGTCATTTTCGGGTCTTAATACAATCGCATTTGTCAGGTTCACGAAGCAGTCGAAAGTTCAGACTTGCTCTACGCTACTATACAGTTTCGACCAATCCGCACGTGTCACATTCCTGAGTGATGACGTCATAGCTTCTCGACAGGCACGAACACGTTTACCCCCACCACCACCACAACGTCTTTGCTTAAATAGCGCGCGTCACCGCGCTCACGTCATTAGTCACATCGTGCTCACGAAACGACAACATGTCTTCGGAACAGTGCCGGAATATTGTGAACATCCATCGACAGGCTTTCGAGCTGATCGATCGCAAAAGAGTTGATCCCATCGAGATCACGCAATGGATCCGACGTGGGACCGAGAGTTTACGCCTACTCGGACGATTGATGTGCCGAGAGGGGACATCGGTCGCCGATAAACAACGATATCTGGCCACCATTCGCCAGGTGAAGAGTTATAATCGGAAACTCAAGAGCTTGTTTGTGAGAGGTGGGCGGCTGGGTCAACGCGAACAGAGACGCGTCTCGTGGGAGGATCTCCAGTCGGCGTTCGACGGACGCATCCGCACCGGGGTAATCGTAAACCTACGCAACCTGGACCCCACCACCTTCCTGCAGGACGCCCAAGCCCTCTTCACACCGCGCATCAAGAACGCGCTGAAGAGGGAGAATGCCTTGAAGGTGAATGCTGTACTGGAGGGCGAGTACAGCATCTTCAAGAATGACGAAGAGATCGTCGAATTGAAGACCTTCGCCACGAAGAACGTCCCAATCCTGCAGACCACCGATTTGAGACAATGGTTCATCGAGAATGTGCGGGATCCCATTCTCCGGCAAATGGAGGAATTCCAGGAGCGGGACTCGGGTTGGACGTTGCGAGTCGTCATCAACTTGACCGTCAACGTGAACCAGTACAACCCGATGAGAGGCAGCTCCTACCTGGAACTTCCCGGGTTTGTCCGGATGAAGAAAGCCTGTGTCAACGTGCAAAACACCGACGACCAGTGTTTTAAGTGGGCACTCCTTTCTGCACTGCATCCCGTTGATCGGCGAGATAATCCCAAACGAGCTCTCAATCAACATCTACGTTCTGCTGAAGCGCAAAGAAAAATTTTCGGTCGCACCCATCCACGTCACCTCGACCGATACGTTGACGAGGAATCGAATGAGGAGGGGGTGAACGAGGATGATGAAACTCCCACCACCACCACCACCACCACCAGACCAGACTTCACTCATCACGCGCAATCACGCGTATCCTCAAAGATACATCTGGAGTGTATCCTCAGAGATACATCTGGGGTGTATCCTCAGAGATACATCTGGGGTGTATCCTCAGAAATATATCTTCGGTGTATCCTCAGAGATACATCTTAAAATTTTGATTTAAATCCAGGGTGTAATTGAATGATCAATCTATATAAACGCGCAACTTATAGCCCTCGCACCAGTCATGACAGAACTACGATTCGACCAACAGTCTACGAGGCTGCCCGTGGTGAACTTTGATGAGCTCACGCAACGGAGTGTCGAGAAGAAGCGGCACGGCGATTTGCTGCCAAATAGCGTGCGGGCAGTGTTTTGCGGACCGTCTAATTGCGGCAAGACGAACGCGCTGCTCACCCTCGTGACGCATCCCGATGGACTGAGATTCGAGAACGTGTACATCTACTCGAAATCGCTCAATCAGCCCAAGTACAGGTTCCTGGAAAAAGTGCTCGGTTCGGTGGACAGTGTCGAGTATCTTGCTTTCAACGAGCACGAGCAAGTGATGTCGCCGGAAGAGACACGTCCAAACTCGATAATGATCTTCGACGACATCGCTTGCGAGAATCAAGACAATATCAGAGCCTTTTTCTGCATGGGTCGACACAGGGATGTCGACTACTTCTACCTCTGTCAGACGTACGCTCGTATTCCCAAACATCTGGTGCGCGATAACGTCAACCTGCTGGCGCTCTTCCGGCAGGATGACATGAATCTCCGACACGTTTACGACGATCACGTGAACACGGACATGCCTTACGCGAAGTTCAAGGACATATGCTCCGCTTGCTGGAATGCCGACAAGTACGGATTCGTTGTCAACGACAAGGACCGGGAGCTCAACGAGGGCAGATACAGGAGGGGTTTCGACTGCTTCGTGAACCTGACAAATGCGATTGTATCAAGACCCGAAAATGACTGCAGTCTTGATAAGTTAGACCATTTTCCCATATATGGACAAAAAGGTAGATGTAGACACTGCAAATCAGGTCAGACACAAGTATTTTGCAGAAAATGCAATGTAAGACTATGTTTTGCACTTAACAGAAACTGCTTTGCGGATTTTCATACTATATTCTCATAAATTTTATAGAGTTTATTGAGACTAATAAAAAATGTATAAGATGAAATGCCCATCCATGGAACGGTTTTTGAGATATTTCCGCTCAAAGTCGTCGATGTCGCATACATCACCGGGTGCCGAGAGTCAGAGGCGGTCCACGCCCATGATCAAGGATTGCATTTATTGTCGAAAAGCCAAATTTTTTTAGCAATAAAGGTAAAAGAATAAAATGTTGGCTCATTATTTAAACAACGATTCCCCGATGGTAGAATAGTTAACGGAAGAAGAAGAAGAAGAAATACTTTACTACGTAGCAGCAAGTCCGAACCTGCACGCATGACGTCACTATGGTTCCGATAACATCCTCTTATTTAAGCAAACACGTTGTGGTGGTAGAGGTGAGGTGGTGGGGGTAAACGGGTTCGTGCCTGTCGAGAAGCTATGACGTCATCGCTCAGGAATGTGACATGCGCGGATCAGTCGAAACTGTACAGTAGCGCGGACCAAGTCTGAACCTGCATGCATTCCAAGGTCTGTCAACTGCGCAGTAGCGACGCGATAAGGCATGACGTCATCGCTCAGGAATGTGACACGCGCGGATCAGTCGAAACTATACAGTAGAACGGAGCAAGTCTGAACCTGCATACATTCCAAGGTCTGTCAACTGCGCAGTGGCGACGCGATAAGGCATGACGTCATCGCTCAGGAATGTGACACGCGCGGATCAGTCGAAACTATACAGTAGCGCGGAGCAAGTCTGAACCTGCATACATTCCAAGGTCTGTCAACTGCGCAGTAGCGACGCGATAAGGCATGACGTCATCGCTCAGCTCGAAATCTCATGTCCCAAGAATCCCAAAGTGCGCAGCAGCTTGGAGCAAGTCCGAACCTGCACGCGCGGGTGGGGGAAGGGTTTACGTGTTCGTGCCTGTCGAGAAGCTATGACGTCATCGCTCAGGAATGTGACGCGCTCGGTTCGGCGGGGCGGGGCGGGGGGGGTAGTCTATAAGGCCCGGTGAGGCTTGCATGAGTGCGTCCGCGGGCTATGACGTCATCGCTCGCACGGGCCGGGGTGGGGGTGGGATGGGGTGGGGGCAACGGCTTTGCTCCGGGAGTAGGGATAAGGTTAGGGTAGCAATGGCTGCGCCTCGAGTGTGGCGTAAGGCTAGGTTAGCAATGGCGGCGCCTCGGGGGTGGGGTTAAGGTTAGACAAGCAATGGCGGAGCCTCGGGATTGGTGGTAAGGCTAGGGGATCCGCGAGATTCGCGGTCGGAGGGCCGGTGAGGCTCGCATGTGCGTGCGCGCATGCGCGTGTGCGCGCCTTGTGACGTCATCGCTCGCGTGGATCGATTGAGTGGGGTGGGGTAAGGTTAAGCTACCAATGGCGGCACTCCGGGGGCGGGGTCAGGCTACCAATGGCGGCGCTCCGGGAGTGGGGGTAAGGCTAGGGTCCCTAGGAGAAGGTGGGGATAAGTCTAGGGTCCCCAGGGTGACGCAGAACCAGCCTAGCTTATCTACTTAAGTAAATAAAAGATACCTATACCTATTAATTTATAATCAATATCTAATACAAAACTATTCCAGAGTTGACTATTTCGAAGAATACTTACAACGATGTAGATTTCTTCACTCGATTTCGTTTGGAAAAACAAAACCGGCCAGAGATTATTGGGACAAATACGACATCGCATTGCACCGAGGTCGCAAAGAAATGCAGCAATTCAGCCAGCAACGAAATTATTGCCAACTAAGATTTCTTGCTTTGGGATCAATGCTAATTACTGTAAGTAATCGTTTTGATCGTAATGTTAAAACTTTTTATTAGTTATTATTATATGCCACCACCTCTGCCACCTCCGACGTCTCCTCACATCGCAAGGAGAGCTAGTTTACAAGACTATAAGTTCGTCGATCGGCATAAACCGCCACTGATCTTCCAGAAATTAATGGGCGATATACTGAAAGACATTGACAAAGTCAAATTAACAAGTATGATTAAACAATTTTATCGCGGTAAACTTTTAATTCGCCAGGAACAAAGAGGAGTTTCGCATTGTCAGAATGTCGTGGCTGCGAAGGATTGATTTTGTTCACAGTGGGCTTTTAAACGTGTTTTTCAGATCGCCAAGCGAGAGACCTTTGCGAGCCAAACGCGAAAGTAGCCCTTGCAACGACCTTCAAGAGATCTTACGGAAACGATATATCGCAATGCAATCGCCGGACAGTAGAAATTCCACCGCGACGTTGACGCTCGATGATTCGTTCTAGATTAAGAACTCGATGATGCTCAATTTCTCTGGGTCGCAGCATTCGCGTCACACGGTACTCCGAGGAACGGCTATTGTAGCCTTGCTTTTCCACGCGTGAGATTGAATCATGATTATAATTTTATCTGAGTCAAAGCTCTGGAGAATCAAAATTAATAGATCTCTCTTCTTTTTTTATAAGTGAGTCTTTCCCTGCTAGGTAATTTCGCGCGACATATTTTAGATTATAGTTCTTTTTTAATAGGAGGATAGAAGCTCAGAAATGTCGGGAAAATTTTGTTCTCCCTTCGCTCTTTTACTAGAAAATGCAAGTTTAAATTTAAAATTTAAGCACACGGGTCTACAATCGCAAGAACCTCAACGGTATCCAATAATATCAACCAAAGAAGTCATCTACTATTGCATTGTCTTCTATAAGTAACATTTTAATTTATCTAGGTAGGTATTATACCTTTCTTCAATTCGAGTGATTGCAGAGTTTTCGGGAGCAGAAGTGATACATCCGTCGTATAATTTAAATTTTGTACCCTTTTTATACGATTCAATAAAAAAAATAGTATAACCATTACATGTGCACTACTTAGCACTTTTTACCACTACGTACCACTGCATGCCACTATTCACCACTGTATACCACTACTGACCACTATTGTAGAAACCACTACTGACCACTGTAGTGTTCAGTCCGCTGTAGTGGTTTTCGACAAGGGACACGTGACGTCATGCGCAGCCGAGACGAGTTTCGTCCGAGCCACTGACATACCGTGTTTAAGTGTATCGTGTTATTTATATTTTTTATGAAAAAAGCAGATGAATACGACAGTTCTGACTCTACGTCATGCATTTTACATTGCGGTTCACTGTATCCTTATGTCAATCTAGGAATGGCTTTTCTATTTATTATATATAGGAACTGAGTGTAATCAATAATTAAATGTACTTACTGTTAAGCTTTTCTTCCCAATTGACGTGAAATTATTAACAATATCAAACTGACACTTCTAGATTTTAGGTTAGATGTAAACAGAGGGTGGTGACGCGTGGCGCACTATGATATCAAATAACCCGGGAAACTTTGTGATTGGTTGTCCGTAAGACGTTCGCCGTAAGAATTTCAACCGGACGAAAGTTTTCGACGTTACGTTTTACGTCTTATTTCACGGCCTATTTCACGGATCCGATATGTCGGATTGTTGTATACGACAAGTCACTCCGATTGGCTGTGACAGAAAGTGGTGGTGGGGGAAATCTGTCGGACCGACGGTATTTTTCGTCGTATGAAAGTTGAGCAGTGTCGAACTTCAAGCGACGGTTTCGTACGACAAAAAATAAGGTTTGTTCCAACCGAGCAGAAAACCATACATGAACCGTACCCGTCATGCGCAGTAGAGAAAGTCCGTTCCAACCGTACGCTGGACGGTCACTGTACGGTGTTGGCAGCGTTCCAACCACCGCTGGGATCGTGCGTGGAACGGTTCCTGGGCCCCTATTCTCGAATGTCGTGCGAGAATTATCGTATACGAATCTTTAGTTTTAACCAATGAAATAGTGGACCGAATGGAATAGCCGAAACAAGAATGGTGAGATTCAAAGATTCGTATACGAAAGTTTCTCGCATGAGCTCGAGAATAGGGGCCCTCTGTACCGTCCATCCGATGCTTGGTCCTGAGCGTGAACTGTGTGAACTGACATGCGCACTACGGCGATTAGTTTGCCTGGCGCGGTTATTTAAATACTTTTGAGAGTTGACGTTTTCTATCTCCGTATTTTTTTTGCAAGTTATTAAAATGACGTCTAACGAAGGCGATAGTGATGTGTCGGATATATCGGATATGTCCGACACAAGTGACGATGATATCGAATTATACGAAAATAGGGTTAGAAAGCAGGATTATTTAGGTAAGTGATAGGTTGAGGTTAAGTTTAGAACATCTTTGTTGGAAAACTTTGATAGAAAATCATTCAATTTAATTGAAAGACTATAATGAAGGTGGATTAAATTTGATTTGATGAGATAGAAGTTTCTACACAAAATTATGCTCCGGGAGTCGCCACGTCGAGCATACCTGCCAAGGAGGAAGAATCTCCCGAGGAATCGAAGGAAACAAAATAAAGGAACGGGAAAAAAGGGAGGCGTAACAATTGGGAATTCAAATTAAGAGTCGCAGCGCCAGGTGGCCATTACTGGAACCAGTTTCTGCCACATTGGGCGCTTTCCATTCATGACACAAGTCCTATGGTCGACACACTTCTATTAGAACCACCGACTGATTGGCAGGCTCCAGCAGAAAGAGCTAATGGTTTAATTTTGTGTCCACTTGTGTCTAACCACTGCCACTCTGTCATTAGTAGTAACAAATTAGAAAAGAACAACAGTAAACGAGAGGCACAAAATTAATAAAAATCAATGGTAAACAATCGATAAAAAGGTGTGTTTTACAGTCCCCAATTGTGTGGTTAGGAAATAATGTGGCAGAAACTAGTTCACCATTATAGCCACCAGAGTGAGTACCGCTTCTCTTGAATTCCCAATAGCGAGGAGGTGGACACCGGTACAACTAGTTAGGTATCCGCCAGGCACACTAACAAAGTTGGTCTATCTAGTTAGACATTTGAGGTTAGGTTTCCTGTCAGTTCCCTGCAAGTTCACCCGCGTGCCGACAAAAGAGGAAGAAGGCTCTAAAAGGGAAAAACAAGCCGAGAAGGGGAAACAGAAGCTAAAGGAATGTATTCTGGAAGGAATAAGAAAGAAGCAATCAACTAAGGGACGAGAGTGTCGGCTCGGAAGCTTTGCTGAACTCACCGGCAAGGAGGGGAACGCTTACGAGCAACCAAAAGGGAAAACCAAATATGGAACAAGATATCAGTATAAAGGTAGGTCGTACTAATCCAACTAGGTAAGGAGCGCAACAAGAAGACGTGAGATTTGCTCCGGAAACGTCATGCCGAGCGTATCTGCTGAAAAGGAAGAATTCTCCAAGGAATCAAAGAAAGTAAAACAACTAAAAAGGGCTCCAGAACAATAGCGAGAAGGAGGTGGAAGCCGAAATGACCAGCCCCTCGTCAGACATACTAACAAGTCCACCCGCGTACCAGTCGCGCGCGAGCAATGCAAGAGATACCCAATGAAGAACCGGAATCTTATTAAAAGAAAAGTAGAGGTAATCGACGGCTGTAATCAGCAGCTATTATGGTAATTATAAGACTCCCAAGGTACCGGCAAAGAGAAAGACGCTGATAAAGGAATAAGGTGGAAGAAATAATCAACCAGGGGATACGATATCAATTTAAAGGTAAGTCGTGCTAATTTAACCAGTTAAGTAATACAAGAACAGGACGATAGATTGCTCTGGGAGACGCCATGCTGTGCGTACCTGACATAAAGGAAGAATACCTCGAGGAGAGAATCGAAGGAATTAAAGTTCGCGGACTGGAATGGGAGCTGGAACAATAGCGAGGAAAAGGTGGAAGGAATAAGGGATAAGCATGTAACCGACCAAGTAAGTAACACGACGCGAGAGCTAACAAAAGCCTGTAGGTATTGAACGAGAACCGGAATAAACGCGAGAGACTCCATGGGAAGGATGGAGCAAAGGATGCGAGATGCAACGGTTCGTAGGAAGTTAACGAAGAAGAAGAGCTCCAGCTTTGAAGATGCATTCGGCCTCCCATGGGCGTCAGGAAGGAAATGAAATGGACTAAGTAGGCAACGCGTAGGGGGAATTAATGAAATGAAATAACAGCAATACCAATTTATACCTACTGAAAAATTGTAAAACCTATTTCATCTTTGTTAAAACTGCGTAATTTGTTTCAGATGCAGGCGGTTGGTAATCAGAAGAAAAAAATTCCAATTGGCAATTGATGGAAGGAAGACATATCGAAATGGACAGGCCAGAAGGAGATCCAGACTCAGACATACATGGAAAAAAAGGATATTTCTCGATTGAGGTAAGACATTTATGAAATGAGATTGCAGCAATACCAATTTATACCGACTGAATGAATGTAAAAGCTATTTCGTTTTTGTTAAAATTGCGTAATTTATTTCAGATGCAGGCGGTTGGTGATCAGAAGAAAAAAATTCCAATTGGCAATTGATGGAAGGAAGGCATATCGAAATGAGCAGGCCAGAAGGAGATCCAGATTGAGACATACATGAAAGAAAAGAATATTTCTCGATTCAGGTAAGACATTTATGAAATGAGAATGCAGCAATACCAACCTATAGCGATTGAATGATCGTGACATCTATTGTCTTTGTTAATAGGAAGAGCATGTGGGCTTGACAATCAGTACTGCAGGAGAACTTGGAAGTCGAGGACGAGGGAGATTAACGTGGCATACCAACAGACTTGCGTGTGCAAATTGATGTGTCTTTAATTTCATAACGAATGGAAGCGTACAAATTATATTTATTTTCATAGTAGTTGGTAAAATGCTCTTAAAATACTTAAACTTATGGGGCATTCCATGTCAACTTTTAGTAGTAGAAACTTTTGGGTCTCCGATTTAGTTGCTCATTTTTTTCCAAGTATCTTTAATCGATATAAAAACTGGCCTAAATTTTCAGAACGATTCCATAAATCGTTGAGCTGTTATTATTGTTTTTTTATCACGATTTACGGCTTCAATTAACAAAATATGGAAGAAATGATCCATATAAAATATTTGTATTTTTTGGTGATTTCGAAACAAAATTTATTTCTTTATATTGCGTTTTTTGTATTGAAAATGGAAATAAAAAGTGTTGTATCTCAAAACCGACATTTCTAATTTTCATGATTTTTTACCCTACATTTCAACATCTTTTGCGATAATTTCGAGAGCACTTAGAAAGTGGGGCCTCCCATACACATTTGTTAATGAATTTTTTAGTGATTTGAAATGTCAGAATTATCTTTATTCATGCTAGCTTATAATGGATTTTTTTTGCCCTGCTAAAATGTAATTCCAATACATGATTTTATAAAATTGTACAGTTGTTATTAATATGACAGATCGAATTATGAAATATGTAATCCTATAAATATGGGCCTTTTTTAAGTATCTAAAAATGTCTGACGCTTTAGTATGTTTATGGTAGTATATTGCATTAGTATTCGATTCTCGCTGAGAATCGAACTCGCTTAGAAAACATCTATTCTAAGATAGCATGAATAAAGTCAATTCTGACATTTCAAATGAGTAAAAAAAATTAATTAAAGAATGTCTATGGGAGGCCCCACTTTCTAAGTGCTTTCGAAATTATCGTAAAAGATGTTGAGACTTCACGCAACTTGCAAATGACAGAAAATGTCAACTGAAATAGCGTGATATACGCAAGAGAACACCGTGCTCACCGCGTCGTGGGTTAGACACGACTGACCGATTCACGAACGATCCCAAAACCGTTCCAACTGCTCTTGCCAGTTACCAGCAGTGCAAACATCGCGCCTGCGCATTAAACCGATCCCACCAGTTCCGTGACAGTTCCAGAACCGTACAGGAATCGTCGGTTGGAACAAACCTATAGGGTCGTGCATGGCCGGGTGATGGCGCGACAGTATGTTACGTTCAACGCCACCGATGGCTATCTGAGAAATATTAACACATCCTGAACAGCGAAGCCGAGAAGCTCCCTTCGACTTGCCTTGTCTTGTCTTAGCTCGTATTGTTCAATGCGTGCGTTTTTTGTTTTTTTTTTGTCACACGTATTTGTGAATTCATTTTACGTATTACAATGAGGAGCCGGACTGCCAAACTTCACCACTTGGCGGACCACCATTTCGAGACTGTCGCAGCGACAAACAGAAGTGTTGTCAATCGACCATATTTCATGCATCCGACAAAATACCTGCGACGGACCCCCCACCCGATTTTTGCACAACCAATCGGAGTGACTTGTCGTATACGACAATCCGACATGTCGGATACGTGAAATATTAGTCTTACGGACGAAAGTGGTGGGGTTACGGACATAAGAATACTTGATCCTGATTGGTCTATTCGCTTACGTCTTACGTCTTACGGAATTTTCTGTGTGATGGCCTTTAAGGCCATCACACGTGAAAAAACGTAAGCAGTAACATTAAGGCAGTAAGTTTCCAACACATATTGTTAGATGGAGCAATCTAAGTGAAAGTGCAGCAATAGTAAGCAGTAACAGCAAGCAGTAGGGTTTCCGTCACGTTGGAATTTTACGGCTTACGTCTTACTCTCAACCAATAGAATAGCAGCTGACACGCGATTGGTATATACACGGAATGCAAAGTTACAACTTGCAATAATTATCGATTCTGATAACCACACTAATACTTTTTTCTATATTGTATTTCATTTAAGTAATATACTCACGCATCTCAAGTGCAAGCGTAGTACATTACACTAAACATTTAGGTTATGATTTCAGATACGACTTTCGAACAGCGCATGCGTATACCACGCTACTAAAAATGAGCACTCGGCTATGGGGAAGCTACACGAACCGGCGAACAGTGCCCCCTAGTGATCGCTGCTGGAATATAGTTGGTATAAACAAAACGTGTCAGTAAATTTTTTTAAGACGGTGTTTTCTTCGTGTAATGTATTTTTTGAAGTATTTTGTGCATTTGTTTCCAAAAATGGACAAAGTTATTCGCTGTGGGTTTGAAAAAATTTATTTCAATAATAACAGACCATCAGAAATGCTAAAAGGAGAGAAGTTATGTGAAGCAAAACATGTGATAAATGTTCAGGAAATAGAACACCATGGACTGTTTTTTATAACTAGACATGTTATAAGACAAATGTCTATCAATTTACCCCCTTATTAAATTTACCCCCTTTATAAAGTTATTTCAGTAAGAGTCAAAGCAACACTGTGTTTCAACACTACTTTTTGTATTGACGGGATGGATTATTCTTTCAACCTCTTCATCTTCATTGTCAGCTTGTATCACCTGCATAATTTTAGGGCTGAAAACAGTTTCAGAAGTGCGGTCGATCCTTTTCATATATCTTTCAAAACGAGAAATAGCCTGCGTCTCCGCTTCTGTTGAAATTTGGGACCGTGTCGCAGAGAATATAGTTGGAATATACGCAGGATGAGACTGCATGGTACTTCGTTAGCCTCCGACAAAATGTGCACTACATATTTTTGAATATTTTGTTGGTACCCATAGAGTTCGTTCTAACGAACACGAGAACTCGTTCTGAACTCGACGGAGTGTGCGCAGTCTGATTTTTGGGACGGCTAGATCAGACTACGCACACTCCGTCGAGTTCAGAACCAGTTCTCGTGTTAGTTGGAACGAACCTAAAGAACCATCCTCACTGAAATATTGCAATGATAATAATTTTGTTCTCAACGACTACTAACCTAAACTTACTTTTTTCGGTTAACAGCTTTTATCCACTGCTGTCGCCTTCCCACAATGATAATTTTGTTCTCAACGACTACTAAACTTACTTACTTTTTTCGGTTAACAGCTTTTATCCACTGCTGTTGCCTTCCCATTTCGTAGGATTTACCCGGGAATGAGTAAAACTTAATATTACTGTTTTCGCAAGAATTTTCAGCATTTTTGCAATTAGTAACAACAGTTTCGATCCGATTTAGCCATGATTCACTTTAAAATCACTGTTAAACTCTGATATAACTTAATACTATCACGAATTGTTTATACCAAGAATATGCAGAGAATCTCCACCGATGGCGCCACTAATCAAGGTGCAGCTTCCCTATACGGCTTACTGCCTTACTGTTACTGCTTACGTTTTTTCACGTGTGATGGCCTTTACTGACAAGATTCCGACAATATGTAATCTGTTAACAGAGCGCATGCGTCAACTTTGACAGATTTTGGACTGGTTGCTTTCTTGTGATGGAACAGGTGACTTGAAGTTTCAGTCTGGAAAAAAAATAGACTGCCTAAGAGTCTTGACGTCACGCGAAGGGGCGGAGCTTCCAAACCTTTCCAAACAAATCGGTTTTGCGTGCAAATTGTCCATAAGAGAGTATTCTTTTCAAGTGTATCGTTAATTTTGACGTAAATAAGGTTATGAGCTATATATTTTGGTAAAGTTTGGTCAAACCTAGGATATCCCCAAATATTTTAAAATAGGTAAGCTGTATAATATATTTTTTGCTCCTTTTAGATATGTTAGGTTATGAGGTTATGTCAATGTTTCGTTTTCATGAAAACTTTTATAATTTTTGAAAAATACTATTTTCTCAGGAGTGTTTTTAAATGTTTTTTATTATTATTTTCTAGGTTGAGCGGTTTAATGGTCATTTATAACCATGGTAATGTGTTTTGTGCCTGATTGTAAACACTACAGTGACTGAAATCTTTGTGAATTTTTCACGTTCCCTGCTGACTTACAAGAGCGAAGGACATGATAAGGTAATATTATTGAATACTCCCAGATAGAAAAGTCTGCCATAGGATTAGTGCAGTGCCGCCAATATACCGCCAAAGTTGATGCAGACCTTGTCGAAGCACGTCTTGTCGGTAGAACGTGATATTCCTACCGTGGCATTGTACCTAAATTCCAGAGATTTTTATTTCCGGCATATTGGAGGTAAAAAATACATGTATACTGTCAGTACAGGAAGACGGTATACCGTATGTCCCGGGAGAAATGGAGCAAGTGCCGATACCTATGGCCGATAACTTGAAATTTGACTTCGGTAGTGTTTACCGACGGTCGAGTCTTTGATAGTTAGAGTTGGCTTTAGAAGAGTGCGTTACGTGGGGCGAAAAGTGTGAACGTCTGATTTCCCGATAGTTGTCAATACGGGAGATCGAAGCGCCTAACCTCGAAATCGTGAATTTGTGAATTAATAGTGGGTAATTTGTAGAAGTGATGAAAAATAATCATTCTTCGATGAAATTCCTCAAGAGTTTAAACATCGGATTATCAAAGACTTCATGAAAACCTTCTAACCTACTCGTTGTGCACTAACACTTAGTATCAGTGAGAGAGAAAGCAAAAGTTATTGGTTAATTGGATACCGGTTTTTCAACACTCGGGGAATTTCATCGAAGAAACCCGAACGATCATTTCTTATCAGTTCTACAAATTACTTACCATTATTCACAATTTCACCATGTCGAGGTTAGACGCTTCGATCTCCCGAATTAACAGCTATCGGGAAATCAGAGTGGCAATCAGTCCACGGGAGCGGCGGCGTATCGCGATTGGCGAGATATCACTCCGGAGCTGGTCAACTCCTGGAAGGTAAATAGCTTGAAAGAAGTACAGGTCATTTAACGCGTATTACAATTAATGTACCGTGGGCGATAGGCGCTTGGTGAGAAGCCTGACATTTTCCGATGTCCACCGAGTCATCTTCTTACGGATAGGACAGGAGTTACATCCGTAAGAAGATGACTCGGTAGACATCGGACAATGTCAGGCTTGTCACCGAGCGCCTATCACCCACAGTAGGTACATTCATTGTACCAAGCGCTTCCCGTTTCAACTATTCCAGCGTTAAATGACTTGTACTTTTTTTGAGCTATTTACCTTCCAGGAGTTTCCTTTTGCCGATCGCGATAGCCACACCCGTGGACAGCGATTCAAGACACTCGAGTCGCAGTTGCAGCTGCAGCCGCAAGAGTGTGGTGAAAGCAAGAAGAAACGGCAGAGAATCGACGACGAGACGGAGGATGAAGTCGTCACCACAGAATGTTACTTAAACGGTACCAGTACCAGGAACACGCGAACTGTTAAATAGGACGGGCCGTCTACACCGAGTCACGAATCGTGCCGAGTTCCTGTGACACCAGACAACAGCATCACGTCAGGAGTGTCAACGGCGGAGAAAAACGGAAACCCCTCTCAAAAGGGAAGGAGCAGTGGTGGTGGTGGTGGTGGTGGTGGTGGTGGTGGTGGTGGCGGCGCACAGTGGTCAATTTCCGTGATGTAGGTGGAAAAAATGTACGAAAATAAATTTTACAAATCTCGAAAATAGTTATGTATGTAGTTAGCTAAATAACTGTAGCATAATATGCTATAGAAGTTGCAGGTCTAAATACGCTATGCTCGATACGGCGCACAACCAAAGATGTAGCATTAGGTTGACGTACTTAGTCTACCGTGATTAATTATATCGATATCGTTGGTACGGTTTGTCGTGATACATTATTGTGTTTTGGTATTGTTAGGTTGTGTTTTTATCTACGTTAAAACATACATTCGGTAAGTAAAATATGCGGGACACTTCTAAATTATTTAATTTTATTGACATGTGTATTTCAATATCTTTCTGTTGAATTACAAAAAAAGTTTCATAAAGTTTCAAAGCCAATGTTATTGTGTTTTATAGATTAGAGTGTGTACTATAAAATCATAATAAACACATAGTCATCATTTGTCATCTGGAAGAATTATTTTCATTTTTAACTGTTCTGACAAGCGATGCACAGTGGGACGAAATCCCGGAAAGCTGGCCAAAATTCGAAAACGCGTATTAATCAAGGTGAAATTCAGTATTCAGGGGTTTTTAAGGTCGCTGATTACGAATCCAAAATCAAAATTTCGAAAAACAATATGGCGGATCCAATATGGCGGAAAAGTTCCTCAAAAATTGATCGAATCTGGATGAAATTGAGTACTCGGGGGTTTTTGGGGTTGCTAATTACGAATCCAAAGTCAAAAGTTAGACAAACAATATGGCGGATAAAATATGGCGGAAATGTTCCTCAATAATTGATCGAATCTAGGTGAAATTGAGTACTCGGGGATGTTTGGGGTCGCTGATTATGAATCCAAAGTCAAAATTTCGAAAAACAATATGGCGGATCCAATATGGCGGAAAGGTTTCTCAAAAATGGCATGTGTGTTTAAATATCTTTTTGTTGAATTACAAAAAAAGTTTCATAAAGTTTCAAAGTGTTATTGTGTTTCGTAGGCTAGAGTGTCTACTATAAAATTATAAGAAACATATAGTCGCCATTTGTCGCCTGGAAAAATTATTTTAATTTGTTACTGTGGTTGTGGTTGTTCAAGGAAAGGGCAACACGAAGGATGGAAATACTGCTAGACGGTTTTTCAAAAATGCAGAGAAGGTGTCAGAAATAACTAGAATAGTTAAAAAATCTCATAGTACGTTTTTTCACAATTCTAGATGCATTGTCAAGTGGATATTCTTTCAATTTGGCAGAATTCGAAAAGTATAACATAGAAACTGCAAAACACTATGTGAATTTGTATCCTTGGTATCCAATGCCTGTAAATCTGCACAAAATTCTTATCCATGGTGCAGCTGTAATGGATTACCTAATCTGTCCAATTGGCCAATTGTCCGAAGATGCGTTAGAAGCTAGGCATAAGGAATTTAGAAAATATCGAGAGCATTATACCAGAAAAGTTTCCAGAACGAAGTGTAATGAAGAAATTTTACACTCATTGTGTGTGTGTGTGTGTGTGTGTGTGTGTGTGTATGTGTGTTAACCCTTTCAGAACGGCCGCCGTACATGTACGTTTTACATAACGTTGTACATATACGGCGGCCATCCTGAAAGAGTTAATATCATCGGATCCTGTTATTAGCAGCATTAGACCTTTACAAATCCGGAACAATGGAACTCTTTCGAAAGAAGTCAGATCCCTTCTTCACATTCCCCAAGAGAGTTTTACACAAGAGGGGGTTCTGATGATAACCGTGATGAAGATGATGAGGAGGAAGAGTGTTGTTAAGTTTTCATGTAATAATATTAACACATTAATCACATCTTCATTGTCTATATATTACAGTTTTTGTAACATACTATCAACTTGATTTATTTTTATTATGTTGTACTGCAAAACACAGCGACGCATCGATTTTCGAAAATCTCGTTCGCCATATTGGATCCGCCATCTTGAATTTTTGAAATCTGACTTCAGATTCGTGATCAGCGATCCAAAAAACCCCTCTATACCAAATTTGGCATGAATCCGTTGATTTTTGAAAACCTCGTCCGCCATATTGGATCCGCCATTTTGAATTTTTTAAATCTGACTTTAGATTCGTGATCAGCGACCCAAAAAACCCCTCTATACCAAATTTGGCATGAATCCGTTTATTCATTTAATTAATTCCACCTAAATCACGGAAATTGACCACTGTGCGGCGGCGACAGCTCGGATCATGAACAAAAGCTGAACGTTTCAGAGAAAAAGTGGACTTAATTCGAAGTAGTGTAGGATCAGGGAGGAACGCGAGACCCGATAGTCCAGTAAACGAAGCTCTGAAATACGACTTTTTGAGAACCAGCCTGCGTTTTGGTTTAACGTTGTCATTTGACCTTATAAAGCTCTGGGTGAAGTATCGCGGTTTTTCCTCCACGGGTTATGGTTGAAAAACAATAACAAATACCATAAAAATGGGTTATTCGAGAATAACTCGAAAACTAAGCGAGATATCGAAAAAAATTTAAATCCAAAATTGTAGAGCTTAAAATTCTCTATAAAAAAGATTCACACAGTTTACCCCCACTCCCCACGGTTCACCCTCTAGAGCCGCGCGAACGTTGGGGGGAAAAAAAAATCGTAAAACATAGAAAATTTAACATTTTCGAATGCTTCTTTTTTTAAATTGCTTAAGAAGTTCTCTACTTTTTAAATAAAATTATATTTTTTTTCTTCATGCAATTGTTTAAAAACTGTCAAGTAAATAAATGATATCTCTCGATATATTGAATTAATGTTTCTTCTTTGTGTTCCATAATTTTGTTAGTTAAATTCCCTACATATTACACTCGGGTCATTTTTTTGTAATTGGCGTAATTTTTGAAATATCTGCGTTTTAAAAAATTGCTTTTTCAACTACTTGGTGCGTCCGGAGAACCGCTGGTGCTACACATATAGTCTATGTCTGCGCCGTTCACCCTTCTTTCCCCCCATGAATGGCACGGATCCGTGCCACACCGAGCCTTACCGCCCACTTAACACGGCCCGGCAGGGACCACATGTGGCAGGGACCGTCGCGGACGGGGTTCAACGCTTCCGATCCTTTCCGTCAAACGACGGGACAGTCATAAAGACTAGAGTCTGTGTTCCGTCGCACACCTTTTCCGGAAAAGGTTAATTAACGGACGGATCGAAATAAGTCGTTTCCCGCAATACCTATTCTAATAAACAATGTTCCGTCTTTGCGCGACGGACTACGCGCCAAATTAATCTTGCGTGGTGGGTTTAGGATGAATAAAATTATACCAATTTGTAAGGGAAAACAAACAATGCATTAACTTTATTTGCGAGCTGTTCCGGTCGCTCGGGGGTTTTCGAACGTACTGGTCGCTCTTCGACCCCGCGGCAATGAGGAACTTTCCCGGATCTAATTTATGGCTCAAAGGGCCCGAGGAGTGTCGAATTTCTCCCTCACACCGGTCTACGGCCCAAATGCGAAGAGCATTTGGGCGAATATGCGACAGACAATTTATTAATAATTTATTAATTCGTAGTGGTCACACGGGGTCCAGTGGGCCCCATGGTAATAAAATATACATTTTTCTCATACAAAGTTTTTATCACTTTATTTTACACGTTCAAAACCGACCTATTTGATTGTACGAGTTTCATGAAAATTAATATCTTCAAACTGTAAAATAAATATACTTTTTTCAAAACTCGTTTTAATACTGTTTTTTTTTCTTAAAAGTATATTTTAAGAGTGAAACGCAGGAAGTTCTTTACTCTATCTCAACAATTGAAACTTTGATGAATATTCCTATTCCTCCTTTTTTTTCTCTTTCAATAGAAGATTTCGTATGCATTGAATTGCAAGTAATACAGTTATTTTTTTTCACTTCTGTACGGATAGCCACTTGGTGTTCCATCTTTTCCACTGCACTGGGACAGCCTGTTAGAGGAACTAGCATGTGTATCCGAGTGCTTGCTTTAAGCATGCTTATTTAAAAGCATGCTTAAAAGTAGCATGCTCATATCGAGCAAGTGTAGCCGTTAAAAGAGCATGCTTTTTTTAACCCGTAACCGGTGATGTACCTTTTTTGTTTCATAAACACCGATGTGGAGTCTCAGAGACTCCTCTTGCAAAAGTGGGCTGTCAAACTCGACTTTCTTTTTTTTAGTAAATAGCACTGTAATTATCTTTTTATGTATATATTTAGAAGATGTTTTAGCATATTTCACTCAGGAATACTAACTGTTGCCTTTACAGAACATCATATTAAAAAATTGAGCCATTCTATTACAAGTGAAATACTGGCATATATAATATATTATATATAAGACACGGAAATTGATGCGTAAAGATAAAGAAAAACTGGGTAATATAAGAATCTTGGAAGAATCGAGCGACAATGAAGAATATTCCAGTGACGACAGCTACAATTTTGAACTTGACGATGACTCAAGTAGTGATGGGTCAAGTAGTGATGGGGCAGATGATAACGACAATGAAACAGGTAAGATTACATTTATTTTCATTTTTATTTGTGTAGTAAAATTCAGTATGTTGGTGAGTTCTAAAAGTGACCATTGTCGCATTTTCGAAAACTCAAGACATTGGTATTTTGTTACAGGAGCAGTTTTGTCAACTACATAAGGACAACCTCAAGTTCCAGCTGCTAATCCTGCAGTAGGCGCAATACAAATGTTTTCCTGTTTTTATTATTTTAATCTAAGAGTTCGAATATTTTATTTGTTGCCTATTAAAATAAAGATTTTCTTTGCATCCTTTATAGTTTTTTTTACATACAGTTTGGCCTAAACGCTGACGTTTCATACCTATCGGTCGAGCGCCTGCCGGAGCGGAGTCGATAAGGAAAGGTTGGAAATAAACATACAGAGTTCCGAACTGCCCAGCTCTGTTATAGCATCTCTAAGAAGATCTTATCGCACATCGTACATAAACTTATCGAGTTTCTCACATCTTCCGAAAAATCAATTAAAATATACTTGTCACGGATCCGTGTCGACGAAGATTAAGAGTCGATGATATGATCATTAATAATTATACGTGATATTTTTTACTAATACTTTTTTACATTTTAATTCATGTATCTTTGATAGATATAAGAACAAAATATCAGTAAATAATTATTTATTTGAATTTATTGTAATTGAAAAATATTAGTTTTCATAAATATACACAGTATAAAATGTTCGCCCTTGCATACAAAAATTGCGTGTTAAAATTTAAATTAAACAATTCTTTCGTTTTCACGTGTAAATTAAACACAATAAAATATAAATCTGTAAAAATTCATAGTTTAATCGCCGAGAATTTTAACACAGCTTGGTATTACTTTTATCATACATCTGTATAGCTCTTTTCAACACACTATATACATATGTTAAATTATATATTAAATTATTAATATATGTTTATTATTTATACATATGTTAAATTTGACCCACAATTTTGTACTGTGTATTTTCATTACATTTACATTTAAAACCGAAATTTAATGAAACATGGAATTCTTGAACTTTTATTTTGCCAAATGTATTGCATTGAAATTATTGTTATAATTAGGCATTAAAGTTTTATTGAATAATTATTATAATATTCCATTAACACAAATAAACAACCTAAATTTCATGAAGCTGTCTTACAATGCCATCTCATGCTCTCACTCGCACTTGTGCGCATGAATAATAAAATGTTAGCTTTGCTAAAATGACGTATGTAGGCCTGGGGGCTCTGGGATCTTACTCTATAGCACATTTTTGCACACTAGATCGACAGTTGTGGAATAGGCCTACTGGGGAAACCACAATTAAAAAAACGCGCCGTTTACTATACCTCATGGTGGTGTGGAAACGAGTACAATTATTGAAGAGGTAAGTGGATGAAAGAGTTATGTCCGAATGTAACTTCTGGTAAAGCGACCTACAAACTCAAATATCTCTGAACCAACTTTTTGCTACATAACCCCTTCATCCACTTACCTCTTCAATTATTAGGTGTACAACTTTGCGTCCACTGTTTTCCGCTATCTATTACATTAGAAAAACGGCGGAAGCAAAGTTGTTTCATTTTCATTAATTTATTTCGACTTGTTCAACCACACCAATTAACTCGTTAAAATTATGTCATAGTTTAATCATGCTTGAATCTATAATAAAAAAACGGCGGCGGTGGTATTTTTAATATGTTAAATAACAATCATTGAAAAATTCAAACTTGTTATTTTACTTTATTTATGAGCGAAACAATCCGATACTTTTTTTTATAATATAGTTAATATGGTGGTGCATAATATATTTTGCTGTGCGAAAGCGGTCGAGGTTAGAGAAGTTTAAACGGAGGAGAGCGAGGCCCAGGAGGGAACGGACTCGAGTGGAGTATCCACCATCCATGGGGGGGAAAGAAGAAGGGGGAAGTGTGAATGGCGCAGAGCCATAGACTATATATGTAGCACCAGCGGTTCTCCGGACGCACCAAGTAGTTGAAAAAGCAATTTTTTAAAACGCAGATATTTCAAAAATTACGCCAATTACAAAAAAATGATCCGAGTGTAATATGTAGGGAATTTAACTAACAAAATTATGGAACACAAAGAAGAAACATTAATTCAATATATCGAGAGATATCGTTTATTTACTTGACAGTTTTTAAACAATTGCATGAAGAAAAAAAATATAATTTTATTTAAAAAGTAGAGAACTTCTTAAGCAATTTAAAAAAAGAAGCATTCGAAAATGTTAAATTTTCTATGTTTTACGATTTTTTTTTCCCCCCAACGTTCGCGCGGCTCTAGAGGGTGAACCGTAGGGAGTGGGGGTAAAGTGTGTGAACCTTTTTTATAGAGAATTTTAAGCTCTACAATTTTGGATTTAAATTTTTTTCGATATCTCGCTTAGTTTTCGAGTTATTCTCGAATAACCCATTTTTATGGTATTTGTTATTGTTTTTCAACCATAACCCGTGGAGGAAAAACCGCGATACTTCACCCAGAGCTTTATAAGGTCAAATGACAACGTTAAACCAAAACGCAGGCTGGTTCTCAAAAAGTCGTATTTCAGAGCTTCGTTTACTGGACTACGAGTAACGGCCGGCGAAACCGTTCCCGGAAAGCGGGAGCCGTTAGGAAGGCGAGACCCGAGCGACGGTCGACGAGACCGTTCCCGAAAGGCGGGGACGGTGGAGAATGCGATAGACCGAGTAAAGGTCCAGATACACATGCTAGTAAAAAAACATGCTTATGAGCATGCTTAAAAAAAGCATGCTCTTTTAACGGCTACACTTGCTCGATATGAGCATGCTACTTTTAAGCATGCTTTTAAATAAGCATGCTTAAAGCAAGCACTAGGATACACATGCTAGTTCCTAACAGGCTGTCTGCCAGTGCAGTGGAAAAGATGGAACACCAAGTGGCTATCCGCACAGATGTGAAAAAAATAATTGTATTACTTGCAATTCAATGCATACGAAATCTTCTATTGAAAGAGAAAAAAAAAGGAGGAATAGGAATATTCATCAGTTTCAATTTTTGAGATAGAGTAAAGAACTTCCTGCGTTTCACTCTTAAAATAATATACTTTTAAGAAAAAAAACAGTATTACGAGTTTTGAAAAAAGTATATTTATTTTACAGTTTGAAGATATTAATTTTCATGAAACTCGTACAATCAAATAGGTCGGTTTTGAACGTGTAAAATAAAGTGAAAAAAACTTTTTATGAGAAAAATGTATATTTTATTACCATGGGGTCCACTGGACCCCGTGTGACCACTACGAATTAATAAATTATTAATAAATTGTCTGTCGCATATTCGCCCAAATGCTCTTCGCATTTGGGCCGTAGACCGGTGTGAGGGAGAAATTCGACACTCCTCGGGCCCTTTGAGCCATAAATTAGATCCGGGAAAGTTCCTCATTGCCACGGGATCGAAGAGCGACCAGTACGTTCGAAAACCCCCGAGCGACCGGAACAGCTCGCAAATAAAGTTAATGCATTATTTGTTTTCCCTTACAAATTGATGTAATTTTATTCATCCTAAACCCACCACGCAAGATTAATTTGGCGCGTAGTCCGTCGCTCGAAGACGGAACATTGTTTATTAGAATAGGTATTGCGGGGAACGGCTTATTTCGATCCGTCCGTTAATTAACCTTTTCCGGAAAAGGTGTGCGACGGAACACAGACTCTAGTCTTCATGACCATCCCGTCGCGTCGTTTGACGGAAAGGATCGGAAGCGATGAACCCCGTCTGCGACGGTCCCTGCCACATGTTGTCCCTGCTGGGCCGTGTCTTGCCGGACAAGTGGGCGGTAGTACATTTATTTGTATATACTAGCTTTGTGTGCTCCCCAACCCCCGTGGGGTAAGTACCTGGCTCCGCGCATCGGGTCCCAAGGTCGCCGGGGTTTTTGGCGACACGGTTTTGTCCACGCATTTATTAAAAAACTATTTTATATAATAATAAAATAAAAAAAGGAGAAGGAAAGGATTTGATCCAGTCAGTATTTTGACGGGCGATGACGCGATTAACCACTTTCGTGCGTGGTTCTGAAAATTTACCGTCGCCGCGGCGACGATCCTGTCAAGAAATTTGCGCAGCGGCGGCGACGGCGATTAAATATAAATCACTTTGTTGAATTACACTCATAACCCCACACTCACTGTAGAAACTGGTAAGGTTGCGCGCGGCGCGACACGCAAAATCAAACTCAGCCAGATCTCGTCGCGCCAAGCCTAGACCTGACAGAGCCATCAGTTTTGTGCCACAAACGGTCGCATTTGCACACACGCATTGGCTCTTCGTGCAAATGTGACAGTTTTGCCTCACCGTGTATGGGCATTCCAGTGTGCCCAAATTTTCATTTCACATTTGCTCGCGTGCAAGCACGCTTCAGTTTTACCTCACCGTGTATGGGCCGGTTATTAGCAAACACGGTCTACACTTGCTCATAAGCGTTCCCCTTTTCACCCCCGCCTCAGGAAGCATGCTCGAAAATCAACCGTCGGTCGATTTGTGAACATGCTTATTAGCATGCTCGAAACGAGCAAGACTTGGATACACATGCTACTAGGAACAGTTCCTGGAAAAAAGCATGCTTGCGTGCTCGAAACTAGCATGTGTATCTGGACTTGTAAATAAGCATGCTTAAAGCAAGCACTCGGATACACATGCTATTTACTAGGAGGCTGTCTGTAGCAGGCAGGCTGTAATTCGTGAAAAACTGCAACTGGCGAATATTTGTTATCGCGCTCAAAGATAAAAGAGGAAATATAATTTGTAATGTATGTCACATTCTGAGAAACAGCGATTAAATTTTTATCACGGTCAAATTTGGAAGTAAAATTCCTTGATTCTGTTTATGATTTTCTAGAAATTTGTCAGTTTAGCGATTACTTTGTTCGCTCGATCAAAGTTACTTCATATACTGAGAAAAGAGTTTATTTGCAGTTAATAAATTTATAATTGATTACGACGGAAAAAATATTTCGTTAGGCCAAGTAAATATAATATTAATTATTACACAATGTCTCTTTCATTCAAACAAAAATACAGTAATAGCTAATGAATATTTTCTTGGCCCAAAGAAACTTTTTTTTCGCCATAATCAAGTACTCTGAGGGAAGAAGTCTAGTTAAATACAAACCTATATATAAGACAAAAATTTATTTGAGATAAATAGACATTTATTTACATCGAATAAAAGTTTATTTACATTAAATTAATGTTTTGCATATTTTTTTAATCGAGTACGAACCTAGTAGAACATTTATCTAATTCAAATAGAGTCTTATTCAATGAGAATAAATTCCTTTTCATCTCAAGTAAAATTTTTATTAGGTCCAACTAGACACGACGGAACACGACTAGACGCGAGGGATATGAACATGCTTATTAGCAAACACCGTCTACACTTGCTCATAAGCGTTCCTCTTTTCACCCCCGCCTCAGGAAGCATGCTCGAAAATCAACCGTCGGTCGATTTCTGAGCATGCTTATTTTAAGCATGCTCGAAACGAGCAAGACTTGGATACACATGCTTCTAGGAGCACTTATTGGAAAAAAGCATGCTTGCGTGCTCGAAACTAGCATGTGTATCTGGACCTTAACCGTTGGCGAGAACGTTCTCGGAAGATGGGACCGTAAAGGTACGTACAAACCGGCCAACAAAGTGTTGGCAACATATGTTGGTAACATGTTGGCAACATGTTGGTAACATGTTGGCAATATGTTGGCAACACGTTGGCAACAGGTTGGCAACAGGCGGAACAAGTTGGCAACATAGATGTTGCCAACATCAACTCGTATCTGGATACAGTATTACAACGAGCTTTGACAAAAGTATATTTATTTTACAGTTTCAAGATATTAATTTTCATGAAACTCGTACAATCAAATAGGTCGGTTTTGAACGTATAAAATAAATTGAAAAAACTGTTTTCATGAGAAAAATGTATATTTTATTAGCATGGGGTCCACTGGTGACCACTATGGATTAATAAATTATTAATAAATTGTCTGTCGTATATTCGCTCAAATGCTCTTCGCATTTCGTCCGTAGACCGGCGTGAGGGAGAAATTCGACACTCCTCGGGCCGTCAAAGCCATAAATTAGATCCGGGAAAGTTCCTCATTACCACAGGGTCGAAGAGCGACCAGTTAGTTTGAAAACTTGCGAGCGACCGGAACAGCTCGCAAATAAAGTTAATGCATTGTTTGTCTTCCCTTACCAATTGGTATAATTTTATTTATCCTAAACCCACCACGCAAGATTAATTTGGCGCGTAGTCCGTCGCGCAAAGACGGAACATTGTTTATTAGAATAGATATTGCGGGAAACGGCTTATTTCGATTCGTCCGTTAATTAACCTTTTCCGGAAAGGGTGTGCGACGGAAAACAGACTCTAGTCTTTATGACTGTCCCGTCGTTTGACGGAAAGGATCGGAAGCGTTGAACCCCGTCCGCGACGGTCCCTGCCACATGTGGTCCCTGCCGGGCCGTGTCAAGTGGGCGGTAGTATATTTATTTGTATGTACTAGCTTTGCTCCCCAACCCCCGGGGGGTAAGTACCTGGCTCCGCGCATCGGGTCCCAAGGTCTCCGGGGTTTTCGGCGACACGGTTTTATCCACGCATTTATTAAAAAACTATTTTATATAATAATATATAATAATAAAAAAGGAGAAGGAAAGGATTTGATCCAGTCAGTATTTTAACATGCCGTGCCGATGACGCGATTAACCACTTTCGTGCGTGGGTCGGAAAATTTACCGTCGCCGCGGCGACGATCCTGTCAAGAAATTTGCGTAGCGGCGGCGACGGCGAGAGTAGCTGAGCAGGCGAGGAATCCAATAAAAATTATATTATAGTCGCGGAGAGTTATTTATGATCGATGTGCTATTAAAAGTATTAAAAGAGGTATGAATCGACTTTCTGAAATTCCGTCCCTTTTGCGTGGATGTTGCGAGGATGTTGTCAACTTTTCCCATTTGAAATGGGAAACACGGATACTAGCAACAGGCGACCATTCTCTTTGATGTCATGCCGCCCGCTGTTGCTAGTCGACGGGAGACACGTGGGGATGAACGTGTTGCCAACATGTTGCCAACATTTGTTGGCTGGTCTGTACTGCTACGCTGTCGACGAGTATCCACCGACGAGTTGCCAACATGTTGCCAACACCGATATCGACGTGTTGCCAACATGTTGCCAACACTTTGTTGCCCGGTTTGTACGTACCTTTAAGGGGTGCGAGGGACTCGAGGAGAGGAAGGCGAGGGGCCTGAGTAGCGGCGAGGCCGCTCCTCAGGAGCAAGGGATGGACAAGGAAGGGTAGACGAAAGTAGAGAGGGGGTAAGGGAATATAAGCGGAGGATAGGAAGAGGGAAGGAGATTCGAGATTCGAGATCCGAAGTTTAGAGTGCAGATCAGAGATTCCCGACGGTGTGTGAGGTTCACGGGCAATCGAGCCCATGTATATATTTCTGTAAATACACGTTCATATCGCCTATACATCCTGTCTCTGTGATTATGATCCCACAGTAGTTATCGTAATTGATTTACGCCGACGCTGCCGCTGCAGCCAGTGTCGACCACAACTGATTCTTCGCATTAGAGGCGGTTTCTGTATCACTTGTGCCCGTTGATTCTTTGCCTCTTAATTCTTGTACATAATGGGTCTGCGATTCCTTGAAGTATATTTTTGTAATATTAAGTATGATTCCACCCTTCCTCTTCTCTCTCATAACAATATGGTCCCATCGTTTTGTATTCGTAGGGTTTTACTAGCTTTGCGTTATTCCTCGAATGCATGCGCTCACGTCTATCTTACACTGTGACTCAACGCGAGTAGTACGCGGAAGGATGGAAGTATTAGACAGAATGAGAAAGGAAACGAATATTTGTTCATCGGATTTTCTGGGGATGTTCTTTTTGTTAATTGATTGATTGTTCTTTTTTCGAATTGCCATCGTTGTAGAATGTTCAATTATTGAACGTTATGTATCCGGATTGTTTCGGGGGAAGTGCGAGACAATGTGACACGTATAAAAAAAATCACTCTCTATAATAATTATTTTATTTTATACAATATAATTATTATGTTAGATAGATCATTCAACTTCCCATTCTCGTTTTTAACGCCGACAATTATAGTAACACGATGTTGATTGGTGCCCCCTGAGTGGAAATTCCCGCGAGCCGATTCCATTCAATGCAAGCTAAATTAATCGCCCCTACGAATAGGCTACGCGGTATACTACGCAAAAGAAAAAGAAGTAGGTATTCCAGTGAAATGGAATTTTTAATGACCAAACGCTGATTGATAGATATGAATTATCTCTCAAATATATGCTTTGTATAGGACTATTGCAACCATTTGCGTTAGTAAACCTTGCATTTATACATTCTTATTGATTGATTATTAGTAAATGAATAAATAAAAGTGACTGAAGTGACTTGTACAATTTCTCGTCTCGTATTTCCTTCTGCAAGATGTGCCCTGAGTGAGTAGTTTCGATCAGTTTGCGTATGGGCAGACAAAACGCCTGCCAAACAGGTGGAACATTACTTTCGTCGAAATTACTGCAGCAACAAGTATCGCATGGCGAGGACGTCTACGGCTCGAAAACTCTACGGGGTTTCGGAGTATTCCAACAGCGATCGCAGTTCGCAAAGTTTCTGTCGCACGCACGTTTCACGGAGTATTTCGTCTCGCTTCTCGAAGGTGATTAAATTAATCGGTGCTGAAAAATTCGTCAGTCCTCGCTTTTCGTTTTCTTTAGGAATATCTTTACCGCGCGAACCTCGTCAAATTATTTTCGAAACACTGAGGAATCGGAAAATTTGGTTCTCTGATGAAGTTTAAAGTGATCACGAACTTTAAATCGGTAATATCTGTAGCGAAATATTCAATTCTTCAAACGCTGAACTGTGTGCTACGTGGAGCTACTATCTTCAAAATTAGGATCTTTATCTTACGTGAAAAAAAGAATATAATATACATTATAGAATGAGGTGAACCTACACGTACACTATGTGCTACTTCCTTCTATCTATAACTATTTCTTAAAGAGCGTCTACGAGATGAAACTGTCGCTGCACTTAAAAGTACATGGAGAATGCGTTTAAAAGCTCTCAACGTTTGAGAGTCCTCGAATAAAAGGTTATAAATACTGAAATCGCCTACTAAACTCGTCATTACGAATCATGCGACTATTCTATTGTACCTACAATGCTCAGAAACCGGTGGGAAAGCGTCTATCCTACTGCAGTGATTACTATTCACCGGAAGTGTAAATCGTACGCGTTGAGAGCAAAAAGTTTGCACTCACTGAACCCGATCATTTCAATGCTCCAGTTTGCGCGTATACCGTCTTCTGGGTCACGTTTGCCATTTTGTTCGCACCCAACGATCGCATTAAATCAAAATAACAAAGTTCCCACAGATTTTATCAATAACATTTTCACGAAAGCCCGCCTCTGATCGCCTAAGCAGAAAAAATGTCGCGATTTTATCACGATTTCATACCATGCGAGGATTTGCTTGCACGCGTGTTTTTGAACGAAAAAACCTACTGCTGAGGAAATACCTATAACAGAAAAGCACATAACATGTTCTTTCATACACATGATAGAATGAAAACCGTGCGCAAACAAATTTTATTCCTCATATAAACTAATAATATCTTCGCCGACGCTACAAAGAGTAAAAAAAGTACGACTCAAGTTTGTATAGCTTCCCCCACATGTCATTATGCGACAATGTGGGCGAGCTCCGTCTCCTTCGTCCATATTGTTTAATTGCGTAAACCGTTAATTAACCCTTTCACTACTACGGGCGACTGTTGTCGCTCTCCTGCAAATGCCCCGTATTGTAGAGGATCCGGCAGGGAGGTATGGTGATTTTCAGAAGAATGACACACGCTTGGTTTTGAACGAATTTTAAAATGTATTGTCGAAATCACTGTCAAAGCAGTGAAACGTGAGCGCGCCCCGTCCTACTACTTTCGTCGCGGCGGCTCCTTCAGCAGGAATACCGCGGCGGAGAAACCGCCCCTAGCGAAAGGGTGAAAGCGCGATGAAAGATATCCACCCGATAACTCACATGCGAAGTGCCCTCAATTCTAGTCATAGAAACCCTATTAGTGTATATCACATTTAACCATCTTCGATATCGCTGCCGTCGAACCGTACAAATAACAACGTCTAATATCAATTGAACAGAAATTCGTTTGTACAGAAGGGATTACTATCCACTTGGTTGTGCTAACGGTCCCGTCATCTTATAAATTGAAAAGAACGTTGAAGAAGCACTACACGATGATTTCTATACCTACATTTGCGTGAAAGGCTCGTTATACCTATCCTTTCATTTCCATGATTTAATGTCAATTGTTAAATACTCCAGTCTGGAGTATTACCAGGAGATGCCACGTGGAGGCCAATTGACACGTTACATGAATTTCGTACAACCTCTAAGCAATTCGTGAGGTTCTACCAATTCCGTGTAATTTGATCTCCCACCCTACCTTACTCGCTGCGACTCCGAAAGCCGAATGTTGTCGTTGCGGCCTAAGGGACTTGCACTGCATTAATAATTCGTTAAAAGTAGACGCTGTTTCCTCGAACGTGACATGTAGCGAAATTGCAGTTATTTTACAAAGATAGTGTCAGAGTAAATATTCTATATCCATGCGGTAAAGTTGGAGTGCCGTGTAGCTGAAGGGCTCCACTGTCGGAAATCTGACCCATTGGCGATGACAGGTCATCTTAGCGAACTCAAGTGGCAGGGATACTTCGAGCATTCCCGTCTCGATGCCGAGAGTTTGTTATAAACATGGAGATAATACTGAAAGAAGAGGAAAAAGGGAGAGGAAGATGCTGTTGGCCCGGAATAGAAGAGGAGTGCGTCGGAGAACCGCAGTGACCACGAACTCATCGACTTGAGAAAAGTTACGTTCGAGGAAACAGTGTTTAGTTTGTGCAAACAATTGGTGCACTGGAAGTGTGCTATTAACTCATAGTGCAGTCAATCAAGACTTCAATTTTACGTTCGAAACAGTGTTTAATTTGTGCAAACAATTGGTGCAGTGCAAGTGTGTTATCAACTCATAGTGCAGTCAATTAAGACTTCGATTTCATTGTTTTTGCTCAAAAATGTTCCGTAGCATGTACTATTACCAATCGATGGATAAAAATCCCCGGAATAAGAATATGCTTTTGTCATTGTGATCCCGGTGTCCCGTAATAAGTTAATGATAAAAAACTATTAACAATTGAGCCGAAGACTTTGTAACAAAAAATAAAAAATAACACATTATACAGTACAAAATTATCTACAAAATTGATGTAGGATATTGTGCTCTACGATGTCTCGTTATTGTTCAATTAATTTAAAACATTTTTTTGAGCGCAACGTCTTTTACATGATCACGTGATTGCGCTCCGACCCTTCACGACGTGATGCAGTGCGGAAGTGCGCGTGCAACTGGATTCGTTAAAATTTGTAAAATGACAGCTATCATGTAAAAACGTTGCGCTCAAACAATTTTTTAAAATATTTAACAAAAATGAGACATCGTAGAGCACAATGTCCTACATCAATTTTGTAGAGAATGTGGTACTCTATAACGTGGTATTTTTTTTTGTTACACAGTTTTTGGCTCAATTGTTCATAGTTTTTGTTAATTAACTAATTACGGGATACCAGGATCACAATTAGAAAGGCATATTCTTATTTCGAGGATTTTGATTTAACGATGGATATGTAGTACATGCTACGGAAAATTTTTAAGCAATAAATTAAGCAAAAATTAATCAAAAAAATAGTTACATTGACTGGACTACCAAGAAAAATGCCGTGATACACCGAGGCGGAAAAGGCTGAAATAGTGATGTTGGCGGTTCGATATACAACTCGCGAGGTCGTAAACATTTTCCGCGAGAGGCACCCGGGGTGCCAGTTGAGCTCGTCAACCGTCTCAAGACTCGTGCGGAAGTTTCAGAGGACGGGGGCCATGGCGAATGAGCCGCCGCATCGCCCGAGGGTGAATCCCCAGGCGGAAAGAATAGTCCTTCAACTCGTTGAAGAAGACATGCGCCAGTCGGTGAGGGGACTATCGATGCAAACTGGAATTTCGAAGACCACTGTCCATAGAGTGCTCCGGTTCAATCAAGTTCGGAGCTATAAGGGAGAAGTGCATCAAGCTCTGCTTCGCCACAATGATCGGCAACGGCGATTAACCTTAGGCCGATCCATGGTGGAGCAGCTTGACGCAAACCCCGATTACTTGACGAACATTTGCTTCACGGACGAGTGTACGTTTTGGGTTAATGGGAGGATGTCCTCCCATTTTCACCGATACTGGTGCACTAGAAACCCGCACATCGTCCGTGAGCAAAATATGGATAATAGAGACAAAGTGAATGTATGGGCTGGGATTTGGGGTCAACGAATCATAGGACCATTTTTTATCGAAGGATACCTAAATGCTCCAAAATATCTCGACCTTCTACAGCAACTCATTATACCAGCTATTCGGAACATCATAGGAAATGAAAGAGTCATTTACCAACATGACGGTGCGCCTGCTCACTCCAGCCACATGATCACCAACTTTCTGACTCACGAATTTGGTGAGAATTGGATTGGGTTGAGAGCGCCGACGGAGTGGCCCCCCCGATCTCCCGATTTAACCCCACTAGATTTTTTCTTGTGGGGTTACTTGAAGAGGAAAATTTACAATGGGCGCCGTCGTATTCTCAATACGGATCATCTCAAGCGACTTATCCGGGAGAAATGCGCTGCGATTCCCCCCGGGTATGCTTCGCAATACTCAGCAGAACATAGTGAGGCGAATTGAGATGGTCTGTGAAGAAGATATCGAAGGAGGACACATCGAGCACTTGCTATGAGTACGTGCTCGACACCCTCACCGACACCCTCACCGACAAGACCCACGCCCTCGAAGCTACACCAACACCATTCGGCCTGCAGAGACGCACGCAGCGAGGGAGGTAGAGTGGGAGATCAAGTTACATGGAGTTCGTAAAACCTTACAAATTGATAAAGAGGTCGTACGAAATTCATGTAACGTGTCAATTGGCCTCCACGTGGCATCTTCTGGTAATACTCCATACTGGAGTAGCTAACAATTGGCATAAAATTCAGGACGTTAGTTACCGATTCGAAGAATAATTTGCAGTAAGAAAAATTTGTTTGTAGCATTTCTTGGGTTTCTTGCGCTTAATTTATTTGACACTTCTTCAACCATTTCTTCATATTATTTTAAATCGCTTAACTTTAGTCCTATCCATTTCTTACGTATCTCTAACCGTTTAGCCGAGGGAAGTCAAAAACGGTACCGCGGTCACCTTTTTCTAATGTTTTTCGTTGTTTAAATAATTATGGCCGACTTTTGGCACCCACAAATCAAATATTTCATTGTAACTATATTTCCAAGGATAAATTGATATTATTGTGCATTAATACTTTATTCCGGTTTCAGCCAAAAAAAGAGTGTTATTTGAATGGCCTATCAGAGCACTGACGAAACACGAATGGACCTAGGTAATTCTCTTCGCAGCAGGTATGGATCCCGTTGATCATAAACAGACATTCGCTACGGCAGTTGGGTCCGCCTTAGGGCCGGTTGTACAACATGCCGATAGTGTTATTCCTGCCGACAAGTCCGCTTTACGCTATAGTCAAAATACGTCAAAAGCGGACTTGTCGGCAGGATAACACTATCGGGCAGTATATCGGCATGTTGTACAACCGGGCCTTAGCGCCACCACTAAACGGGACCCCCCGCTGAAAGTGTACACATTGCGCGTGGACGATGTATCTTGGAAGGAAAGGGATTGTTCGTTGAAACAATGCTAGGTACTCATCATTTCTACATAAAAGATATAAACTTCTTTAATGGGTTGAAGAGTGTTATTAACAATTAATTAATAGCTGTTATGCGGGTGCCGGATATATCCGGTGTTCAGAGCGAAAGGGTTAACATGAGGTACACCCGGCGTCTCGAATTCTGTCACTGGTGACTTTTTTTAAATGTTATTTTTAGACGTACTAACCAATGAGTAATCAATCCTCATGCTTTCATTAACGAGAGTAGACGCCACCGTAGCTAATGAGGGCATGATAATTAATTGTTCATTGGTTAGTACGTTCAAAAATAACATTTACAAAAGTCACCAGCGACAGAATCCGACATGCCGGGTGTAGAAGAGAAATTGAAGCTTATAGTCTTCTGTCTCGGCAGGGAAATTATAAAACATCACGAGAAACCTTAGGAATAATATGATGGATCTGACATATTGTAAGAACAAAATTGTTGACTTGAGACTATTACAATGTATTCGAAGGAGAGCTCTCACTGATTTATCGACACATTATATTTTTATATTACATCGCGTTGATGCAAAAATTCGTCCCGTCTTCGGCAGTAGACAGCATTGCATCGCAAAACCTAAATGTTATCAACTTCGCACGTGTGAAGGAGAGCTGTTGTTTGGTAGTTGTAATTACAGAGAATATTTGGGGGAAAAATTGTGTTATCGTATTGTGTCCTTTGAATTTTGTTAAACATTTTTGTCACAAGAATTTCTGGACCACTTATGGCACGTGATACCGTTAGCGGCAACCTCATCATATACATCACACATCTTTATTTGAGTACGCGAAGCATCTTACTTTTACAGAAATTAAGAGGCATAATATGACGAAAATGCTCCTTATTTTCTGTAATGCTTTAAAAAACTTCAAAATTACAATCAGATAACACACTTTTTCCCCACAATATTCTCTGTCATTCCAACTACCAAACAACATTAAAACGCCACACGTGCGAAGTAGATAACACTTCGGTTTTACGATGCAATGCTGTCTACAGCCAAAAATGGGACTAATTTTTGCACCAAACCAACACCTCGGTGACCTTCAATGAGATACATCTGTTTCATAATTTACAGTACAAAATGTAACTCCCCTCTGGGGACTAATTGTATGAATAAAGAAATTATTATAAATCATGATTACAGGAAGTCCTCTCCCGCTGATGGTGATATTTTGTATGCCTCCTAATGCCTAGACTCTGTCCAAAATTCTTCTTGCTTGTTGAAACTAAATTCATCAAGATCAAAAGGGTTCATTTACCTCCCCAAATATCTTGCCGAAAGAACTACGGGACGAAAAATTGTAGAAGCCAGTTCAGTCAATTTTTATTTACTCATTTATTCTTACCCAATCAATAAGAATGTATAAATGCAAGGTTAAATAACGCAAATGGTCGCAATAGTGCTATACAAAATACATTTGAGAAGTTATTCATATCTATCAATCAGCGTTTAGTCATTAACACGTTCGCTGCCGAGTAAAAATTTTGAAATCTGACCTCACAGGCCAAAATAATTTTCACCAATAAGATATATTTTGCAAGCATTTCCCATATTTGGTATGGCTAAACACCTTATATAATAGTTTTTGGTATTTTGTGGTTTTTGTTTATTTTTTTGGTGTATCATAAATGATACACTCGCCGAACAATAAGAATTTTGTTACTCCAGGCCGAGTGTATTAGTTATGATACACCATTATTTTACCAGTTCTTTTTGAAGTGAAACTTTTTTAGCGACGGTATGAAAATTTGCAAGCGACACAGAAATTCCGTCAGTGCGTGAGGGGAATGCATTTCTTCAATGTCTTTATGTATTTTATTATTGGTCCTCATAACAACATCCCAGGCCAAAACTTTAAGTTCCTTTCTATAGTGCCAGGCCGTAGAAACCCCAACGTAATGTATTTCTTACGGGCGGTGTGTTAAAATAAATACACCGCTACTTTTAGACTGAAAAAGAGTCCGTGTATCATTTAGGATACACGCGGCCTGTGGAAAGCACTATCCGGTGTATCCTAAATGATACACGCGGCAGCGAACGTGTTAAAAATTCCATTTCATTCGAACACTTCTTTTCTTTTTGCGCAGTATACCGCGTGGCCTATTCATAGGAGCGATTAATTTAGCTAGCTTTTAATGGAATGGATCCGTGGTCATTTCCACTCGGGGGACAGAATGGAACATCTTGCTATTGTAATTGTCGGCGTTGAAAACGAGAATGGAAAATTTAATAATTTATGTACCTACATTATCGAGGGTGGTTTTTTTTCTCCTAAAACTATCTCCCTCGCTCCGCGAAACAATCCGCACACATAACATTCGATCATTGAGCATTTTACAATGATGGCAATTTGAAAGAGAACAACCAACATCCCTAGAAAATCCGAGAAACAGATATTCGTTTCCTTTCTCATTCTGTCTAATACTTCCATCCTTCCGCGTACTACTCGCGTTGAGTCGCGGTGCAAGATAGATGTGAGCGCATGCATTCGAGGAATAAAGCAAAGCCGATAAAACCCGAAGCCTCTATGCGAAGAATCAGTTGTGGTCGAGACTTGCTGCAGCGGCAGCGTCGGCGTAAATCAATTGCGATAACTACTTCGAATTAAGTCCACTTTTTCTCTGAAACGTTCAGCTTTTGTTCATGATCCGAGCTGTCGCCGCCGCCACCGCCACCGCCACCACCACCACCACCACCACCACTGCTCCTTCCCTTTTGAGAGGGGTATCCGTTTTTCTCCGCCGTTGACACTCCTGACGTGATGCTGTTGTCGGGTGTCGCAGGAACTCGGCACGATTCGTGACTCGGTGTAGACGGCCCGTCCTATTTAACAGTTCGCGTGTTGCTGGTACCGTTTAAGTAACATTCTGTGGTGACGACTTCATCCTCCGTCTCGTCGTCGATTTTCTGCCGTTTCTTCTTGCTTTCACCACACTCTTGCGGCTGCAGCTGCAACTGCGACTCGAGTGTCTTGAATCGCTTTCCACGGGTGCGGCTATCGCGATCGGCAAAAGGAAACTCCTGGAAAGTAAATAGCTCAAAAAAAGTACAAGTCATTTAACGCTGGAATAGTTGAAACGGGAAGCGCTTGGTACAATGAATGTACCTACTGTGGGTGATAGGCGCTCGGTGACAAGCGTGACATTGTCCGATGTCCACCGAGTCATCTTCTTACGGATCTAACTCCTGTCCTATCCGTAAGAAGATGACTCGGTGGACATCGGAAAATGTCAGGCTTCTCACCAAGCGCCTATCGCCCACGGTACATTAATTGTAATACGCGTTAAATGACCTGTACTTCTTTCAAGCTATTTACCTTCCAGGAGTTGACCAGCTCCAGAGTGATATCTCGCCGATCGCGATACGCCGCCGCTCCCGTGGACTGATTGCCACTCTGATTTCCCGATAGCTGTTAATTCGGGAGATCGAAGCGTCTAACCTCGACATGGTGAAATTGTGAATAATGGTCAGTAATTTGTAGAACTGATAAGAAATGATCGTTCGGGTTTCTTCGATGAAATTCCCCGAGTGTTGAAAAACCGGTATCCAATTAACCAATAACTTTTGCTTTCTCTCTCACTGATACTAAGTGTTAGTGCACAACGAGTAGGTTAGAAGGTTTTCATGAAGTCTTTGATATAGTCCGATTTTTAAACTCTTGAGGAATTTCATCGAAGAATGATTATTTTTCATCACTTCTACAAATTACCCACTATTAATTCACAAATTCACGATTTTGAGGTTAGGCGCTTCGATCTCCCGTATTGACAACTATCGGGAAATCAGACGTTCACACTTTTCGCCCCACGTAACGCACTCTTCTAAAGCCAACTCTAACTATCAAAGACTCGACCGTCGGTAAACACTACCGAAGTCAAATTTCAAGTTATCGGCCATAGGTATCGGCACTTGCTCCATTTCTCCCGGGACATGCGGTATAAGGGGTATAGTTTCAAAGTGTACGATCTCATACACTTTGACACTATAGGGAACTTGCACGAAGATTGGTGTGCCTCCTATTGGTGACTAGTCGAAGTGTTCGCGTGCACGTTTATTTGCAATTCATACGGAGGAGAATAAAAACAATTGTCATTGTTTTTAACTATGGGAGCATCATGTATGACATGTTGTATAAAAGGTTGTTATAACACACCACGGAAGGTTATTGATAAAAGTAAACAAATACATTTTTATACGTTTCCATCGGCTAGTACCCACAGGAGCCCCTTTCTCGAACTCGCTCGTATCATTACGTGCACGCATCTTAGCGAATAGGCCAATCAGGATTAAGTATTCCGTTGTGGTGGGGTTACGGACAACGGAATACTTGATCCTGATTGGTCTATTTGCTAAGATGCGTGCATGCAAAGATACGAGCGAGTTCGAGAAAGGGGGCCCAGGCCTTGGAAACTTGATAAACGCAAATTGTGGATTAAAGCTGTACAAAAATTTGTGTAAGTTCAAAAGCAAAACTTATTCTCGTATTTATAGAATTATATAAAGTAGAATGTCAATAAGAGTGGTTCACATTGTTTTTTTATGTACTAAAATTAATGGAATCGAAAAAATAATTGTGTGCATTATATATATGACGGCATAGTGTACATAGTCTCTTCTATTTTTTCTTCTTTTTCAGTAAAGATCCGACAGTTTTTGATACCAACACCAGTTTAAAACATGACCAGCTTGTAATAATTTTGAACCTTTGACAAAATTCTGATTGATTTCGAGGTTGTGCTTCATTGGAATAAACCCATATTTAATTACTTTTAACATTTTGTTAATATTTCGATATCACTCTAATACTTTATTGCACGCCGATACTTCTAATAACCGCCAGAAGTGGTGCTGCCGTCGATTTACTACGCCATCTACAGTTCGTGCAAGTTTCCTATACCCCTCATATTATCAGAACGCTGAGCAGCTATACTATGTTGAGGATAAGTCGGCACATTTAGGCGAATCAAGTATCGCCAACGACACTCGAGCGTCGGGCGATGCCGGTGGTTCCCGAGCGGAGCCGAACAGAGACGGTGGCGCTGCGATTAGCGTACGAGGCTGATCGGGGAAGCGGCGGCGAGCGTCAGTCTCACTCCGTACATAGAAGGAACAAGTCAGAAAAGAGCCGAACCGAATTCTTCCTTCTAAGACCAAGTAACCAATTAAATAAATATTACTCCGAAGTATCGTTCATTCTCTCTCTCCACCATTTTTCCAAACAATCATGCGCAGCCTTAACATACTACCATAATAATGTGGAAAAGTGTGCCACAGGATTAGTGCAGTGCCGCTAATATACCGCCAAAGTTGATGCAGACCTTGTCGAAGCACGTCTTGTCGGTAGAACGTGATATTCCTACCATGGCATTGTACCGGAATTCTAAAGATTTTTAATTCCGGCATATTCGAGGTAAGAAAAAATACATGTATACAGTCATTACAGGAAGACGATATATGGGTCATTCTTTTACAAATCGTACGGATTTCAGCAGAAAATGAACTTGACTTTTTAAAATGCGATGAAATTTTTCTCCTCCATCTTTTCACCATTTTAGACGACACGTATTTCGGGATTTTGGTGAAAACAATTTTTTTTGGAAAATATCCGCATTTGAATTTTCGATGCTTCGCTAGATTTTCTCCAAACCTGTTATACTTGAAATTCATTATCTCCAGTTGTACTAATCGGATCAATGTCGATCTTTTTTTATTTTACACTTTGTTGCGTTGGCTTTAAAACTGTATGTTTACAAAATGTCTGATTGTTGGTAAATAAAAATAAATAACAATTTAATTGTTTAAACCGTTTTTACATGGTCGCCCCCACAATAAATTGATTCGGAAAAAAGGCCATTTTGTTTGCCATTCTCTCATCTGAAAAACCCATTTTTCGAAAAAGTGGGGTCTTTATTAGGTCAGAAGATATGAAATATTTTCGAGCGCAGGTCATGCAGCGCGCGACGAGTCGAAGCGTGCCGCGTGCAACAAGTAGAAATGTGTAGAGCTTGTCGCGAGCTGTATTTGCAATCGAGAATACACATTCCGTTGTTCAAAACGTAGCATAGTATGTAATAATTAATACCATAGTGTTTCTCTCTAAAGTCAATAAATATCGTGAATGTTTTAACAAGCGTATGATATGTTGCTAACGCGATTGCAGTCCCGTATCTTTCTCGGAAACATTCATTTCGATAATTCTGCACGCTCATTATCATCTCGATCTAAATCCTTCTAATTTAGCATCAAGCTCGTCATTAGGTATAATAGTACGGTGGTTCGACTCGACCATCAATTAGTAGTAATGTGGTGAGTGCAATAGTTGCAGAACTACCCTGCAAGTTATGATATCCGCAGTTGATGAATACTTACAAAAATTAAAGACCGGTTTGGAAAAATTACTTCTTCATTCATTTCTTGTGAAAAAACAAAATCAGTGTATGAAAAATAAAAAAAGGAACTGTTGGAGAATGAGTGCATTGTAATCTGTGATTTCTCTGAAAATTATGCTTTTGTTGTTCAAAATGCTGCACAAGGCTTTCACTGGAATAATGATCAGGCTACAGTGCACCCATTTGCAATTTACTACAGACACGATGACGGCGAGATCCAATTAAAAAGTTTTGTGATCATATCAGAATGTTTGCACCACGATACACTATAGCAGTTCATGTGTTTCAAAAACATTTAGTGGATTTCATTAAAAAAGAATTAAGCCAAATTTCAAAAATCATATATTTTTCTGATGGGTCAGGTGCGCAGTATAAGAACAGAAAAAATTTCGTCAATCTCACGCATCATGAAACAGATTTTGGTCTAACTGCAGAATGGCACTTTTTTCCAACGTCCCATGGCAAAGGTGCGTGCGATGGGTTGGGTGGGACTTTAAAAAGGTTGGCTGCAAGAGCTAGCCTTCAAAGAACTTCCAATCCAATCCAAACGCCGAAACAATTATTTGAATGGGCGAATGAGTTTCTTCCTAATATTTCATCACAATTTGTAACAAATAAAGAATATGAAGAGGAAGAAAAAAAATGAGAGACAAGATTTAAAAAGGCTATAACTGTAAAAGGGACGTTGACATTTCATTGCATCATATCAATCGCGAAAAAGAAAGTGCAAGCCAAGCACTTTTCATTGCAAGAAGAAAATGACTCAATAGAAGTTAAAGTCATGGAGTAAAATATATACCAAAGAAAATATACGTCGATAGAGACAAATTACATTACATCTATAATAATGGATTGTAAGTTTATGAATAAATGTACTTAACAATTCGTCATAGACTTTTAATTTATTTCATTACTTGAATTTTTCTACCTTTTTTATATTAGATAAGTTTTCCTTATGTTCCGAAATATAAACTGCTTCAGTTTGAAAGTTTTTCTATAAGTTAACTTTTACTTTTTATTTGTCCTTCTTTGGATTATGTGCATTGATTGTTATTCGTGAATATAATCAACACACATTTTCAAACTGTAATGTAAGATAGTAAACATTTACAAGCGAAAAATAGGTCCAAGCATGGACAGACTGCGTAAGATCTGTAATGGACGCGGAGCTCGCTGCATGACCTGCGCTCGAAAATATTTCATATCTTCCGACCTAATGAAGACCCCACTTTTTCGAAAAATGGGTTTTTCAGATAAGAAAATGGCAAACAAAATGGCCTTTTTTCCGAATCAATTTATTGTGGGGGCGACCATGTAAAAACGGTTTAAACAATTAAATTGTTATTTATTTTTATTTACCAACAATCAGACATTTTGTAAACATACAGTTTTAAAGCCAACGCAACAAAGTGTAAAATAAAAAAGATCGACATTGATCCGATTAGTACAACTGGAGATAATGAATTTCAAGTATAAGAGGTTTGGAGAAAATCCAGCGAGGCATCAAAAATTCATATGCGGATATTTTCTAAACAAAATTTTTTTGTCAAAATCCTGAAATACGTGTCACTTAATTTCATATAAATAAGTTGTAAACGAATTTTCAGACAATTCTAAAATGTCAAGTTCAAAGTGGTGTACGGTTTGTAAAAGAATGACCCATATACGGGGTATAATTTCAAAGTGTACGATCTCCATGCTTCGTAAGCTAATGATATATAAGGGGTATAGTTTCAAAGCATACGATCTTCATGCTTCGTAAGCTTACGAAGCATGGAGATCGTAAACTTTGAAACTATACCCCTTATATATCGTCTTCCTGTACTGACAGTATACATGTATTTTTTACCTCCAATATGCCGGAATTAAAAATCTCTAGAATTGCGGTACAATGCCATGATAGGAATATCACGTTCTACCGACAAGACGTGCTTCGACAAGGTCTGCATCAACTTTGACGGTATATTGGCGGCACTGCACTAATCCTGTGGCAGACTTTTCTATCTGGGAGTATTCAATAATATTACCTTATCACGTCCTTCGCTCTTGTAAGTTAGTAGGGAACGTGAAAAATTTACAAAGATTTCAGTCACTGTAGTGTTTACAATCATGCACAAAACACATTACCACGGTTATAAATGACCATTAAACCGCTCAACCTAGAAAATAATAATAAAAAAAACATTTAAAAATACTCCTGAGAAAATAGTATTTTTCAAAAATTATACAGTGGTCCCTCTATAACTCGCGCGTTCGGGGCTGTAAATTCGCAAAATTATGAGTTAGAGAAGCTTCGCTTCAGCCCCTACTCACCTCAATGGAGGCGTGGCAAAAGAAAGAGACAGCGTGGTTTTTAGACAGAGAATACGCGATAAGTTGAGCGCTGCTCTGATGAAATTGGGACCGTGCAGCTGCTTGGAGGGGATACGGCGAACGATCGTGCGCAACTAATGGTGAAGCTTGAAGTTAGGTAGCACGTCTCTCCATACATACCGGCTTCTCCTCTCTATATTTTCATGCGCACCTCTGTGCGCACTTCATGCTATGGCAGCAGTTATGGCGTCACGGGAGGAGTGGGGGCAATCGCTTCTCCTCTCCCGCGAGTTATGGAGGGCGCGAGTAATAGAGGGACCACTGTAAAAGTTTTCATGAAAACGAAACATTGACATAACCTCATAACCTAACATATCTAAAAGGAGCAAAAAATATATTATACAGCTTACCCCTATTTTTAAATATTTGGGGATATCCTAGGTTTGACCAAACTTTACCAACATATATAGCTCATAACCCTTATTTACGTCAAAATTAACGATACATTTGAAAAGAAAACTCTCTTATGGACAATTTGCACGCAAAACCGATTTGTTTGGAAAGGTTTGTAAGCTCCGCCCCTTCGCGTGACGTCAAGACTTAGGCAGTCTATTGCGCGCATGAGAAAGTGAAAATGGCGGCTTTCGATTAACTTTCGGACAGTTTCTGGAAGTGTATGATGGAAAAATTGTTTATTAAATCATTTCAGTAATTACAAAGTTGATGACGCGAATTTGAATCATATTTTCTAGTGAATAAAAAAATCGAATATTTGAAAGTAAAAGTGATTTTAGCACGGAGAAACAACGTAAAGGTGCTACTAAACGATGCTGTTACGGTTTATGTAAAAGTGACACACGCTCTAAAAAATTAAAGAATGTAAGTTTTCACTTAATTTCGTTCCCAAAACCTTGTCTTGAGTTTCGCAAGGGTATGTGAAGGAATCGATGAAAAAACATCATGAAATGTAATAAATGTGAAAGAAGTGACAAGTGGGGGAGGTTATGTTTTAGCCAGAACGTAAAATATGTACTTGTTTAGAACAGAAATATGTTAAATTATACACAACCTCCACTTCAGCAAAAATTGAGGACACAAATATGATTTTGGAACACTAGGGCATCAATCGCAACGAACGAAGGAACAGGTAACCTCTTCTACAATCATACATACATCTATGTAAACAATTTACAATATATTAAATGTTGTTTTATTGTTTTCAATTTCTAGGGTTATGAGGTTATAGATGTAAATAATGACAATATACTGACGATGACTACGTTGAAGAGTTTAGAGAACTTTTAAACGTTACCTGTGGAACATTAAATGACAATGATGGCGTGAAATGTCATAATCATTCGCCGTGTGATACGCAGACAGGCTCAAAGGAAGAAAATAGCAATGGAAATGGAGATACTTGTGGAGTGAGTCTCACAAAGGCCAACAACAGGAATTGTGGAGTGCAAACACTAAAAAGGATGGAACAAAGGAATGCTACGACTCAAACTATAAAAAAAACTGCAATGGACCAATTCGAAAGAGAATTGCGAATAGATTCTAAGGCTACACTGGCTAAGGTTTTCTACACTGGGTTAGAATTTTAAAAAATAGATGTTAATTTGTCACTACTCAGCCCCGCATGCTATCGTATGCAGTACTGGAATACTCCAACATCCACTAGCACAATTAAGTGAAATGATTTCACAAATTGTTTTTATATGTGCATGTTTAGCTAATTATCAAAAGCCAATCGTTATGTAAAAAATAAGTATTTTATTTCAACCTTGTGTTAACAATCATATATCACGTAAAAGGTTAGCATAAGCTTTTTGAAGTAAAACTTTTATGCTGAGGGTACTAAAATCGCGCGCCCGACACGAAGTCCGTAACGAAACCCACACACTCCAGCGCTTCCGACCGTGACTCACTCATACCGTATGTCCCACTCTGTACGGGCCAGTTTGAAGTTACCTTCGGGGAGGCTTGGTCGGTACTTGAGTCATTTAATACCGGTAGAAGTCGAGTCGGTAGTTAGAGTTGGTGTCAATTCGGGTGATCTCGAAGCGTCTAGCTTCGAAATTATGAATTTGTGAATAATGGAAATTACTCACCATTATTCACAAATTCATAATTTCGAGGTTAGACGCTTCGGTCTCCCGAATTGACCCCAACTCTAACTACCGACTCGACTTCTACCGGTATTAAATGTTTCGATTACCGACCAAGCCTCCCTGAAGGTAACTTTCAAACTGGCCCGTACAGAGTGGGACATACGGTACAGCGCTCTCGACCCTGCCCCAATACACCGCTCTCAATTCTGCCCCATTCCACCGCTATCGAACCTACCCCATTCCACCGCTCTCTACCGTACGTAGACGCCGTACCGTCTATCGCCTTTGCCAGGCAAAGCCACATGTGTCGATTTTGCGGGGCTGGAGCGCCAGGCCGCCGTACGACTATCACTCACGCGGCGAGGCTGACTATTATCGCAACCTCAGTAACGCACTAATCTCTAGTATAGATATCATCTGTACATCGGTCGCAACAGCGAGGCAGGCAGTATGTTTTGGTGAATCGGGGTTACGAATGCGTTCGCAGTCCCACACATTTCCCTCAAAACTACCTCTCAGAGTATCTAATTGTAAACCACGGCTACATCACGGATTTACTATATCTCTTTGAATCCAATATAATCACCGTTAATATTGTGAGTGCAGTGTTAAATCATTTCAACTAACCGATACGGTTTAAATCCACCACTCTACGTTTTCGGTCACTATTCGTGTCACGCAGTAGTGCCTTCGGGATTTACGACCTCGAGATCTACTCTTGATCGCACATGTTATAGTTATTAACTTGAAACTGAAGAAAAATGAGGCAAAAATTAATCGCTGTTTAGACTGTGCAGAGGGGGTCAGGTTTGTGTTGCTCGAGAGGGTTTCTTCGGGCGATGGAAGCTATTGTTCGTATTATGAGGCGACGCAGTGTCGCACCTCCACTAAGAGGACTGTTTAGTCTCACCATAAATCTAGCGTTTAGGACCCTTTTTTGGGTGTATCCGTAAGATATATGAGAAGCCAGACTAGAGGGCGCAGAGTTACTTGTGAGTTGTTTGTATTTCGTTTGCACATTTTCAGTTTTCCGGATTTTACCGCGTCGAGTGGTCGGCTATACGGAGTTCGTGGTATTTCTCGAGTAACCACCATGCATTACTGTACATTCTTTTGTGTGTGAGTGTGTGTGTGTATGTGTGGGTGTATTAATTTATAACAAGATACCTAAAACTGATGCAGAACGAAGTCGAAAATGGAGAGAGAGAATTAAATTAACACAATCAAACATTGCTATATCTGCTAATGCAGATCAACACCAGTCCCAAACCCTGGAGAACATAACAGATTTTCAAGTCCCTGGAGGATCCAATATCGGTGAAAATACATTCAGTGAATATGATATTCCTTACACTACATTTTGTGCCCATAAAAAAACACAAAACGTGTGGCCGCCACACGAGGAAGAAGTGAAACTTCGATATCAGTTTCTCTGAATTTGATTCCGGTGGTATTAGTTTCAATTGGCTCTACGAAGAAGCATTGTAAAAGACTTGTATAGAGCCAATTGAAACTAATACCACCGAAATCAAGTTCAGAGAAACTGATATCGAAGTTTCACTTCTTCCGCGTGTGGCGGCCACACGTTTTGTGTTTTTAATGTTTAATGACGTATGATAAAGATTTTACGTATTCTTTATAAACTTTGTTTTTTAATACTACACGACAATACTCTTTGATGTATTTCTTTGGTTGGAATAAACTGTGAAAACATGCAATATTGTATGACTTTTTGTTAAACATTTTCAACATTAATATCACACAATTAAGTATAACTTTAACAAATATGAAGAACAACTTATTTACTAATCTTTGGAGAGATCAAATGGATTCAAGTCACGCGGTACTATTATTATCCCTTCTATTTTTATATAAAAATTGGAAGGGAGACTGGAGCATGTGAAAACCGATACGTCATATTTCCATTTCTTTTCCAATTAAAAAATTACGAATTTATTTGTAAAAAGTGAAGAGATTATTAGGCAATATTTCAAGGTTTAAAAAAAGTATTAAAAAATTTCAATTTTTCAGTAAGAAAACGTTAATTTTAAACTGAGGTGTAGGGTACACCCCAGGTAATCTGTTATGTTTAAAAAACTCACGTGAGTAAGAATGGGTTAATTGGAAATTTGAAAATATATGAAGCAAAATCAATCGCTATTTAGAATGTGCAGAGGGGGGGTCTGTTTTCTGTTACTCGAGAGGGTTTCTTGGGGCGAGAAAGCCAATGTTTATATCCCCTAAGAGGACTAGAGAAAGAAACCACTCATCCGTGGTCCAGATCATGCCCATACGCCCTTTGTTTTAGTCAGTTCTTCCAAAGGAGTGTTGAAGCGTGGATGTGTATACCCCATTTCCAATAACGTTATTTGTTTTTTCTCTTTGTTAATATTCTATAATATTTGTTATATATTTAGTGTTGTATTATATACAACGTATCTATACCCGATGGAATCCGAGGATTATTGTAAGTTGATAACACAAATTATATCAATAACGTTTGCATTGAAACGTTATTCTTTAGGTTTAAATAATTTCATCATCATACAATCAACCGCGCCTGAAGAGCAGCAAGCATCTACTTCTCAAGAGCAGCAACTCTTATTAGGCGAAGAAAATACCTCGGAAAATACCTACTGTGTAAATTGAACGGCGAATAACACAAGAATGTTCATAGAACTGTATGAAAAAGACCGAAAAAAAAGTTGGGACCATGGAAATTAGAACATTAGACAAGTTGTTTGCAATTATTGCTGCAGAACAGAATGCGACATTAAACAGTAACTTCAGTACAAATCAATGCAAGAATAAATGGCGTGTGTTGGAATGAGCATATAAAAAATACATAGAAGATAAAAATAAAATAGGACGTGGCAGGAAATTCTTCGAATTTAGTGAAGAAATGAATAGAGTGTTTCAAAAGAAACGAAATATACATCCAGTTTTACTCTTAGATGCACAAAGTACAACACCTATAGAAGAATTACAGCAAGTAATTCAAAATACGTGCGATAGTGCTAAACCCCCAATGGAGGATTTACCATCTTCATTATTAATTCATGCAAATAAAGTGACAGCCACGGCGACAGCAGGGAAGAGAAATCATAAAAAGTCGGCAATCATTAATCGTAATGAAATAATAAAGCAAATGCAAGTACAAAAACAAGCATATTATGAAAGAAGAATCAAAATTGAGGAAGAAAAGATAGCATCTTGGATTGCAGTAATGAAGGAGAAAAATGATTTGATTAAAGAACGAAATGAACTGCTGCGAAAGTCACAAAATGATGAAAATCAGTGACATTGTATATACCGTATGTCTGACGTTGCCGTCAGAAAAAAATTGCATTGGATCTAATGCAAGATTCGACAACCGTTGGTAAAAACTGCCGAAGTTTTGTTGCGCTTGCCGTCAGACATACGGTACAATACATTTATTCATCTTTGACTTTGCCAAAAAAAGTGACCAAATATAATGTTTAGGTATTAAGAAGTATTGTTATTTGCTAAAACTATATTCTAATAAGGTTATTACTAAGAAATGTTTCTTGTTAACTTTTGACACACTTAAAAATACTTAATTATAATAATTTGCTTATGTATGGAACAGTATACTAATTACAGGACAATCTAAAAATATTTACACGTGTGTTAGGTGTCTTTACCGTACTCGCTATGTCGATACCTGAAAGCAACAGTGAGATAAACCCGAAAACCGATTTCGGGCTAACTATAGGTTCGATCCAACTAACAAGAGAACTGGTTCTGAACTCGACGGAGTGTGCAAAATCTGACTTTTGGGGCGGCTAGGTCAGACTGCACACACTCCGTCGAGTTCAGAACCAGTTCTCGTGTTAGTTGGAACGAACCTTATGTCAAACGAGAGCTAAAACCGGCGTTTGCACAATGCAACACTGAGATATCTCGGCAAAAATATTTAAAAATATTTTTGCCAACATATCTCAGTATTGCATTGTATAAAGGCCGGTTTTAGCTCACGTTTGACATAGTTAGCTCGAAATCGGTTTTCGGGCTTATCTCACTGTTGCTTTGAGGTATCGATGTACAATCTAAGGGCTTTGAGGTATCGATGTAAGATCTCACCGGGAGCATCATCAGGGTCATCATCGACTCGAGGATGATCCAGAAGCACCTCATTTTGTTGTTCAATATTATTTTCATTGACAGGAACATCATCTTTCAGTGCCAAATTGTGCAAAACACAACAGGCTCGAATGAAATGTATAGTATCGGGAAGTATTCTTAATTTGATGATACAGTTGCCTAAATTTTTGCTTAAGCAACCCAAAACAATGTTCAATTATATACCTATTACTCGCCAAAGCAACATTATAATTGTATTGAGCTCTTGACAATTGCCCCCGGTCCCTAAATGGTGTCAATAAATTGCTTAGAATAGGATACCCGCTGTCTCCCAACAGATGAAAGTTGCCACATTTTTCTTGTAGTGTTGCAGACAACGAAGAGTTTCGAAAAACACGGCTGTCATGTACGGAGCCAGGATATCCAAAAAAAATGTCCCGAATCAATAGATTGTGGTCACAAACTGCTTGGACCTTAAAAAAAATTAACATCGTTTAACATAAAAATAATAATTCTCACGTACCTGAATTGAATAAAACCCTTTCCGATTGATGTATGACTCTGGGTCATCTGACGGTTTATCAATTTTCACATGTGACCCATTGATGGCCCCAATGACTCCAGGAAACCCCTTCCTGCGAAAATGTGTCTCGATGTCATTCTTTTCTTCTTGGGATGGCCACGTTATCACCTCTGGGGAAAGGTTGCTTAAAAAAAATGTTACTCGTCTAATTATTCTGTAGATTGTACTTATCGTGACATCAAAACAATCCCCTACGTCTCGTAAACTTGCCGTTTGATGTCCGGCAAACCAAAGAAGTATATAAATAACATGCTGAGCACTTAGCTTTCCATAGCAGCCTGCGTGATTTGTGGCGTAATAAATACTATTTGCAAATCGGTCAGCTGTAGAATTTGCCACACGTCGGCTAACTCTAAAATGCTCCAAGAATAGCGCATTGCTGTATTGTGGGACGATTATTTCAGTTGAAAACTGCAAGAGATGGTGAGAAGACCTAAGTTGCTACTTTTGATGCGTGATGTGTGTGATACAGAAAATTTAATTTTGTAACATTTCTGTAGTAATCGAAGAATCTATCAGGATGCTGTCGTAATTTTCTTGCCGTAATGTGGTACTGGCTCTCCCTTATTCTGTTCGCATTAAGAGGGTGAATCCAGAGTGTATTCATTTGCGTTTTTCTTAATAAATAGCTAAAAGTAGTGTGATAAGTATCAATTCGTCTTCCATAACGATCAACGATGTTTGCTAGCCGAGAAACATGAGAGAATACTGATCTAACAGAATTCTTAAGATATGTGTGAGGCAAGGTGTCGGAATTCGGATTATGAATTCAGACGGAATTCACATTATGAATATTATGACACCTTGCCTTACACATATCTTAAGAATTCTGTTAGAGCAGTATTCTCATATTTCTCGGCTAGCGAACATCATTGATCGGTATGGAAGACGAATTGATACTTATCACACTACTTTTAACTATTTATTTTAAAAAACGCAAATGAATACACTGGATTCACCCTCTTAGTATGAACAAAATAAGGGAGAGCCAGTACCTAACACATTAAGGCAAGAAAATTACGACAGCATCCTGATAGATTCTTCGATAACTACAGAATGTGACAAAATAAAATTTTCTGTACCACTCATCACGCATCAACTCTTTTCCCATTCTGGATTCCAAATAAACTTTTCCTGATTTTTCTTTAGGAAAGAGATGAAAACAATTCTTTTTCAGGGTCATTTTTGGCCCAGGATGGTATTGAGGAACACAACAGTAATGGTTCGAAAACTTGGAGGAAGGCATTTCAGTTTCTTAGCAAAACAACAATCACCAAGATAACAAACAACAATAACGAAACAAGATAAATAATGATAATAACGGTAAAAATAGCACTCGAAATCGGCGAATAGTAAACGTAAACAAATACGTCATGTACGAGAGATTAGTTCCGCATTCGGCCACCAGAGGTCATATCGCTTAGCATGAGGTTTGTTCTGGCTGCCTACACTTTCTACACTTTAGTGTAGCGAGTGTAAACTGAGTGTAGCCGAGTGTAACGCACTTTTTGGTAGTGGGGGAAAAGTGTACACTGGCAACCCCAGAACGGCATAGTGCAATCAAATATGGCCGATGTACTCTAGTACCGTCACCCAAAGGAGGTTAATCTAACGTTAGATGTACGCAGTTATTCTGTGGATGAAATAAAAGTAATATCTGTGTTATCTGGAATTGTGAAATGGATCAAGCAGCACAAATTGCTAATATTTTAGCGATAGTCTCCGATTCCTCAGATAGTGAGGAAGACGAACTCCTCAATCCTATACATCCCGAGATTATGTTCATCGAAGATAATGGTAAGTAATATAATAAATAATATAAATAACTTCTAATTATTGGTCATTGAATAGAATATTTGAGTTCAGCACAAAACCAATATCCTAACCTAACTTAACCTAAATTCGTATTGTTTTTCAGACGCCAATATATCGTACGTGTTTTGAATCCCGTTATTAATGGAATTCAGATAATAAATCACGTTAAAATTGTAAATTATATTGAACATGTAGTAAGGAACTACATAGGACATGATTTTATCATGCACTTTCGCCTGTCCTGAGCTGTTAGTTATGATTTGATTGGCCGTTTTGCCGTGTCCCCAATATTTTTATCATTGCAAGGTATTTTATATTTAATTATTATCCTAAGATTATGTATCTATTTTTTCTTCTTATAATTCTGTTTTTTAATGTTATTTTAACAGAGCATGCAGGATATTTACCTATAACACCGGAGAAGCATATTATCTTATGTTATTTGTGGTTTGTCGGACACGAATGTGCCAGTTATCGAGATGTTGCAGACAGGTTTGACATCAGCTTAAGTTCTCTATATGAAGTGATATCAAGAGTTACGGAATTCTTACTGCAAATGGCTCCAAACATTATAAAGTTTCCTACATTGGAAGAAAAAGAAATTACGAAGCAACACTATCTTCAAGAGAAGAGATTTCCTGGTATAATAGGTAAATTGAAATGAATTTACTCATCCTGATTTACCTCATCCTCGTTCAAACATTGTATGTAAAAGATCTTTTCAATAACTAATAATAATCTGCAGGTTCCATAGACGGATCACATATTAGAATCGATAAACCATCGTTGGACAAAGATTCTTATATCAATCGGAAACAATTTTTTTCAATTCAATTGCAAGGCGTGGTCAATCACAAACAAAAATTTATAGATGTGTTCGTCGGCTACCCAGGGTCTGTTCACGATGCCAGGGTCTTTCGAGAGTCGCCTTTGTACAATAACTTGGATGAACTTTGTGGTGGTACGTATTTCTAAATTGAAATAATAAAATGTTATTTGGTGTATGTATCTCCAGTTTATCAAAGAAACAGCGGAGCGCTTCTACTGTTTCAAGTGTGGAATATTTCACGAGTAATATTCATTTACAGGAGGAGAATACTTATTGGGAGACAGTGCTTATTCCTGTTTGAAGAAGCTGATGGTTCCGTATAGAGATAACGGGCATTTAACGCGAGCTCAAACAAATTTTAATGTCAGATTGAGCTCTTGTCGCGTTATTGTCGAAAATGCATTTGGCAACCTCAAGCAACGATTTCGACAATTGTACCACTTGAAGTTAAGAAACATCATTCGGATAGTAACTCTTATTCACGCTTGTTGCGTATTGCATAACATAGCAAATAGTGACGATCTGGAAATGTTTGAACCACCACTGAATGAAGATTTCCCAGATCCTGAGGGTGGAAATATGCAAATGGTTGATAATGACGTAATTCCTCAGGACAACCAACGGGGACAAGAATTGCAAGACGAAATATGTCGCCAACTTGCCGCACAATAAAATATTAATTGTACAATAACTGTCAAAGTAAACCAGCATCAAACCGTACTCGCGGGTTCGGCGATAGTTTGTCAGCCGGCTGCGTCTACGATCCTCGCCAACGAAGGCGGCGCTCTGCTACTCTGAGGTCACCATCCTAACTACGACTCTCAACTTGAGAGAAGCATGGCGAGTGACTCTACTCTTGCGGACACATATCCGGAGGAGGCTGCTTGTGATGCTCACCTTGCATCGACCCGTACTCGTGGGCTCGACGGTTGCTATACCGCCTGGCTACCACTCCGACACTTACCATCGAAGGCGACGCTCAACTACTTCGAGGTCACCGCGCTAACCAGGTCTCTAAACTTGAGAGACGCAGGGCAAGAGACTATCCACGCGGACGCACATCAGGAGGAGGCTGCTGGTGATGCTTACTTTTGCATCGACCCGTACTCGCGGTTTCGACGATCGCCATATCGTCCGGCTGGCCATTGCGATCGTCGCCATCGAAGACGGCGCTCGGCTACTCCGAAGCCACCGCGCTATCTACTTCGCTCAACTTGAGAGACGCCTGACTGAGGACCCTGCCAACCTGGTGACGTTAACACCCGGAGCTAGACGTTTATGTTCAGGTCTTCACCATCCGCACGCCCAACGGCATCCTTACCAGACCACTAGTAAAATTATGTCGTCTTCCCACAGGGACGACAAACTCCTGGTGATCAATAACGGACTCCGATGCGGACGGCTACCTACCTATCAAAACCAGGCAAGTGGCTTCGTACTTTCGACGGACCGTCGAAGGCGGGTGGGTTTTTCGCGCCACAGCTATGCGAACGATGCTTCAACCGGAGCCGAGAAGCGCTCGTCGGCCGCGAGCCTTTCTAACTCGTCGCCATCGAAGACGGCGCTCGGCTACTCCGAAGCCACCGCGCTATCTACTTCGTTCCACTTGAGAGACGCCTGACTGAGGACCCTGCCAACCTGGTGACGTTAACACCCGGAGCTAGACGTTTATGTTCAGGTCATTATCATCCGCACGCCCAACGGCACCCTTACCAGACCACTAGTAAAATTATGTCGTCTTCCCACAGGGACGACGTAAACTCCTGATGATCAATAACGGACTCCGATGCGGACGGCTACCTACCTATCAAAACCAGGCAAGTGGCTTCGTACTTTCGACGGACCATCGAAGGCGGGTGGGATTTTCGCGCCACAGCTACGCGAACGATGCTTCAACCGGAGCCGAGAAGCGCTCGTCGGCCGCGAGCCTTTCTAACTGCACGGAAGACGACAACACTTCGAGCAGTAATCGACAGCCGGTTGGGATTATCAGTCCCCGCCGGACCGAACCGCTTTTACGATAGGGAAAGCGCGGTCACCCTCACGAACGGAAGGGCCCGGCCTGCTCGAGTCCTCTACCTAATAGCATCTAGAATAGCTCTTCTGGCGAATTACTGCTTGCACGTGGGTTCGTTCCAATATCAAGAACTTTCTCACGGTACAGAGGGCATGCGGCCTATTTGTTTGCTGGCCGATGTAACTTCTCCTTCCAGCGACGAAAACTACCCCCGACTCGGGGACTCGGGGCCTAGGTACGCGTCGTGCCGACTGCCAAAAACTGGGACTCGGGCGGCCCGGGCACTTGCGTTCGAGCACTCGCTGCGTTCTCTTTTGAGTTGTGTACAAGTTGAATAAATTCACGGAATCTGCAACCCGCTTACTTTTCCGGCACCATCGCCCGATCTTCACTTAATCCAGCGATTCATTTACTTACGGGTTCCTCCCGCGTAAGTAGAGAGCATCTTTTGTATATTCGAAGTGTATTAGTCCAATAAAGTATTTTTTCGGCTAAGTTTCTTGCAATATCTTCTTTTTTCTTATTACCCTTCTCAAGACAATGGAGACAAAAAAGGGAATGTTGCTGAAAGACGATGCGGGCAATATTGTCATTAATGACAACAGAGAAATGACTTGCATTTGTGAAGGTATTTCAATGATTATTTTTTAGACTCTTTGTCGCCTAGCTCTTACCACAAGTTTCTCTAATAATGAATAATTTTTTTGCGGATGGCATACAATTTAAAATAAGTATCGATACAGTAGATTTCAATTGCTCGTTACTGCAGTATCAAGTCGAGGACACTCTGGTTGAAATAGAGCTACAAAAGGAAGCGCAACCGTTAAACAGGCAAATGAAAATCCTTCAGGACAAGAAAGAAAAGAAACATTCCAGTGGAACGACACAACAACCAAGTTATTTTTATCACTGTATAAAAATAAAAAGGAATTGGTTTCACAAAGAAAGATCAAGACTTTCAAATTAATGTGGAAGCAAATTAGTGACGAGATGGCCGCATCAGGATATGAAGTATCTAGCACACAGGTGGAGAACAAATTTAAAACAATAGAGAGGGCGTACAAAAACATGATGCACCATAACAAAAAAACTGGAAGGGGGAGGATGTCGTGCAGGTATGAGAGGTAAATTATTAATAACATGTGATTGTGATAAATTGAAGGAATAATTATTGTACAATTTGGAAATAATGTTTCTTTCGTAGTGAATTAACGGATATTTTGGGGGAAAAGCATAATATTACTCCCCTAGTGCTATCGAGTAGCAAAGGGCTAAGTACGCGGGAAGATTGTAATGCCATTTGGCCCCATGGTACTTCATCTCAAGCTGATATATCTTCTGCTATAACTTCAGCCGAACCACGGTAAATACATTACAACATGCGTTCAATACTCCAATAACACCCCATTATGAAATATTAAATACCTAATGAAAATGTCCTTCCCCGGCTTATAGATTCAAGATAGAGGCACCTATTGCGTCAACTTCTACAGACGTCGGCGCTAAAAACAAGGAACCAGCAGTACCTCCTAAAGCCTCCAGTGGAACTTCTTCCCTCTTGAGCAAAAGAGTTAGGCCAGGCGCTACGGCAAGCTCCTTGTCTAAATGTCAAGAGGCAATACAACAGATGACGAATCAAATGAAGAAGAATCATGAAGAAAGACAGGCAATTATGGTGCAATGCTTGGAGGACTACAAGGCTATTCGAAGGCAGAATGAAGAACGCCAAAGAATTGCAACAGAGCAACGAAAGGAAAAAAATGACTTATTGAAAGAGCTTATAGAATTATTAAAGAAAAAAGAAACATAATGTACGTTTATTGCATTATCCTTTTTTCTTTAATAATTCTATAAGTTCTTTCAATAAGTCATTTCTTTCCTTTCGTTGCCCTATATGTATATAGGGTGTCTCAGGTTTTAATTGGGAAAATTTAACAGATGATAGAACTCGCACAAATAAGAAGAAAAGTTCATATGAACTTGTATGTTTTTGTTATGACCAATTTAATTAATTATTTATTTTTAAACAGTGCAAATATAAGATTGTTTTTATTTTTAAAATCGTTGACCAGGGGTTATTAATATTTTAAAAGGTTACTAGTGTCATTTAAACAAAATTTTCTGTAATGATAATACATTTTATTAATGAAACTTAATTTACTTTTCTACGGGTAGGCGGATAAACGATTTTTTTTCTCGGAAAGTATTTTTTTTCTCAACATACATGTTCATATGAACTTTCCTTTGTATTTTTGGGAGTTCTACCGTCTATTAAATTGTACCGATATATGAGGTATAGCAGAAATCAGTTTTTTGCCTCTATTGAAATCAATACTCTGGAAGACATAATGCGTTTCGATAAGTTACTCCACATATTGACAGGTGTAAATAGTAACATCGTAACTTGACAATGTTTACTATCGAGTTATGATGTTACTATTTACACTCGTTGATATATTTTCTTCTATATATATTCGTATAAGAAAAATAAACGCAGCATTATTTCGATTTTTTTCTTTTCATTTAGATTGAAGGAAAATAGTAATAACATATACCCAAAAATCCTGCATGCTCTGTTGAAATAACATTGAAAAAGCATAATTATAAGAAGAAAAAATAGATACATAATCTTAGGATAACAATTAAATATAAAATACCTTGTAATGATAAAAATATTAGGGACACGGCAAAACGACCAATCACATAACTTACAGCTCGGGACAGACGAAAGTGCATGGTAAAATCATTTCCTATGTCGTTCCTTACTACATGTTTAATATAATTTACAATTTTAACGTGATTTATTATCTGAATTCCATCAATTACGGGATGCAATGCAGGTATAATATTGGCGTCTGAAAAACAAGAATTTAGGTTAGTGTGCTGAAGAGGTTATGTAGGACAGTCGGCACGTCAACGTAAACAAAATTCGAGTGTACACTTTTACTCCTGCTCTCGACCGAGTGTAAGAAGGTGTACACTTTCCTGCACTTAGGGCCGATTCCACCAACTCTGATTAAATGCTTGATTACTTAATCACGATTATATTTAATCGGCGTTCTGATCATGATTAACTGCACAATTCGTTCCACCATGAATTTTTAACCCCCGATTATCTAATCATATACCCTCTTCGCAATAAGTTTTGGTTTTGTTGTAATGGTGATTCTGATTGGTTCATCAACGGAACTTGTAATGGAGTAGGAGGAAAACCTGACGTGATCAACTGATGCGCTGCAAGCCGAGCTCAGTGAGCTGCCGAAATCTCCAACAGAATTTAAAAAGGAACCAGTTGCATAATACCGGAGAGCAAGCAGGAGTTGTACTCTGGGTGCAATAGCGTGGTTTCTGAAATGTGCACTCCCTTTATTTAGTAAAGATACAGAAAATTCTACGCGATTTTTAACGTAATATGATAATGTTGCGATATTTTAAAATAGATTATATATTATTTAAGAAGTAATTTATCTTTCTGTAGCGTGTTGCAAATTATGTACAACTTCCAGAAGCAAAGTCTTTCGATAACCGAAAACGCGTAATGAAATCCAAATTATCCAAAGTTTGGAAATAATTAATTCGTTCCTTAATTAAATGTGGCCTATCAATTTCGATACCATTTTCATCATCAGACGATGATAAAATATCGTCGTAAAATAAATTCATGTCCGATATAGTATTGCACAGCAGTGAAACTTCGACTTTGAGGTTATGTTGATCCACGTTAATCACTGGTTAGTTTCCTAATCGGCCAAAAATGGCTGATTAAGTTCAACGGTGATTATCTCACTTTAATCATGGTTTAAAAATTGGTGGAACGCAAGAGCATGATTAAATTAAGCTAATCGGGAATTAACAATTTAATCAGAGTTGGTGGTTTCGGCCCTTAGGGCCAGTTTTACCAAAGCCAAGTTATACCTAGAATAAGTATACCGAGGATAAATTTATACTCTTCTTTATACCTGGTATAAAGCGCAGGGGGGCCTTTCTTGAGTCACTCGTATCTTTGCGTGCACGCAACTCAGCGAATAAACCAATCAGGATCAAGTATTCCGTTGTGGTGGGAGTCCTGATTGGTCTACTCGCTAAGATGCGTATACGTTTCTTTTGCGAGCGGTTCGAGAAAGGGGCCCCAGGCGTTTTACCAGCTCCAAGTTTGCCTGGGATAAAGGCCATCACACGTGAAAAAACGTAAGCAGTAACAGTAAGGATTGACCAATCAGAAAGCCTGTTTAAGCATAATTCCGTAAGAATTATATTTCTGATTGGTCAATCCTTACTGTTACTGCTTACGTTTTTTCACGTGTGATGGCCTTAACTATTCCAGGTATAAGTGTTGGCCATCTAAAATTATTTTTAGGTTGGTAGTAAGAAGTACGTACTGCGCATGACATTTGGTCGTTCTGACAGCTGTTCCGGCGGGATAAACGAAATTCGGAGTTGTTATTCTCAGTATAACCTAACTTTTTGTTTGACGTCTTTATTCTTTCATGACATAATCATAACCTGATCGTTGTGGTAAATTGTTATTAATTTTGAAATAGAGTTGATTGGTGTATTTTTTAATCATCATCTGATGATGACATTGACGTATTACCAAGAATCAGAAATCCGAAGAAAATACGTGCCCGGTAAATAAAAGATATCTATAACAATATATTTATATTTTCGTAAAAATAACTTTTATTTTCGAGTCGTCGATAAGAGCATCAGGTACAAAACACGTCCAAACATTCAATATCTCACCAAGAAGAATGTGTTCAGTCTCAAAAAAAACTATGAGAGTCGTCAATAATAGTAATTACAACGTAAAATTGCACCATTTGATCTAAATCTCGTATCGGACAAAATATATTCTAAAATCTATAAACTTTTAAATCGCTACAACTTAAGATTTATCACGCGGTGACTTTACTCGGAGATTACATAGAGCGGTACAATGTCATCGTTTTTTTTAAGTATACGCGACCCTATCTAAAAAGTATACAAAGAGCGTTGTACGACTTGATGTCTAGTGCCGAGGAATCTTACAAAAGTGTATCAATGCAAATCTAACATTTTTTCATATTCTACATCGTACGACGGATGTATCACTTCTGCTCCTGAAAACTCTGTAATCACGCGAATTGAAGAAAGGTATAATGTCTACCTAGATAAATTTAAATGTTACTTATACAAGACCATGCAATGGTAGATGACTTCTTTGGTTGATATTATTGGATACCGTTGAGATTCTCGCGATTAGAGACCCGCGTGCGTAAATTTTAAATTTAAACTTGCATTTTCTGAGTAAAAGAGCGAAGAGAGAAAACAAAATTTTCCCGACGTTTCTATGAGCTTCTATTCTCCTATTAAAAAAGAACTATAATCTAAAATGTGTCGCGCGAAATTACCTAGCAAGGAAAGACTCATTTATAAAAAAAGAAGAGAGATCTATTAATTTTGATTCTCCAGAGCTCTGACTTGGATAAAATTATAATCATGATTCAATCGCACGCGTGGAAAGGAAGCCTACAATAGCCGTTCCTCGGAGCACCGACCGACGCGAAAAAATGCTGCGACCTAGAGAACTTGAGCATCATCGAGTTCTTAATCTAGAACGAATAATCGAACGTCAATGTCGCGGTGGAATTTCTACTGTCCGGCGATTGCATTGCGATATATCGTTTCCGTAAGATCTCTTGAAGGTCGTTGCAAGAGCTATTTTCTCGTTTGGCTCGCAAAGGTCTCCCACCCGGCGATCTGAAAAACACGTTTAAAAGCCCACTGTGAACAAAATCAATCCTTCGCAGCCACGACATTCTGACAATGCGAAACTCCTCTTTGTTCCTGGCGAATTAAAAGTTTACCGCGATAAAATTGTTTAATCGTACCTTGTGACGAGTTTCAATTTGACTTTGTCGATGTTTTTTAGTATGTCGCCCATTGATTTCTGGGAGATCAGTGGCGGTTTATGCCGATCGACGAACTTGTAGTCCTGTGAACTAGCTCTCCTCGCGATGTTAGGAGTCGCCGGAGGTTGCAGAGGTGGCGGCATATAATAATAACTAATTAAAAGATTTAATATTATGATAAAAACGATTACCTACAGTAATTAGCATTGATCCTGAAGCAAGAGATCTTAAAGTTGGCAATAATTTCGTTGCTAGCTGAATTGCTGCATTTCTTTACGACCTCGTAGCAATGCGATGTCGTCTTTGTCTCAATAATCTCTTACACAGGTTTGTTTTTCCAAACGAAATCAAGTGAAGAATTCTACAATCATTGTATTCTTCGAAATAGTCAACTCTGGAATAGTTTTGTATTAGATATTGGTTATAAATTAGTAGGTATAGGTATCCTTTATTTACTTACCGGGCACGTATTTTCCTAAGATTTCTCATTCTTTGTAAGACGTCAATTTCATCATCAGATGATGATTCGAAAACTGGCACATCAATCAACTCTATTTCACAACTAATAACAATTATTATGATTCTGTCACGGTTCTGATTCTGTCACGGTTCTGATTCTGTCACGGAAGAATAAAGACGCGAACAAAAAGTTAGGTTATACCGAGGATAGCTAGCTTATCCAGCGCTGAAACTGCCGGATAAGCTATCCCTGCATTTATTCCAAAGTTTATCCTATTCCAGACTTATACCATCGTGGTAAAACGCTTGCGTACTGCTTATTCTCAGTATAGCGCTATACGGCGTTTATACCGTGTTGGTAAAACCGGCCCTTAGGCTGTGTTCCAATTCATCTTAGTACGTAGGATATACTAGATACTAGACTACGTACTAAGTACCATATGTCCGCGATCAATTTTACCATAGGAAAATTGCGATTATTGCATGAGCACCGCTTGGGTCTCCTCGTCCAATAGAATCATCGAAAAAGCGTGAATGCGCATGCGTAGTCACCGCGAGTGTTGGCGTGACGTTTGCGAGTGCAGTTCGATTTCGATTTCGATTCTCGCGTCGAAGTCGAACTGCACTCGCGGATGACTACGCATGCGCAGTCACGCTTCTCCGGTGATTCTATTGGACGAGGAGACCCGCAGAGGTGCTCATGCAATAATCGCAATTTTCCTATGGTAAAATTGATCGCGGACATATGGGGCGTTTTCCAATAAGGAGGCACAGTATTACACAGTGTGACACTGCAGTACACAGTGTCGGGGTGCTTATTGGAACACATTTTAATTTCTCAAAGTAACCACCAGAGTGTGCTCATATCATTATGTGCATAAAGCCACTAGATAGATTACCTAGGGCCGGTTGTTCCACCTTCTGGTAAAGCGTCTGGTAAATTTATCTAGTTGGTAAATGCTTGCAAGCGTTGTTCCACCATTTACCCATAGGATAAATCTGTGTTACCAAGAGGATAAACTACCTCGTACTCTGACCACCAGGTAATTCTTACCAGTAGGATAAACTGCGGCATCACGATCCACGAAGGCTACCACACCCCCTCCCTAACCGCAGTGATGAGTTTTGTGAGGTTATAGACATTGTATAGCGCTGAAAGAAAGATGAATGTTGGAGTAATGTATCGCGATTTGTTTGAGAGTGATGAAGATGATGATGATGATGATGATGAGTTATTACTCATGATTGTCCGCAAACCCTATACGATTCGTGAACGGCCAAATTATTTTGATATATACGACGATAACGAATTTTTGCTGCGATTTAGATTGCGGAAAGCAACAGTTTTAATGGTGCTTGAACTCATTGAGGAGAATATAAGAACTAGAACAATGAGGTACACCCGTGCTCACGGAATCTGTCGCTGGTGACTTTTTTTAAATGTTATTTTTAAACGTACTAACCAATGATTAATCAATCCTCGTGCTTTCATTAACGAGAGTAGACGTCACCGTAGCTAATGAGGGCATGAGAATTAATTGTTCACTGGTTAGTACGTTTAAAAATAAGGTTTAAAAAAAGTCACCAGCGACAGATTTCGTGAGCACGGGTGTACGTGTGAAATTCAATTTCTGCACAATGCATAATATAGATGTAGAAAAACTAGATATAATTTGTCATATTCTTAACACTCGTATGTTTCAGTAATAATGCTGTATCACCATTGCATCGATTGCTACTTACTTTACGGTTCTATGCAACTGGCACATTCCAAATGGTCATTGCTGATTTTGGTGGAATTCATAAATCTACTGCATGCCGAATTATAAAAAAAGTCACGGCAACATTAGCTCTATTACGTCCACAGTTTATTAAGCTTCCTGAAAATAATGCAATTATACGTGACAGTCAAAGACAATTTTTTGATATTGCCAAATTTCCACGTGTGATTGGAGCCATTGATTGCACGCATGTAAAAATTCAATCACCAGGTATGTTAGCATGATATCCTTATCTTTGGAATGTATGCAATATAAGCATATGTGCAATAAATGACACAAATGTTAATGTGAATGTAAAGTCCGTTTGTGACATCAGTGTCGGATCGAGGGGCCAACCTTAACAGAGGGTTTCACGCATGGAAGAGACCCCTCGATCCCAGAGTGATGTTGTCAATGGACCATACTATCTTAAAGAACAGTTGTATAAATGCAAGCATGGTAATATATTAATTAATTCTATAAAACGATTTCTTTTTTTACAGGGGGTGAACGAGCAGAAATATTCAGAAATAGAAAAGGTGTTTTCACCATTAATGTCCAAGCTGTTTGTAATAGCCAATTGCAATTTCTTGATGTCGTTGCACGATGGCCTGGGTCAACACATGATTCGACAATTTTTCATGCGAGCAGAGTACATGCTAAATTTGTACATAAAGAGTTGGGTAATGCAATATTGCTTGGTGATAGTGGATATGCGTGTACAAATTTCTTGATGACGCCTTTGCTAGAAACACATAATCGCCGAGAAGAATTGTACAATGAATCGCAGATACGTACTCGAAATGTAATTGAACGCTCTTTTGGTGTATGGAAACGAAGATTTCCTGTGTTGGCTGTGGGCATGAGACTTCAAATGATTACTGTACAAGCTGTTATAATAGCCACAGCAGTTCTACATAACATAGCTCGAGAGAGGAATGACCCCAATCCTCCTGTAGATTTACATATCGAGGAATGCATGAACGAGTTAGAAGGTGATGAAAACGACATAGCTATTCCAGCTAATGTTGAGGTTGATCCACGAAGAATATTAATCGATACATATTTTGCAAGGTTTGAATTCACTCTGCTCTATTGAAATTAAAGTCATCAATAGATTTGATATGATCACTACTTCTTTTTCAGATTAATAAAGTAATGGAATGGATCAGTGCAGTACATCGCTTTCTATTTGTGGGATGTTTGTACGGAATGATATTCTGAAATTGGGACGCGTTTGGCCATTGAAACACAGCGCAATTATATAGGAAAAGAAATGATTGTATTTAATCTGTAAAACAGTACACACATTTTAACTATTTAACAAGTTCACTTATTCTACTTGTCACTTATTTATTATAAAATATAATTATGAAAATGTATATGAATAAAAACAATATCCACTCAATAGCAGTCTTCTTTTGTACGTATAAGAACCCTTAAAATTATTGAAGTACGGCACTACTCTAATTGTTTTTTTTTAATAATAACTCGGCCTCTTTTATTTGAATGTCTAGTTGTAAACTTTTCACCTGCGCGTCGTTTATTTCTAATTCGGCATAAACTCGATTAGTCTTAAGTTCTAAATCTTTTTCTAAAAACTTTTTTTGCAGAATATCTGTTTCTTTTTTCATTTTCCTATCTTCTTCAAGTATTTCTTTTTGCAATTGCACAAGTTCCTCTTTGGCCTTCGCTAATGCACTTATATTCTCCATCCGCGGCGATATTTTCGGATATGTCCGCAGTTCACGGCTAACCGATTTCTTTAATGTATTAACACCTTTGGTTATTTTTGATTTATTTTCTCCTCTACCATCTCTTGGTGTCCTTACCAGTTTTTCTATGTCGTCACTCCTGATTATATCTCCTGTTAACGTGGTTGGTGCAGTTTCTTTTGCCTCTTTTGGGTCAAACTTATAAGATTCGTCCAGCCACTCTTCAGTCGCTTCAGGGATTTCTTCGATATTACCATCTACTTCGTTGGACAAGTTCATATCTACAAATAATTAAATAAGAATTAAGCAAGAAATTCCGACTATTATTACGCATCTCATTTCAGTTTAACGTACTAAGATTCTCAATTATATCCGAATCAAATACAGGGGGTAGTCCATCCATTGTCGCGGGATCAAGAAATGACATTAATATTTCTTCAGCGGCAGTAAGGGATTGCAAGCATGGTTTTCCTCCTCCAGTCTTGAATATTTCCACTTTATTTTTTCCAAGTTTTTTCTTTAAATTTTTTTTTAAATCATCGTATTTTGATTTAACGCTTTTTTTTGTCCTAAAAGTATCTTCAGATTGACAATTTAGTTCATCGGTTATCTTGTTCCAACAGTCGTCTTTCTCCTTCCATGTACAGCTGTCTGTTTTTTTACATTCTATTATTGACATATTTTTTTTCGCAATTTGTAGTAGCGTTAAAATTTCGTTTTGGGTGAAATTAGAGGATCTTTCTTTCTTGATCTGTACCTCTTCCATTTTAGAGAAATCTGTAAAAATATTAATAATTACTGTTATTTTCGATGTTATGAATGCAGTACCATTATTTATCAACGACAGTTTGTCTTTTTTAATTCGTATTCATAATTCAATGCTTATGAATAATTCATGTCACGTATCCCTGACGGATCCAAGATAATCAAAATGTAACCGAAAGATAACGTTATTTTGTGCATAATGCAGCTATCTTCTAGTTATCTTTTTCAATAATTAACAAAATGTGAACGAAAAGTTAACCGAATTTCGGTTATTTCGGATCCATCAGGGATATATTATGTCGATGATTCCAAATATACTTCAATATCGATAGTATCAATAAAAAAATCATTTTTTGGATAATAATTCACATAATTACCTTATCGTCAGTATTACAATAACACTTCTGGTACACAGTTTTTTAACGTAATATAACCTTATTATTATGACGAGAAGTTAGCTTGCAATAAAACCGGAAGCATTCTTCGATATATTTCTCTTTACCTGATCGGTAACTACCAAGTGTCTATTTTACGGTGGAACAACGCATACGATTTTAAACTCCTTGGTAAACGTTATCTATCAGTTAGCTACCTGCTACTTTACCTACAGGGTGGAACAACCGGTACTAGTGGCTTATAATTAAGTAATTTTATAATTTTACTTGTTGCTGAAATCTCTGCCATGGCTGCATTCCTTTTTCTTTCTTCGCTAAGAGCCGGAAATACATACATATGACGCTAAACGGTCAAGTGATCTGTCATCAAGGCAATTTCAATATTAAGTACCACAATTAGAACCAAAAAATTTCTACGTCTGTTGGCAGCTCTGAGACACTCGACATGCTCAAACTCAGCTTCTTGCTGTGTCGAGTAGTGTTGCACGGTGTCGCTGTTGGAACGCTGTGTGTTCAACACTGTGTTACACTGTGTCATCTGTGTTCCTTATTGGAAAAGCCCCATGGTACTTCGGATTTGACCAGCCTCTAGTAGCGTACTACGCGCATGTGCAGTCAGCACACTAGCAGACACGACTCCCAGCGACTCTTGTGTCGACTCGTGTCAATTGGTGTCGACTCTCCACCAGGGTAATGGAACGCTCGCTAGGCTAGTAGAGCGGTAAATTCGAATATTTTATACTAATGTAGGACTGGAGGGGTATAGATGCAAAACCCGTCAAGTCACATTTATAGCAATTCACGTTTATAGCAATTTTATGAATATACTTATTAGAATGACTCAAAAAAAAGCTTTTTTAATTAATTCTCTTGGCGGGCTTGGTTAGTATTTAATGTAACTTTGAATATATCGCCGGGTGTACATTTTCACTCAATATTTAGGGGTGTCTCAATCGCTTTTTCTGATTTCCATTTGAATAACGGTGAAATTGTTGAATCGTTGGTTTAGTGCTAATTCCTTCTACGGTAAAAAATTTCCCCGTGAAAAATTAGAAAAATTAAGTTAGGTGTATTTGACGTAAAGAAATATTATTTTTAATTATTAAATAGAATTAAATGATAATTAAAAATAATATTCTTTACGTCAAATACACCTAAGGGCCAGTTTTACCAAAGCCAAGTTATACCTAGAATAAGTATACCGAGGATAAATTTATACTCTTCCCAGATAGCACAAATGTCAAAATTGCGTCTAAAAGACGTCTTTTTGAAGACCTCTTCAAGCAGACGTCTTAAAGACGTTTTCAAGTAGTCGTGTTACTGACGTCTTGAAAGAGTCGTCTAAGAGATGTCTTTTTAAAGACGTCTTCATGTAATCGTCTTAAGGATGTCTTTGCGAAGACGAAGTGTAAATTCGATCGGGAGAAGAAAAGACGAGCAAAGGAAGGCCGCCATTTCGTCGCACATATGTCCATGCATCATTCGTACGATCCAGATTTTATCCGTAATTTGCGTAAATAATGGTAAGTAATAATAATCCAGTAACTGCATAACTTTCACAACCAATTGTAGTTATATAATTTGTATACTACAGATTGATAATAACGTACAAATGCAACATATCATATATTACATTTGTAGGTTAAAATATACACTTTTTGCTTGTCTTTTTTGCGTGCTACACTTTTCTGAAATTTATCAGTACAATCTTCTAATCTAATCCGAACTTACGCTTTAGGAAAGTGTAGCGAATATACATAAACGTACAAATAAACTAATACCCGTTAGGTATAACTGCCTTATATAAGCATTATTTATAACGGCTATGTTTATTGTGTTTTCTGGAAAATTATAGCTTATCTACTAAATATTTAGTCAGTGGAAAGGAACTCGACCGGAAAAGACTCTTGCGGAGTTTTCTCATCTATATTGGCACTCGACTTGAAGAAACTGGTGCGGAGTCGTCTCATATATATTGGCGACATACATTGAAGACAGATATTTTAAAGGTATAATGTTAGCAATTCTAATGAAGCATTAGTGATAGTATTATAAATAAATAGAATTAATAATTCACAGAGAGCAATGCCAAAAAGAAAAAATTATTTAGAACTGTCACAATTTCGGTTTACCCCTTCTCTTTTGTTACAGATGTTTTACGTCATCTTGTATGACAATTTTTGTACTGCCATACCTGAGCAGTGGATTGATATAGATACCCAAACATTTATGTGGCCTCCAAAAAGAATGAAAGTTGGAACTGCAAAATTTTTGAAATTGCAGCCAGACGAGACATGGGATAAAGCGACGTACAAAAAAGTGTTCGGTCCATATGGTATGTCTATTAAAACACCGTTATTTAGTCCCTATTACTACTCCCTATTTGATAGTACATACATTTCCCATTTTTCAGATACTCTCGCAAAAGCGAAAGAAGTGGAGCGCGTAGCTGCCGATCTGAGTACATCAGAGGATGCCCAGAATTGTTTAGAACAAAAGAAATCAAGAAACAAACGTCTTATCAAAAAGCCCGCACCATTCAGCGATAGCGAATCAGGTATACTTATTCATGTATACGAGTAATTATTGTATCTTCCAAGTAGACTATTAGTCTTATTATATTGTATTTCTATTAGATGACCATTCTATAAACGATAGGAAAGAGAAACGCTCGAAACATTTAAAGATTTACGGTGACAGTAACAGCGACCCTGAAGAGAGAAACGAGAACGGTAATTACTAATTATACTGCTCCCAAAATTCGTCCAATATTTACCCCGAAAATAGTTGCATTCTGAATATCTAATTCTGTAGTTGCACTTCAATATATTGAGGCAAACATACAGTGCTATCAACAAAATCAGGGGACACCGAATAATGATGACGCAATGATACTTGAATACCTGGATTTTTCACACAAACCTTCCGAATACAACGCCCTTACTTCCGAGAAGAATAATGAAGAAACAAACGACGTAACTCGTTCAAACATGAACACCTCAAGAACACTGATCCCTTCGAAGGACGATGGGAATGGCAATAGAGTTGAAGCTTGAACTGCGGCTCATAACAATTGTTGTGGTGAGTATGAATAGTTATACCGTGTGATTATGAGGAAGTTGATCAAAGGCTCGAATGTACCATACGATTGGCTGTGACGACTTACCAGCCAGTATTCGGCAAATGTTTTAGAAAAATATCTCTAGTGTCTGATAAAGTCTGATCGGCTGAATTAAACATTACGGATCTTCTCTTGAAACGTTTGCTAAGTACTGCACATCAACAGAGAAATCAAATGACGCTCTTTGGTCTTTGGCCAATAGTATACAACTTAGAGTTCCACACAACAAACGCAAATGCATCCTCCTATGATTAGCTTCCTCTCGTAATCACACGGTGTACACAATGATGTTACTGCAGATTTGAATTAGTATATTTATCAATAATAGAGACATTAATAATATGCATATATTAAATTCCTATGGTTGCCTCTCATTAATTATAACGATTATTTATAGACATTTGCAGAAAAACCTTATTCAGAAAGCTGAATCATATTATCAACTTACTGGAAGGACGTGTCGGAAATAATGGGACTTTGGCTAACACATCGTTACTCCCACCATTTCCTTTATCTCAACTGTCGGAGCTACAGGAATTTGAGAAGAATTTACAGCAAAACAAAGAAGTTCGACACCAATTTGTAAGTATAGTTTAGTTTGTTATCTTATTATTATAACTAATTCTTTAAAGTTTACTATTACCACTTTCTTTGTTGAGTTTATTGCTGCATAATTATATCGCTTCTTTATTCAGTTTTAAAATACCGTGGTGTTGTGATTCTGCAAAATACTTCTCCCCTTCACAAATATTCTACATCGCAGCTGATTATATCTACAGTGTATTCCTCATACTGTTGTACATAGCAAACGTATAAGTACGAGCGAGAACACATCGGTGAATGCATAAAAGCCTCTCTTCCTCTCGACTGCTTCAGTTCGAGTATGTGACAAAGAAGCTGTTGTGCATTCATCATTGGCATTCTCGCTCCTATTCACGCGTTTGCTATGTAAAACGGCGTGAGAAATACACCGAATAATCCTTGCATGGGTTTCTGTATATCTTGCATGAATGTACAGAAGAACGCGATTCGTATCATTGGAGGTCCAACGGGAGATAAATTTTTACGCAACATTCTTTGCCACATACTAACAAATGAAGTAGCACGGCAATTATCGTGGACAGGACAAAAAAGTACCATTCCCTTCAAAGATACTTTAACGTCTAGCATTGCTATAGGTATGTCACCCTTATTGTTTCTTATACTTACAGCACCTGTTCGGCTTTAATTGTCATTACAGTGTCAAATTCAGGAAAAAAGTCTAGAATACCCCTGCTCGGTTTTTCGTAAGACATACTGTATGTACTCTTGGTGTCATGGATTTTGTCGCTAGTGACTTTTTAAAATATCATTTGTAAATGTACTAACTAATAAATAATCAATTCTCATGCCGCCGTAGCTAATGAGAGTATGAGAATTAAATGTTCATTGATGTTCATCATAGATGTTAATCCGTGATGCCGGGAGTATGGAATTAATTAAGCTTTCTGCGTCTTTTTTTAGAAACAGTCTTGTACTCATCAAACGACTCCTCCATCACGATTGCCAAACTTCAACATTGTTGTCAGGATTGGCTAAGACATGCGGGAGATAGGCTACGAGCCCACATAGCGAAGAGGATAAACAATAAATAAATAAAAACCCTTAATTCGCTCTCTCTTCCTCTTTTAAAACAATATCATGCTTATGAAATGATGTGCATTTAGAGCTACAGATGTAATTTTTTTTTTTAATAAATATGAGGTCTTTATGTTTATATTTTGAATTTAAATAAGGCTGACTATTTTCACAGGCAGCAATGTTACTGCGGCAGTAGCTCACCTTCAGCTCATTTACGAATCATTACTACACCGCGTAATAATTTATGTATATATTAATTGAGCATATGCAGGTGAGCTATATGTGAGCTACTGCCGTAGTAACTTGCTGCCTGTGAGAATCCAGCCTAACAATTACTTTTATACAAATGTCTCAAAATGGACATATCCCAGACATTCTAAAGACGTCTCCCGTAAGTCGTCCGGAAGACGTCTTAATAGAATGTCTTAAAGACGCAATTTCAATGGACATAACCTGTCTCCAAGACGTCTTTACGACATTTGAATGAGACGTCTTTAGGGATTTGAAGACGTCAGAAAGACAACTCATGGACGTCTTTGTGCTATCTGGGTTCTTTATACCTGGTATAAAGCGCAGGCGTTTTACCAGCTCCAAGTTTGCCTGGGATAACTATTCCAGGTATAAGCGTTGGCCATCTAAAATTATTTTTAGGTTGGTAGTAAGAAGTACGTACTGCGCATGACATTTGGTCGTTTTGACAGCTGTTCCGGCGCGATAAATGAAATTCGGAGTTGTTATTCTCAGTATAACCTAACTTTTTGTTTTTGACGTCTTTATCCTTTCATGACATAATCATAACCTGATCGTTGTGGTAAATTGTTATTAATTTTGAAATAGTTGATTGATGTATCAGTTTTTTAATCATCATCTGATGATGACATTGACGTATTACCAAGAATTAGAAATCCAAAGAAAATACGTGCCCGGTAAATAAAAGATATCTATAACAATATATTTATATTTTCGTAACAATAACTTTTATTTTCGAGTTGTCCATAAAAGCATCAGGTACAAAACACGTCCAAACATTCGATATCTCACCAACAAGAATGTGTTCAGTCTCAAAAAACTATAAGGGTCGTCACACAATAATAGTAATTACAACGTAAAATTGCACCATTTGATCCAAATCTCGTATCGGACAAAATATATTCTAAAATCTATAAACTTTTAAATCGCTACAACTTAAGATTTATCACGCGGTGACATTACTCTGAGATTACATAGAGCGGTACAATGTTATCGTTTTTTTAAGTATACGCGACCCTATCTAAAAAGTATACAAAGAGCGTTGTACGACTTGATGTCTAATGCCGAGGTATCTTACAAAAGTGTATCAATGCAAATCTAAAATTTTTTCATATTCTACATCGTACGACGGATGTATCACTTCTGCTCCTGAAAACTGCAATCACGCGAATTAAAGAAAGGTATAATGTCTACCTAGATAAATTTAAATGTTACTTATAGAAGACAATGCAATGGTAGATGACTTCTTTGGTTGATATTATTGGATACCGTTGAGGTTCTCGCGATTAGAGACCCGCGTGCGTCAATTTTAAATTTAAACTTGCATTTTCTGAGTAAAAGAGCGAAGAGAGAAAACAAAATTTTCCCGACGTTTCTATGAGCTTCTATCCTCCTATTAAAAAATAACTATAATCTAAAATATGTGTCGTGCGAAATTACCTCGCAGAGAAACTCATTTATAAAAAAAGAAGAGAGATCTATTAATTTTGATTCTCCAAAGCTCTGACTCAGATAAAGTTATAATCATGTATAATCGTTCTTAATGTAGAACGAATTATCGAACGTCAACGTCGCGGTGGAATTTCTACTGTCCGGCGATTGCATTGCGATATATCGTTTCCGTAAGATCTCTTGAAGGTCGTTGCAAGAGCTATTTTCTCGTTTGGCTCGCAAAGGTCTCCCGCCCGGCGATCTAAAAAACACGTTTAAAAGCCCACTGTGAACAAAATCAATCTTTCGCAGCCACGACATTCTGACAATGCGAAACTCCTCTTTGTTCCTGGCGAATAAAAAGTTTACCGCGATAAAATTGTTTAATCGTACCTTGTGACGAGTTTCATTTTGACTTTGTTGATGTTTTTCAGTATGTCGCCCATTGATTTCTAGGAGATCAGTGGCGGTTTATGCCGATCGATGAACTTGTAGCCCTGTAAACTAGCTCTCCTCGCGATGTTAGGAGTCGTTGGAGGTTGCAGAGGTGGCGGCATATAATAATGACTAATTAAAAGTTTTAACATTATGATAAAAACGATTACCTACAGTAATTAGCATTGATCCCGAAGCAAGAAATCTTAAAGTCGGCAATAATTTTGTTGCTGGCTGAATTGCTGCATTTCTTGGCGACCTCGAAGCATAATGCGATGTCGTATTTGTCCCAATAATCTCTGACAGGTTTGTTTTTCCAAACGAAATCAAGTGAAGAATTCTACAACCATTGTATTCTTCTAAATAGTCAACTCTGGAATAGTTTTGTATTAGATATTGGTTATAAATTAGTAGGTATAGGTATCCTTTATATTTACTTACCGGGCACGTATTTTCCTAGGATTTCTCATTCTTTGTAAGACGTCAATTTCATCATCAGATGATGATTTGACAACTGCCACATCAATCAACTCTATTTCACAACTAATAACAATTATTATGATTCTGTCACGGTTGTGATTCTGTCACGGAATAATAAAGACGCAAACAAAAAGTTAGGTTATCCCGAGGATAGCTAGCTTATCCAGCGCTGAAACTGCCGGATAAGCTATCCCTGCATTTATTCCAAAGTTTATCCTATTCCAGACTTATACCATCGTGGTAAAACGCTTGCGTACAGGTTATTCTCAGTATAGCGCTATACGGCGTTTATACCGTGTTGGTAAAACCGGCCCTTAAACTCAATTTTTCTAATTTTTCACGGGGAAATTTTTTTACCGTAGAAGGAATTAGCACTAAACCAACGATTCAACCAACTAAACCAAAAAGTATAGAGGGAGTTGTAGCGTCGATGCTTGCTGATATTAATTACTTTTCCAAATAATTAATATTTCAATAATAAAAAATTTCTCCCATATGAACACTTGTACAATTTTCTTCCAAACATTGTAATTATTGCCATCAGGTGGCGTAGCAATCGTCATGCACGGTCCCTATACCCGGTGAAAAACTCTAGTCTTTATACCTCTATGGTGAATAGAGCGTCTGCTCGAGGCGAGCAGACGAAAAAGTCTTGAGAAAGTTACTTCGTCGCGACTTTCCCCCCACCACCTTTTACGGATGCGTGCTACGTACTAAGGGGCGGAGTCAGTACCGACCAAGTATATACTAAATGCAACTTTTGTCGGATTGGAACACAGCCTTAGTGTAGCTACACCTGCACCCCGAACAGCGCCACCGTACGTCACTTCCGGCAGCGAGAACGACATAGTGTACACTTTTCACAGAAGTGTAAAAGTAGGCAGCCAGAACAAACCTATGGTGTCGCGTCTGCATCCAGACTTGACCTAAAATCCCTATAACTTTTGGAAGTTACTAGATTTGTGGCGGCGCATTCAAACTCTTTGTATTAACCTCTAATTATTGTCATTTTATTAAGCAAGTAAAGTATAGATAGATTGTAATAGAGAGAAAGAACGAGAACGTCGAAGACGGCGTGATAAGCTAAATAAGTCGCAGGTCACCGTGGTTTCTATACCGTGGTTTCTGAAATTTGACTTCGGCAGTATTTTAGTTAGAGTTGGCTTTGGAAGATGGCGCTACGTACGAGCGAAATATTTGAAATGGTAAAAGCGGGAGGTAGATAAATGCGGGAGAAGTGAAGTGTAACCTCAAAATTGTGAATGTTGGAATAATGGTGAGTAATTGTTTGAAACGATAAGACATAATAATTCGGGTTTCTTTTCGATGTTCAACCAAATAACACGACTGATATTTAATTGCAGAGAGAAACTGATGCGACTGGTAGTCGTGGAGGAAGGGGCTACCGTCAACGTGGTCCTCGCCAGAGTGGTCGAGCTCTGCCTCGTCGACGAAAGGTGCAATTGAAATGAAATTAAAGTCTGAGTCAAGGTGAAAATTGGAAGACATGGAAAGAAAACGCGGTAGAGTCGCCGACAGAAGGAGTGAGTAAAATGCGAAAGAAAAGTGCAGTGACGCCGAAAAACCATGTGGAAGACAGTAACGAACAGCAGCAGCAGCTGGTCGACACTGCTCAACTCCGCACCAGCTCCTGAATGATATCTCGCCGATCGCGATACGCGGCCGCTCCGATGGACAACGATTCCAGACACTCGAGTCGTAGTAGCAGCAAGGACAGCAGCAGCAGCAGTAGCGTCAACGGCAGGGGCACTCTTTTAAAGCGAAGGCAGTCCAAGACCGACTCGAATAGCTGTAAGAGAAAGACGCATCGGCGGAAACATGAAATATCGAAGCAAGACTTGCAATGAGAGTGTGGTAAAAGAAAGAAAAAAAATGACAGAGACGAGGCGACGAGACAGAGGAGGAAGTCGTCACCACGAAGGGTTCCTGAAACGGTATCAGTACTAGCAACGTGTCAAGAGTTCAAGAGAACGGGCTATCTACACCCAGTCGCAAATCATGCAGAGTTCCTGTGACATCTGATAGCGGCATCACGTCAGGAGTATGAACGGTGGAGAAGAACGGGAGCCTCACTGAAAAAGGAAGGAGCAGTGTTGGCGATGGCGGTGACAGCCCGGATCATGAGCAAAGGCTGAAGAACCTTGAGCGTTTTGGATAAAAAGTGGACGTGACTCGAAGCAGTTATCGTAATCGATTTACGCCGACACTGGTGCCGTAGCCAATCTCGATCACAATGGATTCTTCCAACTAGAGGCGGCTTCTATATCACTCGTCGCCGTTGATCCTTTCCCTCTTAATCCTTGTACATAATGCATCTGTTAATATGAAGTTTGATCCGAAACCCTTCCATCCTTCCTATTGTAACACTCTCGTAAAAATACGGTCCGATTATTTTATATTCATAAGGTTTTATCAGCTTTACGCGTTATTCCTCGTTATTTTCGTTATTTAACCTTGCATTCATACATTATTACTGATGGATTATTAATAAATTAATTCATGAAAGTGACTCTACTGGCTTGTGCTATTTTTCGTCCGGTATTTCCTTCCGCAAGATATTTGGATAAATGTACCCCTTCGATCTTGAGGAGTTTGGTTGAAATAAGCAAGACGGATAGTGGACAGAGTTTAGGCATTAGGAGGCATACAAGATGTCACAATCAGCGGGACAGGATTTCGTGTAATCATGATTTATAGTAAGTAAAGTGGATAGTAATCGTTTCTGTATCAACAAATCTGTGTTCAATTGATATTTTATACTTCATTAGTAGCTCTAGATGAGATACATCTATCTCATAGTTTACAGTACAAAATGTAATTTCCCCTGCGGGAGCTAATTTTATGAATGAAAATTTCTAATAAATCATGATTACACGAAATCCTGTCCCGCTGATTGTGACATCTTGTACACCCGGGCTCACGGAATCTGTCGCTGGTGACTTTTTTTAAATGTTATTTTTAAACGTACTAACCAATGATTAATCAATCCTCGTGCTTTCATTAACGAGAGTAGACGTCACCGTAGCTAATGAGGGCATGAGAATTAATTGTTCACTGGTTAGTACGTTTAAAAATAAGGTTTAAAAAAAGTCACCAGCGACAGATTTCGTGAGCACGGGTGTATGCCTCCTAATGCTTAAACTCTGTCCACTATCCGTCTTGCTTATTCCAACCAAACTCTTCAAGATCGAAGGGGTACATTTATCCAAATATCTTGCGGAAGGAAATACCGGACGAAAAATAGCACAAGCCAGTAGAGTCACTTTCATGAATTAATTTATTAATAATCCATCAGTAATAATGTATGAATGCAAGGTTAAATAACGAAAATAACGAGGAATAACGCGTAAGGCTGATAAAACCTTATGAATATAAAATAATCGGACCGTATTGTTACGAGAGTGTTACAATAGGAAGGATGGAAGGGTTTCGGATCAAACTTCATATTAACAGATGCATTATGTACAAGGATTAAGAGGGAAAGGATCAATGGCGACGAGTGATATAGAAACCGCCTCTAGTTGGAAGAATCCATTGTGATCTAGATTGGCTACGGCACAAGTGTCGGCGTAAATCGATTACGATAACTGCTTCGAGTCACGTCCACTTTTTATCCAAAACGCTCAAGGTTCTTCAGCCTTTGCTCATGATCCGGGCTGTCACCGCCATCGCCAACACTGCTCCTTCGTTTTTCAGCGAGGCTCCCCTTCTTCTCCACGGTTCATACTCCTGACGTGATGCCGCTGTCGGATGTCACAGGAACTCTGCATGATTTGCGACTGGGTGTAGATGGCCCGTTCTTTTGAACTCTTCACACGTTGCTAGTACTGGTACCGTTTCAGGAACCCTTCGTGGTGACGACTTCCTCCTCTGTCTCGTCGCCTCATCTCTGTCATTTTTTTTCTTGCTTTTACCACACTCTCATTGCAAGTCTTGCTTCGATATTTCATGTTTCCGCCGATGCGTCTTTCTCTTACAGCTATTCGAGTCGGTCTTGGACTGCCTTCGCTTTAAAAGAGTGCCCCTGCCGTTGACGCTGCTGCTGCTGCTGCTGTCCTTGCTGCTACTACGACTCGAATGTCTGGAATCGTTGTCAATCGGAGCGGCCGCGTATCGCGATCGGCGAGATATCATTCAGGAGCTGGTGCGGAGTTGAGCAGTGTCGACCAGCTGCTGCTGCTCTTCGTCACTGTCTTCCACATGGTTTTTCGGCGTCACTGCACTTTTCTTTCGCACTTTACTCACTCCTTCTGTCGGCGACTCTGCCGCGTTTTCTTTCCATGTCTTCCAATTTTCACCTTGACTCAGACTTTAATTTCATTTCAATTGCACCTTTCGTCGACGAGGCAGAGCTCGACCACTCTGGCGAGGACCACGTTGACGGTAGCCCCTTCCTCCACGACTGCCAGTCGCATCAGTTTCTCTCTGCAATTAAATATCAGTCGTGTTATTTGGTTGAACATCGAAAAGAAACCCGAATTATTATGTCTTATCGTTTCAAACAATTACTCACCATTATTCCAACATTCACAATTTTGAGGTTACACTTCACTTCTCCCGCATTTATCTACCTCCCGCTTTTACCATTTCAAATATTTCGCTCGTACGTAGCGCCATCTTCCAAAGCCAACTCTAACTAAAACACTGCCGAAGTCAAATTTCAGAAAAATTCAGGTCGCTGCACCTGCTCGACTAGCCATTGGACATACGGTATAGTTTAATTGGTAAGCAGATCGGTGCAAATTGCTCATATCAGCTCACCGGTTTATATAGTTTTAAGGGTAGTCTTGAGCATATTTTATTAGCCTACCCATTCGCGATATATTCATTGACGTATTATGTTTGATAAGAAATACTTTTCATCCGGTAAGCAGATCGGTGAAGAACGTCTCTAGTTCGGATCTTAGACTATTACCGTCTTGCCAGTAACGAAAACACCCCATTCAGCCGAGAGACGCAAGTATTTAATTTGAGCATGCGCGGCTCGCTGAGCACGTCACCAGCCGTAGGTACAGCGTCAGGGGCCCCTTTCTCGAAGTCACTCGCAAAGTTACGTATACGCATCTGAACGAATAGACTAATCAGGATCAAGTATTCCGTTGTGGTGGGGTTACGGATTGGTCTATTCGCTAAGATGCGTATACAAAAAATGTTTAAACTAAAAAAAATAAAATTGATATAATAATGATGTTTTAAACAGTGCAAATTGTACCGAATTATTCCATAAATAATGAACGATTAATTATCATAATCGCTACTGTTTTGAAAAATAAAGTATCAAATTATTTTATAAAATTTAATGAGAAGAACCTTCGAGAGCAGTTACTGTCATGTCCAGTTTCTATTATATGACTGGAGTTGACCGACATCACTTGAAGAGTCGGTGGCTCAATTGATAGAGTGCGAAAGCATTCCCAGTTTCGAAGCATCTCGTCCTAAAGATTGCAGGTTCGAGTCCCGGTATAGTCCAAGAGCTAGCGACGATTTTGTTTAACATATAATGAGCACGGTTTATTGTCTGTTGGTTACGTAGATTTCGCTGCGATTATTGAGAAATCAATGGTCTTAAAGCGTGCGGACGGGGCAGGAACCTACCCCGCAATTTTTTAAGGGGTTAAAAAAAATTACATTTAACATAAATGAGCAAGGATGTTACTACCCTAGACTGAAACTAGACCTTTCAAATGTTAATAAAAAAATGGTCTTACAGTTAGAAGATGGGGCAAAGGTCAAGTCTGACAACTGTTTAATTGAACAAAAATGCGGTAGTTAACATAAATGAGCACTGTCAGACTTGCATAACTTTCAAACTACAGGCCTCTAGCAATGAAAAAACCTTGGTCTGACAAAAAACAATTAGGGTAAAGTGGAGGAAATATCGCCGGGAAGTTACACTATGAGTGCAAGTGAGAGGCGTTTATGGGACCGTCTAAGTAGGAGTGAGACAGACTTATACAAGATTTCAACGGGGATTGTCTCGTGGATATGAATGCCTTTTACGGTGCCAAAAAATTCTCGTTCGGATTTTATCTGAAAACAAAAAAATAACGAAAATTCTTAAACTAGAAGGTTCGATCTCGTCCGTGTAACCGGTGGTTTTGAGAAACATTTATAATTAACAATTTTACAACAATTTGAATTACGAGTGTGATTTTTCAAGTAATTTCGTCCTAGTTTTGTGATTGCCAAGAAAAAAGAATTAATTAAAAAATTTTTTTATAAGTGTCAGGGACGAGATAAAATCTTTACAAAGCAATTGAGACAATTTACATTAAAATCGGTTTAGTAGTCTAAAATATATTTGGCACCGTAAACTGGCATTCATAAAACACCTGCCGGATTCAATGGCCAATAACTTGTAAACAACACAATATTTTTAAGTTTTTCTTTTTGATAAATTTTGTTAAAAGAGTGTATTTGTAATGATATTTTATAAAGGAGTGTTAAATAAATGAAATATATGAAAAAAAAATTATTGAGAATAATACTTTTTTCAGGCCGCCTAGCTGTATGTAGTACCTAAATTGAAAAAAAATGCGGTAGTTAACATAAATGAGCACTGTCAGACTTACATAACTTTCAAACTACAGGCCTCAAGCAATGAAAAAACCTTGGTCTGACAAAAAACAATTGGAGTAATGTGGGGGAAATATCGCGGGGAAGTTACACTATGAGTGCAAGTGAGAGGCGTTTATGGAACCGTCCAAGTTGAAGTGCGACAGATTTATATAAAATCTCAACGTGGATTGTTTCCTACTTTCTTTTTTAATACAAAACGCTTTAATTACAAAATAAAAAAATTTTCCATTCGTTGTTGTTTTCCATTTTTCATTGTTGTAAAATTATTAATTATAAATGTTTCTCAAAACCACCGGTTCTACGGACGAGATCGAACCTTCTAGTTTAAGAATTTTCGTCATTTTTTGTTTTCAGATAAAATCCGAACGAGAATTTTTTGGCACCGTAAAAGGCATTCATATCCACGAGAGACAATCCACGTTGAAATCTTGTATAAGTCTGTCTCACTCCTACTTAGACGGTCCCATAAACGCCTCTCACTTGCACTCATAGTGTAACTTCCCGGCGATATTTCCCCCACTTTACCCCAATTGTTTTTTGTCAGACCAAGGTTTTTTCATTGTTTGAGGCTTGTAGTTTGAAAGTTATGCAAGTCTGACAGTGCTCATTTATGTTAACTACCGCATTTTTTTTTTCAATTAAACAGTTGTCAGACTTGACCTTTGCCCCATCTTCTAACTGTAAGACCATTTTTTTATTAACATTTGAAAGGTCTAGTTTCTGTCTAGGGTAGTAAGATACTTGCTCATTTATGTTAAATGGAATTTTTTTCACCCCTTAAAAAATTGCGGGGTGGGTTCCCGCCCCGTCCACAAGCTTTAAGACCATTGATTTCTCAATAATCGCAGCGAAATCTACTTAACCAACAGACAATAAACCGTGCTCATTACCTACCGTATGTATCATGCCAAATTAAATTGCCGAAACTTTACCGTCGGTCAAGGATTTTATAGTTAGAGTTGGCTTGAAAAGAGTGCGCTGTGTGTGCTGCGTGAGAGCGAAAAGTGTCAAACGTCTGATTTCCCGATAGCGGTCAATTTGGAAAATCGAAGTATTGAATAATACACGAAACACTTCGATCTCTTGAATTAACAGCTATCGGGAAATCAGTCGTTTGACACTTTTCGCTCTCACGCAGCACACACAGCGCACTCTTCTCAAGCCAACTCTAACTATAAAATTCTTGACCGTCGGTAAAGTTTCGGAAATGTCGGTATATCTGCTTGTTTAATTTGGCATGATACATACGGTATATGTTCCCCGATAGCCAAGCGTGACTTTCACCCAAAAGTCACGCGGTGGCGTCACTGAGTGACGTTATGTGGCGGCCCGCCACCAGATGGCGCTGCCTTTCTCACTAGTGGTCGAACACGAGTACGTTTCTACATAAGACCGAAGCTGTTCGACAACCACGGAGGACAGAGCACACAGAGCGTCTAAGGCAAGAGTCGGCCTAGCCTTACTGTAGGCCTATTCTGTAACTCGTTACAATCCGTAACGACGGTTGTCGTTAGCATTAGTCCAATCAGGACCCCCATCACAACGGAATACTTGATCCTGATTGGACTAATGCTAACGACAACCGTCGTTACGGGTCGTAACGAGTTACAGAATAGGCCTACTGACGAGTCCACAGGCCGACTCCGGGACGAAACGCTCCGCCGATAACATGGCGATCGCTCTTTTCGCCAAAGTTACTCTGATGCCACAGTGAGGATCCGGAGTGCGAATTTTTGCCAGAACGGAATACTTGATCCTGATTGGTCTATTCGCTGACGCCGTACGGAACTTTTATTCGCGTCGGACACCGCTGTATGGTGGCGTTTCGTTCTTCCTAAGATGGCCGTCGTTGCGGACCGAATGTCAAGATAACCATGTAACGTAAACAAAGTATTTGTGTAAATACCTAAAAGTAGTTTTAAGAGTGCAAGTGCAATAAACCCAATTCATAAGTGATGAATATCGATATCGAAGATATCTTGTCAGTTCTAGGAGAGTCAAAAATGCCGCTAGTGGAAGGAGAAGCGGTATTGAAAAAGCAGTTTGTATTTTCCTGCTGAATCAAAAAGAGAAACCAAAATACAGTGAAAATCGTCGCTTCTTGCGTACAATCGTCACATGTAACAAGTGCTCCTCACGAAGTTGAAGTGAACATCTTACTAGTAAACAACAATAAAGAAGTAACGTGCAAGTGCAGCTGGGCCAGAGGAAGACGCAAACATGTTTTTGCAACGCTTCTGTACGTAAATCGGTAGGGCAAATAGTACCATGTGTGACGATTGTACGCAAGAAGCGACGATTTTCACTGCATTTTGGTTTCTCTTTTTGATTCCGCAGGAAAATACAAACCCTCTCTCTCTGCTTTCAATACCGCTTCTCCTTCCACTAGCGGCATTATTGCACTTGCACTTTTAAAACTACTTTTATTTACTAATTCTTTGTTTATGTTACGTGGTTATGTTGACATTTATTTTCAAAAAGAAAAAGATCAAATTATTTTTAAAAATTTAATGAGAACTTTCGAAAACAGTCACTGTCATGTCCGGTTTCTATATTATGACCGGAGTGGAGCAACATCGCGCTTGAAGAGTCGGTGGCTCAATTGGTAGAATGCGAAGCATTCCCAGTTTCGAAGCATCTCGTATTCTAAAGATCGCAGGTTCAAATCCCGTTAGGGCGTGAAAAAAAAAAGCGACACTACTAGACTGGTGGCAGGCGGCGGCACTGCAGTGAAAAACCTCGGTAAAGTCACTGCATGCAGTTCCCCTTTTGCAAAATCCTACTTTATCCACTTTATTCACTGTGTGCACTGCGTGATGCCACAGTGGTACCCCAGTGGGCACGCACCAAGACATCACTGTGATGTTTCTCAAAGTCACCGCGTGGTCCCACAGTGCCACCACTGTAAAGCCACCTGGCTATCGGGGATTAAAGAAAATCGTCGCTAGCTCTTGGACTAGTAGGGTGCGAAAAAAAAGACCGACACCACTAGCCGGATTGGCAGGCGTTAGCACCGCACGCACACAGGCAGCCGCATCACATGCACGCGGTACACTCGACCTACTATCTCACAGTGAAAAACCATTGTAAAGTCACTGCGTGCGTTCCCTTTTTGCAAAATCCACCCACAATAATTTTGAAAGCGCACCGTGTGTTGCCCCAGTGTTTTTCATTGCACAGACATCCGGGTGTTGAAAACTAAATTTCAACCAGAGTTTCAAATAAAAATTTTAATTTCGACTCGAGTAGAGCTTGGTTGTTTGCTAGGCCGCAATATTACTCGTGCCACCGTCGTACCAATGCCGCGCAGATTAGGATCTGTGCCGGGGGCGACGAACGTCAGCAAACAGCCACTTGCCGACGTTGGCCCGTAACCTCTGTGTTTGTTGGGTAGTTTACTCCAAGTGCCAGTGATGAAACTCCAGCGATCTCAAGAAGGTCAACACAGCAATATGTTCACAATTTAAACGGTTTCTTTGATTACGGACAATATTATTTGCAATCGAAAACAATCGTTCCCATGGCTAATCCCGCCAAAACCTTCAATGATGAAAGTTTACGTTATTATTCGAATTTCGAAAGACCTAGCGATTTCCCTCCTTATCGGTCGTAATCTTTTTAATTCATCTGAACTTAACTTCACATTTAAGTATTCAAATACCGTACTCGTAATTTTATCATTAGAAAAATTTTTCCTTTTCTTTATTTTTGTATTTAATTATTTTTTTAAATTTTTTTAATGGCAAAAATGGTAAAAATGTGGATCAATTTCGCCAGTAAAGAATCGATCCAAACAAAGAATCGTCTTTGAAGAATCGATCCAAAAATCGCAATTTTTCGAAAAAAAGATCGATCTTTTGAACAATCGATTTAAATCGCACATTCCTAGTATGTATTTCCCGCGGAACAAAAGAAGGGGAACCATACGCTCTCATGGCATGAAGATTCACCATAGAACAAATAAGACGAAACAGTCATATTTCACAATTTTCATTCCTCTTTGATACTGCAACATACATAGAATTCGAAAGCATCGGAATGCGCGTACTTAATATAAGCCAATCTGTAGAGCGATCTTTTCGTTATACGAGATGAAAAACGCTTATGCGTTATGAATAGGTATACCTATGTAGTTACGTGTGCGTGCCTTCGACAATTGCGGAAAAATAGGTACTAATTTCTTCTGTGATTTATGAGAAATTTAGTTACACGTAGGTATATATATATACCATAACATCAAATTTGTCTACAACAATCTATGGTCACCATCTATCGATTTTTTTTTTCGAAGATTCTATTGAAAATCGTTGATGTAGTATAGAAAATTAATGTTTTCGTTTTATCGACTTTAGCAGCGACACTGCAGATTATTTTCTTTCGCGTTATTCATTCTCTTCCGCAGTTTCGCCGGCGTCTTTTCCAGTGCCGGAGGCTTCCGCATTAGAGGCGATTCTTTCAGGGATTCCTGCCTCCCCCAAGTCCTGTTCCCGTTTCTGTTCCACTATCGTATTATCTTTGGTTTCGAAAATAGACGGCAATTCTTCAACGATCGGTTTCTAAATAATAAAAATTGCCGTTAAATATATCGACACCAACACATTTTTTGCTTGTTCACTTTGAGTATACTTACAGCTATCGTTGAAGCTTCAGGAGCCGATTCAGCAGGAACTAGTTTCTTTGTATTTGAAAGCCTCTCTGTGAATAATATTAAAGAAATGTATTATGCAGTTACTGAAGCAGATTGTATCTTGTATTTTGTTTACATTAAAGGAACAAAAATCAATTGAAATCGATAGAAATACTACGATTACAAAAAGAAATACTCACGCTCGATCGAACTAATTTTTCGTTGACTCGTCTGACAGTGGTAATTAGTAGGAGGAAGTTCAGCTCTCTATAAGTAGGATGTGTGTGTGGAATCATGACTTTACATTCTCATAGGTCATTTACAAAACTACTGTTCTTCCACTACCCACACAACACACTTCTACGTAAATTTTATACGTATGTACGTACCAGATATACGTAAGTATAGGTAAATTTTGGTATAGAACAGGGCTAAATGATCGGTTAATCTGCATTAATTATACGTATAATAGGAAACTTGCACGAACTGTAGATGGCGTAATAAATCGATGGCAGCACCACTTCTGGCGGTTATTAGAAGTATCAGCGTGCAATAAAGTATTAGAGTGATATCGAAATATTAACAAAATGTTCAAAGTAATTAAATATGGGTTTATTCCAATGAAGCACAACCTCGAAATCAACCAGAATTTTGTCAAAGGTTCAAATTATTACAAGCTGGTCATGTTTTAAACTGGTGTTGGTATCAAAAACTGTCGGATCTTTACTGAAAAAGGAGAAAAAATAGAAGAGACTATGTACCATATGTCCGCGATCAAAGAGCCCATAGCAAAATTGCGAGTTTTGCATGAGCACCTCTATGGGTCTCCTCGTCCAATAGAATCACCGGAGAAGCGTGAATGCGCATGCGTAGTCATCCGCGAGTGCAGTTCGACTTCGATTTCGATTTTCGCATCTCGAAATCGAAGTCGAACTGCACTCGTGGATGACTACGCATGCGCATTCACGCTTCTCCGGTGATTCTATTGGACGAGGAAACCCACAGAGGTGCTCATGCAAAACTCGCAATTTTGCTATGGGCTCTTTGATCGCGGACATATGGTATTAAAGTAGTATGGTCACGAATCGATTTCCAAGATTAAAATATGAAATAATTTTTTTATGCAAGTTAATATCAATAGAAACCTGGTGCAATTTGTAGTAGATTGATCGTTGAGAGTATGTTTGATAAAAATTAATTACCAATTAGGAAATAACCCAGTCTTATAGAAAAATCACATTTTGGGGGGTTTTTATGTAAGTTCCAAGATTAAAATATTTAAAAAATACCAAAAAAACGGGGAAAAAAATTTACAACCATCGATGAAAATTATTGACCGTTTGATACTTTAGTTACAAATAATTTCTGCTTCTCGGTGTTCGGAAATGGCGTGTCGAGTAGATGCGGAAACCGCATCAGTGGAGTGGTTTCATTTGACATTTCAGGTAAAATTTTACGTTTTTTATTCGCTACAATGACATTTTGATGCCACTCAGTCTTTCTTTTCTTCTCAAATTTTCCTTATATTGTGGCTGACTGGCCATGGGGAGAGTATATTTAAGTTATGGCTCTTGTTATTGAAGACAATATTTCGAAGTTTACAGCGTTGCCACACATAAAAAGATGCTAGTCAAAGGAGGCACATTATTTGAATGATAAGTGAAAAATAATCAAAATAATCGACTAATTCTTATGGTCATAAATTTTATAATTCACAAAGAGAATTTTCAATTATATTATAAATCATAGTTTTTTGATGAATTTTTAAATATTTTTTTTATGGACACTCAACGATCACTTTGGAGTGACCATACTACCTTAACGTAAAATATACGTATGATATACATAGTATGTTGTGCGGGTATTTCGTAGTAGTTATTGTGATTGAAATGAGCTCGCAAATATTATGAATACATAGTCGTACCTGGAGCAGATAATGTATAATGTGTATTTGCAAGATTATGGTAAAAAATACGTAATATTCTTACAGAAGCTACAGGTTCCGATGCAGTAATGCGCTCACTCTCCGATCCACAGGGACCACAAACGTCCGCTTTTTCTAATACTGCACGACTCCTGTATAACCGACCGTCACTTCCTCGTATCGTGCCTTCAGTAAGTTGAACGGCTTCCGGTCCCCATTGATTCAGAAAATGACCCGTTCTCATAACCCTTTGATGAGGAGTCGTGACCGTATGACTTCCACCGCAATAACGATTGCAAAGATGATCCCTTAATGAGATCCAAAACATACAAATTGAATCACTGAAGGAAAAATGTAAAATGAAATCTCCGATTACCTGGGTGACTTCACGAGAGAATCATCCTTCGTAACTTTATGTTTTCTCGTTTCTTCTTGAATGACTGCCTCGAACTGTATCATACTTTTGCCATAAGGCAGCCTCCTCTGCTGCTTCCTGACTTGATCCAGCTCGTAAGTCAGATAAGGCTTTATGCTTCTGGTACAAGTCATCGGTTCGGCATGGAAGGTGACATTTTCCTGCATCTTCATGACCACATTTTTATCACAGGATAGACACTGGACATCCCTACAGATAACACGATATGAAGGAACGTCTTATATGGTGCCAATAATCAAACTCGTCGCGGGTGAAAAATTTACCTAAGCAATTTCTTAGTACCGGCAGCCTCACTCTCTCGTCTCATCTCCGATAAAGACTTCAGCTTCTCCTGAAGTAGCTTCAACTTGCTGTTTACGAATTCCTTCAGGGGAGAAATCTCCATCTTATCTAGCTTTCCCTCAATTTCACGTTGCACTTCATTCAGAGCTTGCTGCCAGATAGATTCTTGCTGACTCAGCTTGACGATGGCGTTTTCTAGGCCACGAGCGAGATCATCGCAAGCAGCGTCGAATTGATCGTACGACACCTGAGAAAAGACCCCCGATAGTAAGCGGGTTCCTTTTCGTAGAAGTTTCTACGTGTTAATTCAGATTTTTGTGGTGCGTGAACCTTTCTGTTAACTGCTTTAGTATCCGCCTTGTCAGCTAACGCATCTTCCAAGTCTTCCTTATCAGCTTTTATAGTCTTAAGAAGTTCAATCTGCTCTAAGAGTGCCTAAGGAGTACATAGACGACGTAGTTTAGAAAGTACTATAGTAGATGATGGCACCACAAAAAAAACGTTTCTTACGTTACTGTTAATGTCACGGTTTTCCCTATCATTCATAAGTCTATGCGAAGCCTCGTTCATCTGTTCCATTTCACCCTGAATGGCTTGAATTTTAGCAACCAAATCGTTGAAACCCTGGAGTCCCTCGGGACTCACTCCGGCCATAGGGACACTATTAGCCTTCTCCAATAAGCAACCCACATCCTTCTCGATATTCTGCACGCGGTTCGTGAGGTCGTGTATGGTATCGCCATACATGGCCGCCATATTTTGGACCATGTCGAGGCACTGAGTTATCTTTGTTTCGACACTTGCAGGGTCAACTTCTTTGATGTTCTCTATTCGAAGATTCTGATTAGGCGCAGTGCTTTCCGCACCTTCTGATGAATTTGGTAGATTTTTCACTCCGGCATCAACTACCACTGTAGCTGAAATACCTGATCCAGCTACTCCGGTCTTTACTTTCGCTGAAATATGAAAACGATAGATTCACAGCAGTCCTTTTTTTAATCATGGATATCCGATGACACTTTTTTACGAAAAGTCAGCTGTTGCGTAAGATTTGTAATATCTCAATCATGCAAGAAGATTTCATACAATTATTTTATAAATTATTTTTACCGGAAACAGACTGCGTTATTTTAGAATCCAAGTCGAATATCTGTTTGTGGATTTGCGTCACCTCATTTTTTAGATTGGAGATCTCACCGTGAATATCGGACAGGTCACCTTTAGCTGTAACCATAAGAAGGAATCAAACTGATCTTCAAACTCCAAAATGTCTACCCTTACTTAAAGAACTCATCTAGATTGGTACTAAAAATAGAATTTAACATCCAACTCGCACCATATGCATCACGCACTTCCCCGGCTATTGTCGGACCTCCAGCATCTCTCGTACCAGGAGGAGATGACACAGCGGAAGCTACCAAAGCTGAAGGTCTGAAAGCAGTAACTTTGGTGCCTTCGCTCTGCCTACGGGTCATATACGATTCCAATTCTGCCAGCCGATTCTCTATGGTACTCAACGTTGCCGAAAAATCATTATTTTCCTCTCCAACTGGCATTTTGTCACTTTTAATGAGGTCTTGCACCATTGTTGTTAGCTAAAGTGACCGAAAAATGTTTGATGTACAGATATCTGTAGAGTCAAAACGAAAGCCAAAATAATGCACCTTGCTAATTCCCTCTTCGGCAGCATCCAATCTCTTGGTCACGTTGATGGCATGCCACATATCTGACAAGGGATCCGTACTGCTTGACTTGATGCGTTCTATCATGTCGTTATTCGTTGCGAGCTCCTCCAAAGCTTGGAAGTTTTGCTGAAGCTTCTTAATCTACGAGAAGAAGAGGGATATTGGAATATTCTGAATGTAAATCGGTATCACTTGGTTGCCACTTACAGTTTCCTCCAAATGTTTGAAAGCCAACGCTGTAGGAGCGGTTCCATCGATAACGGGCTCAACGAAGATGACGGACTGATAGTTCTCATCCACATTTCCTCCCAGCTGGTGTTTCACACCCTTTGTCACCTTGGCACCGGCAGCCGCTTCGTCGAACGACGTATTGGAGCCTGCAAGAAGTCGACTGCTCTAGCGATGGCAATCGACATCTTTGCCAGAAGTAAACGTACTTCTATCTTTAATCGCTTTGCCACGAGCAGTCACTGGAGCACTCGCTGGCGGCTTTCCCCCTTTTGCGTCTTTTCCCGTTGGATGCGTTTTTCTTTCTAATAAAGCGTATAGAATATTTCATTCTTTACCTCTACGATTAAAACAGTCTTTCGATAAAAAGGAAAGATAATTTTGTCTTCACGATAGGAAGTTACCTTCGGTGAAGACATCGACTTTCACCGTCAGGTCATTGGAACTGTTAATTCGCTGCTTGACTTTACCAGAACCACCGATAATTGCATATTCATGTAGGTGAAGACTGGGACCATCTTTGGACGACTTTACCATTGTCTAAATAACGGAATAAGAGATATAAAGATGTCCTCGGAAGGTCAGATCCGTTATTATGGAAAATGTTGTGATTTTTTGGAAAACCCAAACCGTAGCAGATTGGTATACCTTGATCCTATTGGCGTCCTCGCCACGGTACTCGACCTTCGTCGTCCGCAGATTGATTTGATGCAGAACGACGTGTAGGAAGTTGTGAAGAATATTCAGATTCACTGCGCCCACCTGAATACGTTTTACGAAGAATTCGAATAGGCTCTCTCACTCGTTTTAAACATTCCTCACTTCCGGAGTACCCAGAGCCAGGTCTAACATTTGCGGCAAGGAGAGGTGAAGGCTGGCCGCGTCTTGAGTTGCCGCGGCTGGATGGGTTAGACCCTTTGGTGTCGCGGGAGTCGCAGATTTCTGTGCCATTTTGTCTCTCGGAAGAAATTTAGATTACAACTCAGCGCTGATAACGATATCGTATCACTGTCATAATAGGCAAATCCACTTGTAACGTGTGGCGTCTAATTACTGCTCTTCAAACGAGTCATTGAGAAGTTCATCCTTGCATGGAGAACCGAGAGAACTGAAGTGATTCGATGGTTTAAAACAAAAACGGGTAAAATTATGGTAAGTCGTTATGTAAGGAAAAATCTTTTCGATTTGTTTGTGGAAATAAAATATATTTCGGTATTTACTAGTGATAATTCCTGTTAAAAGGTACTCATTTTTCCTTCTTATATTTTCATATGCGTTCTTCCTTTCAATATAAAATTGAAGTTTATTATAATTAATTCACCAATTTAATATATTTAAAAATATTTAACTTTATTTAAAATGCCAATAAATTTTAATTATTTAAGAATTTTATTATTTTTTATATCAAATCTAGTGTTTTTTATGTTCAATAATTTTTCATTTAACTGTAATAAAATTAGAATTTATAATTTTACGATTTAAAAAATATTTATTAAGTAGGTGTACAACTTTGCTTCCGACGTTTTTCCGAAATTCGAGGCTTTATTGTAAAAAACTGGTTATACATTTATGATTCAAAGTATTGTCCATCGCTGGCCACTACTTTCTCCCATCTTTCGGTGAGAGTACGAATCCCGCGTTGAAAAAACTGGTCATCTTTTGAAGCGATCCACAAATCGAAAACGGTGGAAGCAAAGTTGTACACTTAATATATAATTAGGTATGAGCATAATAATTAGATATATTAGGTTGGCAAGAATTTAATGAGACACTAAAGTATTTTAACATTTAGTCAATTATTTATATTTATTTAATGTTTAATCAAAAATATATTTTCCATGACTCAACTAGTCTCAACCATCGTTCAGGCAGAGATTGAATCCCTTCAGCCCAAAACTGCGGGAGTCGAAGAATGATTGGAGTGCAGATTTGAGACTATCGAACTTGGCAAATCATTTTCCACGTAGGAAATTTTTTAGAGCCCGAAAGAGGTGGTAGTCGGAAGGGGCCAAGTCGGGCGAATAGACAAGGTATGGCACCGTGCCCAGTCGAGCTCCTCCAGCTGACGGCGAGAAGTCAAAGCCACATGCGGTCGTGCATTATCGTGAACCAAGTGGACCTTAACACGTCTCGGTCGCCTTTTTCTCAATAGCAGCGGCAAGCTGGCGAAACTGGTTGGCATAGACGTTGGCAGTGACAGTCTGTCTATTAACGAGTAACTTCCAAAAGAGCATGCCCCGTGAATCCCAAAAGCAGCTAAAGAGAACTTTTCGGCAGTGAGGATTTTACTTCGGCTGAACTAGTATTTCTCGGTCGTGCGGGATCCAGAAGGCGTGCCTTTTGGGTCATTCTCGTAGAGAATCCAGCTCCCATCTCCAGTCACCAAATCGTTTAATAGTATCTTATGTCATTAGGCGGTAATCCGAGGTTTTTTCAGCCTGTGTTTAATTAGGTCGTAACGCGAGGCATGGTGAGGGTACGACCTAAACACAGTCTTAAAAATCCGAGGATTTCAGCCGAATAACATACAATTTTTTCTCACGAATGTCCATTTCTCAAAACAAAACAAACCGAAGTATACACGGCTCATTTCACGTTGCATTTATTAGTTTGGAAAAAGGACCCACTTCGGACTAAGCAATCTTTTGACAGCCTGCGGACTCGCGGTCGGTGTCACCCGGGAAGAACGCCACCTTACGGTCTAAAAATAGGCTAGAAAAGGCCTCGAAATGGCATGAGTGAGGAAATAGTATCTTATGTCATTAGGCGGAAATCCGAGGTTTTTTCAGACTGTGTTTAATTAGGTCGTAGCAGGAGGCATGATGAGGGGGCGAGCCTCGTCTCCACCATGCCTCGTGCTACGATCTAAACACAGTCTTAAAAATCCGAGGATTTCAGCCGAATGACATGTACTATTTTTTCTCACGAATGCCCATTTCTCAAAACAAAGCATATACACGACTCATTTCACGTTGCGTTCATCAGTTTGAAAAAAGGACCCACTTCCGACTAAGCAATCGCGCCAGTTTGAGTAATAGTTATTTTCGTTATGAGGGCATGAACGCCCGAATGACGAATTCTATTTTTTGTCACTAAGTGTCAAATACGAGGTTGACAGGGTTCGTGGCAGGGTGTTGTTCGGAGCGGTGTGTTGGTGGGGGAGGGTTGGCCCCCCCCCAAATTACAAACAAGTATTTTTTAAAGTAAAAAGAAATAAATAAACAAACAAAGAACTGTAACACATTCACTGCCGCTCTAATTTAGATACATTTTGCCCTATGACCACTTCAAGTTAATAATAATTCTAACAGTAACAAAATATATAAAAATCATCAAAATTCCGAACCACGTGCACGTTTACGTCAAAGAACCTTTACTCAAGTGCCAGCCTACACATACACATGTAACTGCAGTGCCCAGTTCAAGCCTGAATGGAATAGAACGTTTATAAGGCCGGGTCTTCACTGCGCGAAACTGTTTCGCGAAACTAGTCTCGCCTCGTGTATACTTTGTACTCACCCCGAAACTTGCTTCGCGAGTATGTTTCGAAGTGAGCCAAACGTCAGTCGGTTTTCGATCGCGCATCAAAGAGCTTCGCCTTCCGAGTGCCGCCAGTGTGAACGTGCACCGTGTGTTTCGCCGGCACCATTGTCTCGCGCAAACTGGCGGCTCACCTTATTTTCGCTAGGAACCCGAAACGTTTTGTTCCGACACTCGCGGAACATTTTCGCGAAACATTTTCGCGAAAGAGTTTCGCCCAGTGAAAAGACCCGGCTTTAGGTTCTGGCTTTGCGTCAGCTGCGTAGAGTTGTGCTGCGAATGCGTGGCGTTGGACACACTGACTGTGCCAACTTCAAGTAATAATTGCAGTGATTTCTCGAGTGTGCCACTTTTATTTCACGCACTGTGGGGTTATTTCACGCACTGCGCGGCCTTTCAGTAATTGGTGTTTGAAACGTGATTTCACATGCGTTGAGGACGCCTGTGAAACCGAGTATTTGGCACTGAGTGACAAAAAGTACTTTTGACAGCCTGCGGACCCCCGCTCGGTGTCATGCGAGAAAAACGCCATCTTACGGTCTAAAAATAGGCTGGAAAAGGCCTCGAAATGAGCATGAGTGAGGAAAAAACTCTTTCCGGTATGGGCGCAGGAGAAAAGATTGACAGATGGACACATGCGCTACTCGGGTGGCTTCTGTTAAAGCGGTCTACTCACACGGCAATTTGCAGGGGCCAATCTGCAGGGCATAATCTGTACAAAAATCGGATGTGCTCTCTACACATCACAATTTGGCAGTGTGTTGTTGTTTTTCATGCGAAATACTACAATAGCATGGCTCCGTCAAGGCGCCAAAAAATCGGTGTAGCATTAGTATTAGGTATTAGCGGAATTAGAAACAGAGAAAAAGAAAAGGAAATATTGGACAAAACAATAGTTGCCAAAAAGGAGTGAATTTTGTCATTCAAATTTTTGGCAGCAAAAAATTTGGCAGGAAAGATTATCGCTCAAAAGTTGTTACTCGGGGATTTGAAAATATACCCGGGTCGAATATTTTGACCTGGTAAGCCCTGCTAAGAATGAACGTTTGCAGGTCTAAAAGGAATGAACCAGGTCTTAGGGAAATGTAGAAAGTAAACCTTGTTTGTCCTTTTATAGCCTAGTTACGGTGAATATCAGATGCAGACAGGTCTAACATGGACTTTTCACAGTAGATCTGGGAAAGCCGTTATTATCCTATCGCAGGTACTAACCAGGTCTAAAGCTGGGTCTTCACTGCGCGAAACTGTTTCGCGAAACTAGTCTCGCCTCGTGTATACTTTGTACTCACCCCGAAACTTGCTTCGCGAGTATGTTTCGAAGTGAGCCAAACGTCAGTCGGTTTTCGATCGCGCATCAAAGAGCTTCGCCTTCCGAGTGCCACCAGTGTGAACGTGCACCGTGTGTTTCGCCAGCACCATTGTCTCGCGCAAACTGGCGGCTCACCTTATTTTCGCCTGGAACCCGAAACGTTTCGTCCCGACACTCGCGGAACATTTTCGCAAAACATTTTCGTGAAACAGTTTCGCGAAAGAGTTTCGCGCAGTGAAGACCCGGCTTTAAGGCCGGTTTATCAATCGCCAGTTAAATGTTCCTTTTACCTAGCTGCCTACTAAGGTTAACTGAAAGCTAAAGTGATGATGAAGTGCTGTTGTGTTTATCAAGGAAATTATAAACTTCTAGTTGCACAGCTGTCAGTTAAGGAAAGTTGGCAATCCTGATTAATGGATTCAGCCATTCTGATTGGTCAAATGAGCTTGCTGAATTTCTAACCTATTTCCAACCGCCTTTGGCGTATTTTTAGTTAACTTTCTTAGACGATGTCAACAAATGAAAAATCCACAACAGTCAAAATGAAAGCTTATGAACGTTTTAAATACTCAGAAGAAGATTTGCTATAAGCTGCGTCAGCTGGAAATGCTGGTGAACGCTTGAGCACAGTTGCTCAACAATATAATATTCCTAAATCCACATTATATGATAAATGTACTGGCAAAGTACCTATGGTACGAAGAATGGGGCCTATCGTTCATTGATCTAATTTTCCGTTCACTGGCGTTTCTCGAATTTTTTCATATTTTATTTACCTAAAATTATTTTTAAATATTTTCAAGTATTGTGTTTCGTTTTTATGAATTAATCAAGTTTATTTTACAAGCTGATCCAAAAATTACAATTTCATCAATAAAAATAAATTTTTTATCACTTGCTATAGAACGTAGAGTTCCTTATTCGTTCGTTCATTGGTGCATTCGCCCTATTTGATGTTTTGGGATTTCTCTTGGGGCGCTTTTTGAGGTTATGACTGCAGGCTAGTCTCTAACTATTACCCGAAAGTGGCTGTTAGGTTACCGGCAACGGTGGCCCCTTGGTTAACGCTAACAGCAACGTGGATAAATAGTTTAACTTCAAATTAAAACATAGTTACAAGTTAAGTTAGCTTAGCTGACGATTGATAAACCGGCCCTAAAGTGGCCCGGAGACGGTCAATAATATTGTCAATGGTACTCATTGATACATCCAATTGATCGTGTAGGAAGCGATTGATGCCATTGTCAATCGATGGACGGAGATTGATAGGAAATTTGATTGAAGCACATTGACGGGGACCATTGACGCATCCCAATTGATCGTGTAATCGAGAAATTGATAATCGTTCGGGCAGTTGCACCAGACGGCCACGCGATGACGGATACGCCATCTAATAAAACCTAACTAATAAACGACTCGACTCGCGAGAAATTCACTTCCACTAATAAAACCTAACCAATAAAAGACTCGACTCGCGAGAAATTCACTGCCACTGATAAAATATTGACGTATTCATTGGATCTCCATCAATCGCAATTGCAATTGAAATCATCAATCTTATTGACAATATTATTGACCGTCTATGTGCTACTCCATCAATCGCAATTGATCAATTTCATTGAAAATATTATTGACCGTCTCCGGGCTACTTTACAATAAGAAGGCCTTCTGAATTTTGTTTCCCCCACCCTTTTCCCCTTCCTCCCACGTACCGTATGTCCGTCCCTGTAATGGCCAGTTCGAAAGTTATCTTCGGATAGGCTTGGTCGGTACTCGAGTCATTTAATACCCCCGATAGCCAGGTGGCTCCACAGTGGTGGCACTTGTGGCGAAAAGGATGTGGTCGCCATCTTATCGGCGGAGCGTTTCGTCCCGGAGTCGGCCTGTGGACTCGTCAGTAAGGCTAGGCCGACTCCTGCCTTAGACGCTCTGTGGTCCTCGGTGATAGACGGGCAGTTGTGGTCTTATATAGAAACTTGCCCGTTGTTGGACCACTAACGAGAAGCCGAAAGCCGTGGAGTCGAAGGTCGGCGCCACCTGGCGGCAGGGCGCCGTAGCGCGACGGGCCGCTACACACTTGTAGCGGACTACAAGGCACGTTCGCATGGAGGCACTCGACTCCAGCGACGCCACGCAAGGCGCAGTCTCTGGACGGTGGTGACGACGCAGCGATCACCATGCCCCTAGCGGCCAAGTCGTAGTCACGCTTCGGGTGACGAAGGCTGGACGCGCCGCGGAGGAACCACAGCTCTCTCTCGTTTACCAACGCTCGACCACGACGGACGTCTGGACACACTTCGCTCCTCCATCGCCCGGCGTCCCAGACGGACGCTCAGACACAACTCTCTTGTCGTTTCGCATTAGCTTAGCCACGCCGATAGTTAATAAAGTAAACTCTTGTTAGGTTTATTAACTACCGTCTTCTCTCCCTTACGTTCGTTTCCATCGCGATCTGTGGGAACTCCTAAGGTCCCACAAACTGGTGACCCCCACGTGATCGTGAAACGGACAAACGGGAAGGCCCAAGCTATTCGCTGAATCGAATGGTGACGAGACACGCAGTAGGAAACGCGAACATTCGCACGCGCCACGCCGGAACAGCGGAAATTCATCCCACGAAGCCCAAATCGCAGTAACGCCCAGTCATGGACGGGGAGACTTCGCATAGCGCACTCGACGGATCGAACTACGTGGAAGGAGCAGGAACTGAGGCTCATTCGGCTCGGATAGCGAAGCTACCTCCGTTCTAGAAGGAGGAACCCGATATTTGGTTGATGCAGGTAGAGAGTCCGCATTCCGGATAGCTCGCATCACCCAGGACGAGACCAAATTTCATTACCTTTTCGCGAACTTGGACGCTAGTATTCTCCCACACGTTACCGACATTCTACGAAGCCCACCGACGACGGGCAAGTACGAGGCCCTCAAACAAAGAATATTAACGACCTTCGCCGAAACCGCGGAAACCAGGCTACGACGGACGCTGCAAGGCCAGATGATCGGCGAGCAGAAACCCTCACATTTCTTACAACACCTCAGAAACCTTTCCGCGAACCAATGCAACGACGCGGTACTGAGGACACTATTCCTGGAGCAGATGCCCGACCAGGTAAAAGGCATACTGGTCGCCAGCGAGGAACAGGCATTGGACAAAATAGCCAAGCTCGCAGACAGAATCATCGAGCTCCAGCAACCCGCGCAAGTGGCGGAGATCCACAAAGTCACGGCCACGACATCGACATCGCAGACGCCACAACCGGAATTGGAGAGACGGATCGACGCGCTGGCATCGCGCCTTGAGCAGGTACTGCAAAGGGACACTCGGCCACGCCGATTCCGCTCGGGAGACCGTTACACTCGCCGCCACCCAAGCCGATCAAGAGGAAACCCTGGGACGCCCGGTGCCTGCTACTATCACGAAAATTTCGGCACCGACGCGCGAAAATGCCGAAGCCCATGCTCCTGGACAAACTCGTCTACAAGGAGTGCGGAAAACTAGAACCGTCGTCGCGAACCGAGGCGGTAGGCGACGACGCACAATACCAACGTAACCGCCTTACCATAATGGACAAAAAAGCGGAAAGATTTTCCTTGTCGACACCGGAGCTGATATATCAACGCTTCCATGTACCGCAACTCACCTCTCACCAACTCCTTTTAAGCTATACGCAGCGAACGGGACGCAGATAAACACGTACGGTGAACGATTGCTACACGTGGACCTCAACCTCCGTCGAACTTTCAAATGGATTTTCACCGCCGCAGACGTCTCGAGACCCATCCTAGGGGCCGATTTCCTGAGCCACCACGGTCTACTGGTAGACCTAAGAAACAAACGGCTTGTGGACGGTAATACGCGACTTTCTGCCATAGCAGAAGTAACGCGGGAACCACATCAAAGCGTTCTAACCATCGCAGCCAACGAGGATCCTTATACGCAAATTCTGAAGCAGTTTCAGGAAGTCACGACACCCCCGAGACCGGGAAAACCGCTGCAGCACGGAGTGGAATACCACATCGCCACCACGGCTCCACCGATAGCGGAGCGCGCACGCCGACTTCCGCCGGAGAAACTACGGGCAGCCAAAGCGGAGTTCGAATACATGCTCGAGTAGGGCATCTGCCGGCCATCCGGCAGCCAATGGGCCAGCCCGCTACATATGCAGTCGAAGAAGAATGGCGAATGGAGGCCTTGCGGAGACTATCGCCGACTGAACAGCGTAACGGTACCAGATAAGTATCCCATTCCTCACCTGCACGACTTCACACACAAACTTAGGGGTAGCGCCACCTTCTCGACGTTAGATTTAGTAAAAGCTTACCACCAAATACCACTGGCACCGGAAGACCGGCCGAAAACCGCCATCATCACGCCGTTCGGACTGTTTGAATTTAACGTTATGACGTTCGGACTATGTAACGCGGCACAGACGTTCCAACGATTCATGGACGCCGCACTACGAGGGCTATCGTTTTGCCACTGCTATATAGACGACGTCCTCGTAGCATCCGAAAACCCTGAACAGCACGAACAACACCTTAGGCAAGTTTTCGAAAGACTACGACAGTACGGCCTAATCATTAACATATCGAAATGCCGATTCGGGAAGCCAGAAGTGGAGTATCTCGGTTACCTTATCAACAAGGAGGGGACCAAGCCTTTGCCAGCAAGAGTGACAGCAATTCAGGAATACAACAAGCCCTCTAACATCGAGGAACTACGACGGTTCCTAGGCGTCGTAAACTTTTACAGACCTTTCATTAAAGGAGCTGCCGGAATCCAGGCACCTCTGAACGCCATGCTACACGGCGCTAAGAAGAAAGATAAGCACCCAGTCACGTGGAACGAAGAAGCTAGCACCGCTTTCGAAGAGTGCAAGCGGCAACTCGCAAACGCAACGCTGCTAGCGCACCCAGCAGACGACGCAACGTTAGCGCTATGTACCGACGCGTCCGATGTCGCGATGGGAGCAGTTCTGGAACAGCACACGGACAAAGGATGGGAGCCGATCGGATTCTACTCTAAAAAGCTAAACACGGCTCAACAGAACTACAGTACCTACGACAGGGAGCTGCTAGCCATTTACGAAAGTTTGAAGTTTTTTAGATACCTGGTCGAAGGCAGGAATCTTATAATCAAGACCGACCACAAGCCGATCACATTTGCTTTCAAACAAAAAGCAGGAAAAGCTTCACCGACACAGCTACGCCACCTGGACTAAATCGGCCAGTTCTCCACGCGAATTGTTCACATATCGGGAGACAGGAACATCATCGCAGACGCGTTCTCACGCGTAGAGGAAATAAACCTGCCGGTTAAAATAGGAACCGCGGAAATCGCAGTAGCGCAGAAGACGAATGAGGAACTGCAGGGATTACTACAAGGAGGATCATCGCTGGAGCTAAAGAAGGTGCGAATCGATGACTCCGACGACTTCATTTATTGCGACATCACCACAAAAGAAGTCCGTCCATATATCCCACGACCGCTGCGAAGGAGGATTTTCGATAGGGCACACGGCGTGTCACACCCAGGCAGTCGTGCCACCAAGAAACTTATACGACAGCGATTCGTGTGGCCGAGTATGAACAAGGATGTAGCGGAGTGGACCCGCACCTGCCTAGCCTGTCAGCGCAGCAAAACACATCGACACACTCGGAACGTACCAGAGCATATACCGGTTCCAGACGCACGGTTCAACCAGGTACACATCGATATAATTGGACCATTGCCAAGCGCCCAAAGTTTCAGATACTGCCTTACTATGATTGATCGATTTACGAGATGGCCCGAAGCAGTCCCCTTAAGAGACACCACCGCGGACACTATAGTCACTGCGTTCTACGGGACGTGGGTAGCTCGTTTCGGTGCACCAGCAACGCTAACGACAGACAGAGGAACGCAATTCGAGTCACAGCTGTTCCAACCTTAACGAACCTTATAGGTAGCCATCGGATTCGAACAACGGCGTACCATCCTGCTTCTAACGGCATGGTTGAGCGATGGCACCGATCCCTCAAGACCGCACTCACGTGCCACGGTGCCAAAGATTGGGTTGCGATGCTGCCAACCGTTCTCCTTGGATTACGATCATGCTACAAAGAAGACCTAAAAGCCACTGCAGCAGAGCTCGTCTACGGAACAACGCTTCGACTCCCCGGAAAATTCTTCGTAGACGAGGATCTGCAACAGGACCCGCGGATATTCGTAGAAAAATTCAGAGAACAGATGAGGATGATACGGGCAACGCCAACAGCGCATCACAATAAACACACTCCGTTCATCCACAGGGCCCTAAGCACTTGCTCTCACGTCTTCATCCGGGTCGACGCAGTAAAAAAACCTTTACAAGCACCGTACGAGGGGCCGTTCGAGGTCATCGAGCGAATCACGAATAGGATCTTCCGGATCAACGTAAACGGGACTAACGCCACGGTCTCAATAGAGAGGCTAAAACCAGCCTTTCTGGAGAAAGAGCCCGACCAGCAACAGCAACAACAACATCCAGCAGGCGAAAGAGAAAGAACTTTCAGAACTTATCCCGGACCACGGACGAAAAAGGTTCATTTCGCGACTAACTAAGTCGCTGGAAGGGGAGTACTTGTAGCGGACTACAAGGCGCGTTCGCATGGAGGCACTCGACTCCAGTGACGCCACGCAAGGCGCAGTCTCTGGACGGTGGTGACGACGCAGCGATCACCATGCCCCTAGCGGCCAAGTCATAGTTACGCTTGGAGGAACCACGCACGCGGAGGAACCACAGCTCTCTCTCGTTTACCAACTCTCGACCACGACGGACGTCAGGACACACTTCGCTCCTCCATCGCCTGGCGTCCCAGACGGACGCTCAGACACAACTCTCTTGTCGTTTCGCATTAGCTTAGCCACGCCGATAGTTAATAAAATAAACTCTTGTTAGGTTTATTAACTACCGTCTTCTCTCCCTTACGTTCGTTTCCATCGCGATCTGTGGGAACTCCTAAGGTCCCACACACTGTGGGACCACGCGGTGACTTTGAGGAACATCACAGTGATGTCTTGGTGCGTGCCCACTGGGGTACCACTGTGGCATCACGCACTGTAAGCACTGAGTGAGGTTACGGTGACATAGTGGATAAAGTAGGAGGTATACCACAATGAACAGGAAATTCATTTTTACTTTATAAAACAAGAAAAGATTAATTTATTTCATACATACACATACGTACAACGCAAGTGAATAAATGTATATAGTATATAGGCAACACATTTTGAAAAATGAACATTACAATAATGAAACATTTAAGACATTTAAAAAATAAGTACATTATTTCACTAGAGTAACTGAAATGTTTTAATAGAATTTTCTCGTCTGTAGTTCTATTTAAAATTTGAATTTTTAACTGAATTTTTTTATTTTCAAATGAGAAGAATTCCAAATTCTACTAATGAAGAGAAAATTGTATCAAAAACATTCTATCGATTCATTTCTGATCTGAAAAAGCTCATAAAAACCAAACTAAGAATGATATTTACATAATTCAAAAGACTACGTATTACGGAAGAAAGTAAGAATAATATAATGGTAATTATAACGTTCTATAATTTTATTTTGAGACAGAGTTCTCCCGTAATGCGAATAGTAAGGCGCTATTAGATGCGCAACGATATATTGACACCCTAATTGAAGACACAAGTGCATAAAGGGTCCATGTAACATTTGAAATGTTTTGAGATAATCATTTTATATGCACTACAAAATGAAAATATCGAGTATACTTAGATCCTTTATCAACTGTGAACTTTGTTAATATTAATCATTTTGCTAATTTAACATCGGCATACAAATTATACACAGCTAAACTTCTAAAAAAAAAGCATTAGAAAATTATTTCTCACAAAAATATCACTTACTCTTCATGCATTTGTGTCTTCAATTATCAAATCTCATAACTCTACTTTTAGTAAAAAATGTGATTGTAGTGCTATCTGTTACAAAAAAAGATACTTCATAAGGTAGAGAAAATCATACAACCTCCATATAATTTACATCTTAGACGTTAAGGGAATTGTTGACGGCGATTTCTTCATAAATTCCTTGTCTCTGATAGGAGTTTCAGTATGTCCACCTCCACCATAGAAGTTGTCCTCCAGGAAATCCTGAAATCGAGATCGAGAAAACTGTAGGATCCATCTTTGAAGTTTCTAAGTAAATAGAATGAAAAGAAAAATATAAATAAGTAGGGGAAAGTCTCACCATTTGTCTTCTTGATTCTTCGACCTTCCTATCCTCAGATTTACTCGCTTCTCGATGATGTTTTTTTCGTGCTCTCCCTAGTGCAATTGAGGGTTGGATTGCCAAATTATCACGATTGTTTCTTCCGTTCATGGTTTCGAGCCTTTCTTGTTTCTTCACCTTCTTCTTACGATGACATTCTTTCACACAGCTCTGAAAATTTCATTCTTGCCAAAGAGAAACTGTCTCTCGTGGGTCCGTCGAAACGCTGATTTTCCATCCTTGTATCTAAAAAAGTCATTTTTTTTCTCCTTTACAAACAATCAATTTCCAATACAGGCAATTAGGAATACGGACAAATAGGACTTTCACAATAGTGAAAAATAATATTAAACTTTAATAACTTTAAGTAGAAAAAATAGTTTTAAACAAAACTTGTAGAGAATTAGAGAAAACTTTAGGATCTTTCTTCAAAGTTTTTAAGTAAACAGTATAAAAAGAAAAATATAAATAAGTAGGGGATGTCTCACCATTTGTCTACTTGATTCTTCGACCTTCCTATCCTCAGATGTACTCGCTTCTCGATGACGTTTTTTTCGACCTCTTCCTAGTGCAATTGAGGGTTGGATTGCCAAATCATCACGATTGTTTCTTCCGTTCATGGTTTCGAGCCTTTCTTGTTCCTTCACCTTCTTCTTACGACGACATTCTTTCACACAGCTCTGAAAACTTCATTCTTGGCAAAGAGAAACTGTCTCTCGTGGGTTCGTCGAAACGCTGATTTTCCATCCTTGTATCTAAAAAAGTCATTTTTTTTCTCCTTTACAAACAATCAATTTCCAATACAGACAATTAGGAATACGGACAAATAGGACTTTCACAATAGTGAAAAATAATATTAAACTTTAATAACTTTAAATAGAAAAAATAGTTTTAAACAAAACTTGTAGAGAATTAGAGAAAATTTTAGGATCTTTCTTCAAAGTTTTTAAGTAAACAGTATAAAAAGAAAAATATAATTAAGTAGGGGAAAGTCTCACCATTTAGCTTCTTGATTCTTCGACCTTGCTCTCGTCAGATGCACTCGCCTCTCGATGCCGTTTTTTGGTGCTCTCTCCACACGGTCGCTTCACTTTTGCCAAGTCGAAGAAGATAGGGAAGGTTGTGATGTAGCTCAGAATATGCGGGCGGCTGATACAACACGGAACGTAGTAACACAGTGTGCCTCAGCACAGTGTGCCTCCTCGGTGCCTCGGAGTAGATTCTCACAGGATTTATTCACGCACTGTGTTTCGCTGGGAGTGCGAACATAAGCACGGCACGTCGTTGGCGTCGCTGTGGCCGCCATTAGCACGTGTCACTTTCCGTTGCGCGTCGTTTACGTTTCACTCATCCACACTAATTTCCCGTTTGTCTCGATCGCTCCTGGGGCCTTCTCGGTGCCTTAGAGCTCTCAGAGCAGAATCACATGGGGTTTATACGCGCATTGTTTCACTGGGAATGCAATACGAGGCGCGACTTTGGCGTCGCTTTGGACGCCATTAGCACGTGTCGCGGCCACTTGCGCGTCGTTGGCATTTCACTTCACTACACTAATTCCGCACTTAGTTCGACCACTCTTGCGGGGCTTTTCGGTGTCTCGGAGTCTCCGAAGTGAATTCTCACAGGTTTCACTGGTCTGGTGACTCTCCTGCAGTCGTCAGAGTCCTAGTTAAGCTATCGCCATAGTTAAGTAGCGCCATCGTGTGATTTTTTGGTGAAAGTTACTCTTGGCTGTCGGGGAGGGTCTCCTCGCGAAATGTCACTTGGTGTGCTCAGTGTGTAGCCACAGTGATTTCCCCTACTGGCGATCACTGCGTGATCCCACAGTGAAGCTACGGTGGCAACACCAAGTAGCGCCACCGCGTGACTTTCACCCAAGCGTCACGCGGTGGCGTCACTGATTGTGAGTGACGTTACTCTGATGCTCTGATGCCACAGTGCGGATCAGGAGTGCGAGTTTTTGCCACAACGGAATACTTGATCTTGATTGGTCTATTCGCCGACGCCTTACGGAATTCTTATTCGCGTCGGACACCGCCGTATGGTGGCGTTTCGTTCTTCCTAAGATGGCCGTCGTTACGTACCGAATGTCAAGATAAAGGCCATCACACAGAAAATTCCGTAAGACGTAAGACGTAAGACGTAAACGTAAAACGTAAGGTTCATCACACAAACGCGGCGTAAGACGTAAGCTTTGACCAATCCTGAGCGAAGACGCTGTCCCCACCCTTTTTACATGCAACTTAGAATCTAGAAGTGTCAGTTTGATAATAATTTCATTTCAATTGGGAAGAAAAGCTTAACAGTAAGTACATTTAATTATTGATTACACTCAGTTCCTATATATAATAAACAGAAAAGCCATTCCTAGAATGACATAAGGATACAGTGAACCGCAATGTAAAATGCATGACGTGAAGAGTCAGAACTGTCGTATTCATCTGCTTTTTTCATAAAAAATATAAATAATAACACTCAACAATATTATTCTCGAGCCATAGTTTGATGAACATGACGTGATAGCATTCTCTGAAATTTTATCAATTTTATCACATAAATATCTCTTGAAGAACCCTGGAAAAAAATATTTTCATTTCCTATGCCTATTATACAGATAAAATTATTTTTCAGGTAGTTCAAACATGTCGAGAAATAATGAAATATTGCTGGGGATTTTGTTGGTGGCTACGGGTGTGCTTGTTTTGAACAAGAAACGATCACGAAGATGGTTGAATCGTCGATGGTGGATTCGACCAATAAATCGTATGCATATTTTTTTCCAGGGTTCTTCAAGAGATATTTATGTGATAAAATTTCAGAGAATGCTATCACGTCATGTTCATCAAACTATATCTCGAAAATAATATTGTCGAATGTTATTATTTATATTTTTTATGAAAAAAGCAGATGAATACGACAGTTCTGACTCTTTACGTCATGCATTTTACATTGCGGTTCACTGTATCCTTATGTCAATCTAGGTATGGCTTTTCTATTTAGGTATTGTATATAGGAACTGAGTGTAATCAATAATTAAATGTACTTACTGTTAAGCTTTTCTTCCCAATTGACGTGAAATTATTAACAATATCAAACTGACACTTCTAGATTTTAGGTTAGATGTAAACAGCTCTAGAGCGGCTGTATGCACGCGTGGCGTGGTGAACTTGAAGGATAGACTTATCGTATTGAAATTTAGCTTAAAAAAATCGTTTAGGAGCAATCAAGGAATGTATTATAAAGTTCAAAAACAACACTTTCAAATGCTGCATGTGCAATTAAGAAAAATTTTTTACTTTCATTGTACGGAGCTGTGAATATGGCCAAAATCGCAGGTTTTCGTACATTTAACCTCAAGTATCTCGAAATTCTGACCTGTGTGGTACGCAAATTTGAGTCAGATTCGTTTTTAGCGTACATCAATCTACAAGAATCACCTGGTCTGGTTCGAAATACAGAGAAAAACATTTATTTTTGTGGGCCTATGATATCAAATAACCCGGGAAACTTTGTGATTGGTTGTCCGTAAGACGTTCGCCGTAAAAATTTCAAGCGGACCAAAGTTTTCGACGTTACGTTTTACGTCTTACGGACGAAAGTGGTGGGGTTCTTACGTCTTACGGGCATCAGAATACTTGATCCTGATTGGTCTATTCGCTTACGTCTTACGTCTTACGTCTTACGGAATTTTCTGTGTGATGGCCTTAACCATGTAACGTAAACAAAGTATTTGTAAATAAAAGTTGTTTTAAGAGTGCAAGTGCAATAAACCCAATTCATAAGTGATGAATATCGGTATCGAAGATATCTTGTCAATTCTAGGAGAGTCAAAAATGCCGCTAGTGGAAGGAGAGAAGCGGTATTGAAAGCAGTTTGTATTTGCCTGCGGAATCAAAAAGAGAAAGGAAAATGCAGTTAAAATCGTCGTTTCTTGCATACAATCATCACATGTAACAAGTGCTCCTCACGAAGTTGAAGTGAACATCTTACTGGTAAACAACAATAAAGAAGTAACGTGCAAGTTCAGCTGGGCCAGAGGAAGACGCAAACATGTTTTTGCAACGCTTCTGTACATAAATCAGTAGGGCAAATAGTACCATGTGACGATTGTACGCAAGAAGCGATGATTTTCACGGCATTTTGGTTTCTCTTTTTGATTCCGCAGGAAAATACAAATCTGCTTTCAATACCGCTTCTCCTTCCACTAGCGGAACTTTTGACTCTCCTAGAATTGATAAGATATCTTCGATACCGATATTCATCACTTATGAATTGGGTTTATTGCACTTGCACTTTTAAAACTACTTTTATTTACAAATTCTTTGTTTATGTTACGTGGTTATGTTGACATTTATTTTGAAAAAGAAAAATCAAACTATTTTACAAAATTTAATGAGAACCTTTGAGAGCAGTCACTATCATGTCCGGTTTCTATATTATGACCGGAGTGGAGCAATACCGCGCTTGAAGAGACGGTGGCTTAATTGGTAGAATGCGAAAGCATTCCCAGTTTCGAAGCATCTCGTATCCTGAAGATCGCAGGTTCAAATCCTGGTAGGGTGTGAAAAAAAAGCGACACTACTAGGCGGGTGGCAGGCGGCGGCACTGCACGGGCACACAGTGAAAAACCTCGGTAAAGTCACTGCGTGCAAAATCCTACTTTATCCACTTTGTTCACTGTGTGATGCCACAGTGGTACCCCAGTGGGCACGCACCAAGACATCACTGTGATGTTTCTCAAAGTCACCGCGTGGTTCCACAGTGCCACCACTGTAAAGCCACCTGGCTATCGGGGGGTAGTAATTTACCGCCGTTTTACTACCGATAGCCGACAGCCGGGGGCCAGGAGCCGCGAGCCGAGGGCCGAGAGGGTCGGCGCAATCTGGCGTCAGGCCGCCAAAGCATGACAGGTCGTCACATGTCAAACTTTAATTAAACACAAACTATCACAAAATATTTAAACAAGATAACTGATCATTTTCTTTTTTACAAATACCTATTGTTAAGGTTTAAAGAGTAGATAAATACCAAAAGTATTTAAAAATCTGACACAGGCAAGTTCCCTATTAATTAATTATTATTTGAAAACCACTAAATGTATTAAATAACTTAATTTATGAAAATGATAGTAAATTTTATGTCAGATTTTTATTATATTCTTTTCGTTGAAAGAGAGAGAAATAAGTTGAGAAAATAGGAACATCCATATTCCTCACTCCTTCCCTTTCCCGCTATAATAATTCCTCTTTCAATGAAGAAAATTAAATTTTAATTTTATTTATCTATATTTTATTCATTCACAAAAATGTGTATATTTTTATTGATTGATTGATTGATTGATTTATTTATCAACATTATAGAGAGAGGAATTAATAATATTGCTAATACATTGCCCCCCCTTTCCTTTCAATTCAAGGCTACCTATAAATAATTTTCCGTTCAGAATGTTTAATTGATTATCTATGAATTTTAAGTTATACGAAAAAGAGCTAAACAGCACGTGTTAGGACATCGACTAGCTTGAAAGAATATATCCGACTTATTAAGGACAGTGAAGGCCATATTTACATATCAGGACAACTCAGGTGTGTGTGTGTGTGTTTTAGAGGAAAATCCCTTTACAGGTATTCTAAGACTCTACCAGGTCTACCAAGGTCTAAACAGACCTTAAAGCAGGTCTATTCAGAATGGAACAGGTCAAAATCTTCGACTCGGGTAGACCGATTTGGACATCAGGATCGTAATAAGCGGCTCCGAAAACCCCCGAGTAACAACTTTTGGGCAATAATCTTCAAATCTTTATAAATTTCTGGAATTCATCATCTTCCAGGATAGTTCCAGGAATTTTCACACTATTTTTCCCGTTTGAACACATGAATTATTCCTGAAAAAACATTAAAGATTAATCGTCCCATGTCTGGTCGATATATCGACCACCCCCGACATTCCTTGTCTAGGTGCTTACAACGTGGCGAAAATCATAACCTATTCACAGATGCCGAAATCGAAATTAGATTGTGTATAATAATAAATTGTTCTACACATCACATACCACACGATTTGTAGGGAATTGGAGAGCGGAACAGGGCGATAGGATCAACTGAGCATCCCACTTCCCAATTTAGGGAGGCGGATCTAAAATGGGACCAATTACACTACACACGCGACAATCTACAGGGACCCTGCAGATTGGTCCCTGCAAATTGCCGTGTGAGTAGACCGCTTAACACGTGAGATATCCAATGGGCGAGAACTTTCTGGCACCCAAGCGAGTGCAAATTGTTCTCGATTGTTGTATGACTGCACATGAATTTCGTAGCCAACTCACGTGTGGTGGCGTTTGGATTCTCAGTTGCAGCTCGTTACGCAGGACGTCGTCGTCGAGCTCGGACGGTCGGCCCTGATAGGCCAGGCAACATAGGCCAAAAAAGGGGGTGTAGGCGAAATAATTATCGAAAAGTTGGAAATGGTTTTAATCTTTTCATTTGCATGTAAAAAGAGTTTTTTAAAGTTTGCACCAATTTTCTGCTTGTGCTGTATGAGGGGTGTCCCAAAAACTTCGAAATTTTTCGACTTTTTTCAGTTTTTTACTAATAATTCCTAAATGATGCATTTCTAGGAAAATTTTACTCTTTTATAAATTAAAGTACATAAAATTCTACGTAAAATGAGCCCCACATATTTGAAATTAAGTCAAGTAATATAGACGATATGTATGTTTGAAAAACAACCATTTCTTAAATTTTGGAAGGAAAAATCATATTTTGGATTTTTAGACCTTATTTCCATTACGTAAAATGTATTATATGAAATTATTCTGTATTTGGAATTTATATTACAGCGAGTGCTATATCAGATATACGTAAGCTGCATTCTTCTGCCCCCTCCCTTGCTATTAGCGTATCCCATAAGTTTCTTCCGCGCCACGCTATGAATGACTCTAGCCGGCTATTATCCAAAATAACTAGAGATAACAGTGACTGCAAGAAATTCGTAGACTGGTTCCTTTGCCATAATCCCTTTCCAGTAGGGGAGTACGTAATATCACTGTCTACTGGAATTGTAGGAGATGAAAACGTAAATTATATACCATCTGTCAGACCAAATCGGAAATTCCAGTTTCGAAAGCATTATTGGAAGCAATTTTGGTCAAGTGAAGTTTTCCAGAAAGAAAAGAGTGTTACCAATGCGAGGTTTCACTAGCAGTGTAAAGTTGCATGACGAAGTAGTGCCAATAGATTTATATACCATTTTCACAGGAGAATCTCATTTCATAAAAAAACAGAATGCGAACTCAGAAATTACTTCACATACAGGGTGTCCGTAAAGTATAGAAACGGTTGAATATCTCGAAAAGTACGCTTCAGAACGGGAAACGAAAAAATACGTATCCGATATTTTTTTTTAAACTATCAAATGATACCAAGATTGATCCATACCCCAACTCCTGTGGGTGGGGCAGGGGGAAGCTTCAAAATCTTAAATAGGAACCCCCACTTTTGATTGCATATTCGCATTCTACATTAAAAACTACATAACTTTTATTTGAAACATTTTTTCGATTCGTGGCAGATGGCGCTATAATCGACGAAATTCAATTTTTCGGTTTTTGCAATTGAGAGTCGATTTATTCGATTCTGCAATACAATTGCGATAGAAATTTACATTTTTATTCTCATACGTGATATTTTTGTTAAAAATTTAATTTAGTTTTGCAAATTTGAAGTGCAGATTCGTTCTGTACCTGGAATTCCCCGTGACGCACTAAGTTCCGTTAGAGGAAATAAGCTAATTTTACTCAAGGATAATCCCTTTCGGAATACATCGAGGTTCGAGGGTCCGGAAGGCCCGGCAATTAGCGGTACCTGTTTACGTGTACTCAGGTTAACGGATATCATTAAAATGGACTACTAGTGAATGAATAGCTACGATTCCCGGAATATACCGTCCGCCGGGGGAATTCCAGGTACAGAACGCATCTGCACTTCAAATTTGCAAAACTAAATTAAATTTTTAACAAAAATATCAAGTATGAGAATAAAAAATGTTAATTTCTATCGCAATTGTATTGCAGAATCGAATAAATCGACTCTCAATTGCAAAAACCGAAAAAATTGAATTTCGTCGATTATAGCGCCATCTGCCACGAATTGAAAAAAATGTTTCAAATAAAAGTTATGTAGTTTTTAATGTAGAATGCGAATGTGCAATCAAAAGTGGGGGTTCCTATTTAAGATTTTGAAGCTTCCCCCTGCCCCACCCACAAGGGTTGGGGTGTGGGATCAATCTTGGTATCATTTGATAGTTTTTAAAAAAATATCGGATACGTATTTTTTCGTTTCCCGTTCTGAAGCGTACTTTTCGAGATATTCAACCGTTTCCATACTTTACGGACACCCTGTATGAATTGGCTCCATATCCACCATCGTTATTTGATAAACAAGGAATGATGAGGAAGTCACATAAATCTATTTTTTATGATTTATTTGATCCAGTTGAAACCCCGTCAAATACCGGAACTACTCTCTATTTGATTGACGGTGGATTCCTACTTCACCGAGTACCGTGGGAGTTAAGAGAAAGGTTCTCTTCAATCCTCAATAAATACGTAGATTATGTCAAAAAATACTTTGGGGCGCGATTAATCATAGTATTCAATGGCTATCCAGACGACCCTACAGGGAAGAGCACAAAATCTGCAGAACGCCTTAGAAGGAACAAGTTTATTGCAGCGACCGTTGAATTTGATGAAACAATGTTATTGACAATGTCAAAAGATAAATTTCTCTTCAATGAAGGGAACAAAAAACGAATCATCTCAATGCTGATTCAGAAATGTGCAGATGAAAACATCGCTGTCGAACAAGCTGTAGAGGATGCCGACACAACCATTGTTAGAAGGGCTATAGAAAATGCTACACACTCCGAATTTGTGATTGTGGTAGGAGAAGACATTGATCTTTTAATATTATTAGCTGCATTAGCTCCTAATGGCGATCCATTGTTTTTGATGAAGCCTGGAAAAGGAAAGTCAGAGACCATCTTCTATTCCCCGACACACTTCAAAATGTCAAACAAAGTTAAAGAAAATATATTATTTCTTCACGCGTTCAGCGGATGCGATTCAACATCAGCCATTTTCAGACAGGGGAAGATGAAGTTTGTAAAGCTTCTCGACAAAGATGCAGAGGTACAAAGAACTGTCGAGATATTCAAAAACCGTGACGCGACTACAGATGAAATTGGTGCTGCCGGCGAAAAAGTAATTACGGCTTTGTATTCTGGATCACTTCTTCAATCTTCCTCTCTGAATGAAATACGCTTTAAACTGTTCACCAAATCCTTAGTACAGAATACTTTCAACTTATTGTTAGCTACTCTTCCTCCAACTGAAGAAGCTGCTAGACTGCACGCAATGAGGGCTTTTCTACAAATTAATTTGTGGAATGGTCATTTGATGGACCCAGTTCAATGGGGTTGGAAGGTTACTAAGCATGGGCTGCTTCCAGTACCATCAACAGCCGAACAAGTCCCACAGGAACTGCTTAATAACACTGCCTGCAAATGTTTGAGAGGGTGCCGAAAAGCTTGTGGTTGCAGGAAGCAAGGAATGAAATGTTCCCCAATATGCTTTAATTGCAAGGGAGCGTCCTGCACTAATACACCAGATGAAATTGATGATGACTCAAACTTAAACGACGACGAAGTGGTGCTACCTGACAATGATGACGAATTAGAAGACCTCCTGGATGACGAGAACCTTAAAATGGACCAATTGCTTCAGTCAGCTTCTACTTCCAAACGTAGCAAATTGAATTAACGTTGTATTTATATAATTTTTAAATTTTGTTATCAATTTTACCCACACATCGAAACTTACATCAAAGCTTTTTGTACTTCAACTCAATTTTTTATGTTTTAATTACATATTTTCATCACAATGTGCATTTTTATATTTCAATCCCTGGATTCAGCACCAAATATTGTACCAGTGTTCGCATATACGATCTGATACACGATATGATAACTGTAGGCTATCCAGCTATTATATTATTTATTTCATATATTACATTTTATATTGCAAAAATAAAGCAAATAATCTATAAGCTGTTTATGGGGTCGGTTTCAGTCATCCCAGAGCTCTTTCACAGTGCATTTCATTGGTGACAAAGTCTCTTTAAAAATTTTTCTCTACACCATTCAAAATGGATAGTCAACATAAACATTTACGACATATTATGCTTCATTGCTTTAAAAAAAGTAATAGTGCAAAGGACACTGCAGACGAGATTTGCACCGTTTACGGGGGTGGTACTACGACTATTAGGATCGTCCACAATTGGTTTAAGAAATTAAGAGCTGGCAAATTTCGACTTGAAAGATGAAGACCGCAGCGGCCGCCCAGCAACGACGGATATGGACCTTATCAAGAGTATGTTCCACACCTATTGACGGAGACCGGCCTTATGAACCGTGTCTCTACGTGCGATTTGCTTCTACAGCGACATGAAAGAATCCTTTCTTAAGCATATTTATATCAACATAGCCGGCTAGAGTCATTCATAGCGTGGCGCGGAAGAAACTTATAGGATACGCTAATAGCAAGGGAAGGGGCAGAAGAATGCAGCTTACGTATATCTGATACAGCACTCGCTGTAATATAAATCAAATACAGAATAATTTCATATAATATATTTTACGTAATGGAAATAAAGTCTAAAAATCCAAAATATGATTTTTCCTTCCAAAATTTAAGAAATGGTTGTTTTTCAAACATGCATATCGTCTATACTACTTGACTTAATTTCAAATATGTGGAGCTCGTTTTACGTAGAATTTTATGTACTTTAATTTATAAAAGAATAAAATTTTCCTAGAAATGCTTCATTTAGGAGTTATTAGTGAAAAACTGAAAAAAGTCGAAAAATTTCGAAGTTTTTGGGACACCTCTCATACAGCACAAGCAGAAAATTGGTGCAAACTTTAAAAAACTCTTTTTACATGCAAATGAAAAGATTAAAACCATTTCCAGCTTTCCCAGAATTATTTCGCCTACAACTCTATGTTGCCTGGCCTATGACCGCTCTTACTGATTAGTGAAAGACATCAAATATTTAATTCCTGACTTAGAATTGAGTTGAATTCAACGTTCTTGTTCGTGTTCCTTCTAAATAGTCGCGGAAATGTGATTTTCACTTTACTCGATCCACTTGGTTCTAATCCGAGCTATTAGTATTACCATGAAATTACAGGAAGCTGCAGTGAACGAGGTGCCTCAACTGATATGCAACCAGCGTCGCTGTAAGTTATGCTCCGGATTGTATGGTAGTCATGTACAGGGTGACATTTTGAAAACTTGCCACCCCAATATGTCAGAAAGTTACAGAGATTTTCTAAAAAACAAAAATACAGTTTTAACAGTGGAAAGGGGGAACCAAAATGACATAATCGGAGACGCACTCACTCCAACCCCCTTAGGGGTAACCCCCCAACTTTGTAATCTTAAATAGCAACCCCCCATGTGTGACAGCGTTGGAAAGCTCTTTAAAAATGCTTTACAACAACACCCAATTGAAGACCTTGGGACCAGAAGGGGACATGCCACCAAACAAAGTTTTGGAGAAAACGTCATTTTTAACTTATTCTCAAATCGTGAAATCCAGGTTTTTAATTTGTATTGGAAATAAGGTCAACATTTGTTTGGAAATATGTAATTAAAAACAGAACAGAGGTAACGCAAATGTTTATTTAAGGGTTTTCGAGTGTTTGACGAAATTGTGGCTTATCCCCTTCTGGTCCCAAGGTCTTCAATTTTGGTACCTTTCGATGAGTAGTTTTCGCGCAAATCGAGAAAGAAACTGCTAGAGAAGTAAGTTTTGTCAATTTATTTATTAAAGCTCAATTACGTTACAATAAATTTTCGAAATGATTTCCATCACCTGATCTTACTCCCTACAAGTTCTCCTTATGGGAACATCTGAAATCTGTTGTTTTTCAAACTACACCAGCAAGCATTAACCAACTGAAATAGAGAATTACGCAAGAATGTCGCAACATTTCAAGAACATTTGAAAAAGTTTGAAAAATCAATGAAAATCACTTCGAAAATTTATTATAACGTATAATTGACCTTTAATGAATAAATTCACAAAACTTACTTCTAGCAGTTTCTTTCTCGATTTGCGCGAAAACTACTCATCGAAAGGTACCAAAATTTGGTGTTGTTGTAAAGCATTTTTAAAGAGCTTTCCAACGTTGTATCACACATGGGGGGTTGCTATTTAAGATTACAAAGTTTGGGGGGTATCCCTAAGGGGGTTGGAGGGGGTGCGTCTCCGATTATGTCATTTTGATTCCCCCTCTCCACTGCCAAAACCATATTTTTGATTTTTAGAAAATCTCTGTAACTTTCTGAGATATTGGGGTGGCAAGTTTTCAAAATGTCACCCTGTATACCTGATCTGATACTACATCTCACCAATTAAAAAAGTCCATATCTGATCATACTTGTACTACTACGCATGTAGATGTGTAATTAAAGACGTTGGGCACCGGCTAATTAATTACATTTTCTTCCTCTTTTTCCATAGTTTTTTTTAATACTAATCTTTAGAGAATATGAGTTTCTCTCGAAATGATAGAAGATGTACTAATACGTCATAGTTCTTGGGATACTGATAGAAAGTGTCAGTTCATGTGTGCACGATGCGTGGCGCGATGAACCTGAACAATAGACTTGCCGTATTGAAATTTGGCTTTATAAAATCGTTTAGGAACAATCAATTAATGTATTGAAAAGTTCAAAAACAACACTTTCAAATGCTGCAAGTGCAATTAAAAAAAATGTTTACTTCCATTTTAATGGAGCCATGAATATGGCCAAAATCGCCCGTTTTCGTATATTTAACCTCAAGTATCTCGAAATCCTGACGTGGTTCGTAAATTTGAGAGCCAGATTCGTTTTTAGCGCACATCAATCTACAAGAATCACCTGGTCCGATTCGAAATACAGGAAAAAAAATTACTTTTGTGGGCCTGTATAATTAAATGTGTCTTGAAGTAACGTAATTAAATAGAATGAGTCAGTAACGCGATATGATGCTTCTCTATCATGCTTTCGAAGTTCTCCACCCGTGGTACAACTATCGGACGTTCCATACTCTAGATAATTAGATAACCGGTATTACCCGCTGACCTGTAGTACCCCGTCCTCCCCTATATACCATAATCTCTGAATAAATACTCTTGTGTAGAATTTTGCAATTTCAGCCTGCATTCTCTCTTGCACTCTAACACCTCTTCTTAAGAAACGCGCCTTTCAGGTCTATTCCATCAAGTAAAAAGAGAAGTTCTAATTAACTTGGCACAATCAAGAAAATAAAAAAGGTTATAAACGAATTTACGATATAGCCTTGGCAGAAAAAAAATCTACGCCGATTTATGTCAATTCTACACTAAAATAGTACGAAATTTGGAACATTCGTAGTTTTCCATAGTATGGCGTAATTGACCATAGATTTTCCTAGACTGCCGTAGATATTTGTAGTTTTAAAATTCAAAATCTATGCATTTCTGCAAAAAACTACGGATTACTTCAATTGACAAAGTAATTGCACGTAGTTAATCATAATAATAACGGAATTCTATATTCATCAACGGCTAACTACGGAATATAACGCCGTACTATAAAAAACTACAAATGTGTTCCAAATTCCATACATTAGCGTAGAATTGATCTAAAAATCGGCGTAAATTTTTTTTCCATTGGGAGTGTACTCATAATTACATACTCATGTGTGTTATGCTTTGATCATGCAAAATGAAATCGAAAATAATACCGCAAACATTTTGTTATTGAATTTTTATTATTAAGAAAGAATTTCAGGATTACACAATACTATCTAATAAATCCAAGACTCGAGATGTTGACGGTTTCCTGCAAGAACAAAAAACAATTGGTCGCACTTAATGTCTCATTTTCTTTCGTTATTGCACATCACACCGTTTCTAATACGTTTATGTTGGAAAAAGTAGGAATCAGTATATTATATTCAAGATTACGCGTTGTTACTTATAACCATGTTATTCGAATTAGTTTGGTGATGCCACCTTAGCCCGTCATTAACTTTCTACGTACTACAGGTTTATCTGTGTTAATGTATTCGTACATGTTAGTATGTATTTATATATTCGTCGAAATTAAATACTACGTCATACAAATATCAAGGTACAGGGAGTATCTACAGATAAGTGAGTTAGTCCTAACGTACATAATATATGGCAGCGTACAATTGTTAATACCAATCTACGTAACTCTAACTCCTACGTCTATAACAATCTTGATGACCGTAAGATCAAATCAACTTGGAGAACTTCTCCCTTCCGCAATCTATCGCTCTAACGACATATTGCAATAAATATAATGTCAAATAAATTATCTATAGATTATAATTTCAATAATCGTTCGTAATGGGATAATAATGCCTTAAACTTTAAGATGGATATGCAATATTAACTACAATTAATAATACTGGCAGCTTAAAGTAGAACATGTATAAAGTATCCAACCTAAAGTTGTACAACGCGAAGCGGAGCGTCGGATCTGTGTGTATTGTACATTGAGAAAAATTGTACAATCCACACGTTGATCGATAATTAAAATAGCTTCTCAATTCGGAAATAGGAACCTACATTAAAAATCACATTAAAAAACTTTCCGAATGCTTTAATCGCCCGCTTTAAATAGATACAAATGGAAACGAGAGGAAAAAATCGGGCTTCTCTTTTACCGCTATCATAGATACATCGTCACCATCATAAATGATTTATAAAACCCATACCTCTCACCCATTCCACCTCTTGACACTCTATCTTACTCCCTCTCGCTATCTCTATTTCCCTCTCTCGCTTTCAGTTTGTTTTCCTTTCAGAATAAAATCATGTTTTTAAATGCATAAGGATTCTTGGGACATAAAGAAGAAATCTATTAAAAATCATTGGTAGTAAGAAACTTTCAATACTGAATTTGATTTTACGGTGACTTGCACGAAATATACTCGTCATGTTTGCCCCAGTAGGTATATTGATTAAAATAATTGATTTATAATACGAAACAAAGTAAGCAAATGGAAGGGAACAAATTTACAAATAAAGAAAAAATCGGTAATATACAAACGGTTCAGAATATATGAGTAATCAAATTCAGTGATATACATAATCACTGCACAGTTTTAAGCGTGAATTAGCGAGAAGTATAAGAGAGAAGAAATAATAGCTAATAATTTATAATAAGTTATAATATTAAGGTATATGAATATTAACTTTTAAAGATTATCTATTTGTTATCATTGCACAAGTTTTACGTAGTTACGCTGAGAGCTAATAATATCGAATTAATTAATTCATTCTCTCTCTCTCTCTCTCTCTCTCTCTCTCTCTCTCTTTTTCTTTCTTTCTTTCTTTCTTTCTCGTTCTTCCCCTTTCTCTTTCTTTATTTTCAACTTTCACTGTCCCTAAAACTTAAAAATTTATTGTTATAGCATGGACGTTTTCTATCATCAGTACACTTGGCGCAGGCTCCAAGAGTCACGTTGTACGAATAGTTCACTCATTCTCCACGAGATAAGGGTATTTAAATGAAATCGTAATAAATCACAGGTAAACTGAGCTAGCTCTGTAATAAATTAATATCACATGAAAAAATATGTATCGTTTATCCTTCTTTTCTCTCCACCGCAAAATCCGCCAAAATAACAGATTATTATCGGAAGGAACGATTCGGACGGGGAATCAATCGTCGATTGCCTTCGACCCTTCTTTTCTCCTATTTCTCCTTCATCTCTGAATTTGGAAGCTAGTCAGTCGGCTCCAAATCGTCGAGTTTGAAAAAATCGCGTACTCGCGTTGAAAGCGATGGTCTTTGTCAACTATGACACGCACTTTCGCGATTAACAATCTAAGCCTATCACTTATCAACGGCGACGTATATCTAAATGTCAATTAAATGATTACGATCAGAAGTAATATTTGGCATTGATTTCATAGTAGTGTTCTTTGTCACATAGACTATTTATTATTCGTATCTTTAATTACTCTTGTCGACTAATTGTCTTTTTTCTCAATTGCTCGGTTGGAGCACCCCAGATAGCACGAGTAATATATAGAAAGAGTCCTAAAACAATTCAATTTGCAGGTTTTTTAAGGAATTCATTGTTTTTACTTATAAAGAGTTGAACGAGACTTGTATTTTAGAACGCAATAAGATTAAAATATAAAAATACTTTTAAACTCCTTACGAATGCTTCAAAGGAGTTCGCCTTCATGTGTTTATAAAGAGTTCAGAAAGAGCTCATAGCCTTTCTCGTAAGTGAAAATGTAAAACGATTTAATAAAAGGTTTGGGTTACACCAAGTCCTCTTTTCTCGCAGCTTGACTGATTTCAGATAGCAGGCATACGAAAGACAATACTTATACCGAACGATATCTTAGAGACTGTGTTCTCCTCCTATAGGTCGTCTAGATGGAGTCTACATATGAGGCTCTTCCTCGTTAACACCTCTCTTATGCAACATAGAGTGCGGCTTATCTTTTTGGAATCTCTATATTTTCGTTGCAATAAAACCAAATTCCACTGCAATTCCATACTGTACTTTGATTTTGATTAATGCATTTTCGCCAAACTATAAAAGAATTATTTTCGACAACTTTTTGAATTCTTTGCAATGATTTTCTGAAGACTTGGACTTCATTCAACTTATAAAGAGGATTCATTCTAGATCTGAAAATGTACTCACATTTGGCGAGATAAAAATGAGTTCTTCTATTAAGCAATACGAATATATTTGGGACTATTTTGACGCATGTAAAAGAACTCATTTTAAAATACAAAACACAACAACAACAATTCAAAAGGAACTCTTTTAGAATTCTCTGTGCATTCTGGGACTTTCTTCTCATCGCTATAATAAAAGTAGAGCACGCACCGGTATAAAGCATACCAGTCGTGAGAGACGTTTTTGATCTTTCCAGATTTTACTCCGATGAATTAACATGGAACAACCCATGCATTCTACTTAAGAGATACCCGTTGATTTCCCTCGATTATATCCTATCAACCAGAAACTGACCTTCTTTCATGAAAATAAACTTGTGTCTAAGAAAATCAACTTTGGCCTCCCTTCGAGTCTCCGTTTACATTATAAATCTTTGCGATAAATCCCCTCGCGAGCATCTCATCGATGACTTTTAAGTGAGTATCATAGAAATGTTTGGAGATGCAATAGTTTCGGTTTACTTCTTCATCTTTTTTTAAACTTTCCTATCGAAGAATATCAATATCTCCTCCAACAGTTTCTTTCCCAGTATAAATCAATCTATCGGCACTTGAAACGCTATCTACTCTTGCACTAACGGATCATAAAGCTATCAAGGAATTGCTCATGGAATATCGTCCGAGATCAATCCTTTGGAGGTAGGTTTTGTAACGTGTATGTATCGGGGAAGACAACGTGTGTCACGCACTTGTATGTATCGTTAATATGCACGGCTCCACTGAATTTATTCGGACGTTGAAGACATTCTCAACAATTCTTGAAGAATATATGGAGAGAACCTTCTTATATTTCTTTTTTTGTAAAATCTTTCTTTGCGAGACTTTTTCTGAAAATGTCTCGAGGTGTGTAAATGTTTACCGAGAAGCTTAGAGGATTTACGTGTTGGATGTAATTACAGTGTCTCTAAAATTGTTTGTATTGGCAATGGCACAAAAGAAAAATTTATTTATTCTTTCGTCACTCGTGATGGTCGTCGAAGCATCAAGATAATTTCTTTATGCTCTGTACCATTTGCCAGGTTCGCAAGCTATCGAACCTATTTAATTTATTGTATCTTCATTTAAATTACTGGTTTTCTGGTATAAGCATAGTGAATCGTCCGAAAGTTTCTTGTTGAACGTAACTCCTGAAAATATCTGCATTTCCGGTGAAGACGTTGGAAAAAAAAGTAGCGCCTCTTACAGGGCGCTGCGATAGATGCGCTACAAGAGCTGTGCTATAACTGGATGTAGGAGACACATGTGTTCAGCGCCGCGTATTGGAAGACGGTTAACGCTGAAGTGACGAACCATTTCCGGTATACTGTCGAAGGGCTTGCTGAACTGACCCAGAATAAAGGTGTTCAGCTCGTCGTTTCGCTGAATGCGCATGTGCATGAAACCCTTGGCGCTCCTGAAACATCGACGTTGTGAGAACTCTATAGTTACGTACACCAGTGATTGTAAAACATTAAAACGCGCATCTTATGTGTGGACGATTATAGATTTATTTCTTTCCAAAGAATCGCCGACCTTATGCTATTTATAAGAATGAGAAAGTGAGCTGCAGGAGTATGATATATTCGTAAATTATAGTTTCGAAATATCCATGTTCTTTTACAGGATTCTTATACATTGACTGTGTACATAAATGAAAAGTAACTTATTACAGACTGGACCAGAAATACTATCCTAAAAGTAGACTAACATTTAAATGGGAAGGAGTCATTAAATATGGCTAAAATTCTCCAGAAATTTAGAGAAGGGGTGTAAGCTTTGAAGCAAATATTAGATAAAGTAATACAAAATTTGTTTCACTCCCTTTAGGTGGTAAGTTTGAGACATGAGATCCATCTTTACGGTGCTCTAAAGCTAAACTTCGAGGAAGGAAAATATTTGAAATTAAACATATTGAAGTGGCTCTGGGAATTTTTGACCACCTGATTCCATTGACAGCCATTATAAATTTGTAATTTTATTCCCTGAGCGCAAGCGACTACCCCTATTGTGTACAACCAACAAGTATCTACTCTACGAGTTTGATTTTAAGGAAAATCAATATCACTGATTTCAAAAAAATTAACTATAAAATAGTATCATCATCCCCTGAGCGGGAGTGATCACCCCTACTTCTAAAGAATGAACACAAATTTTAAAATTTGGTCTTTAGGTATACCGTAAATTAACCTTACTGATTTCGAGAAAAGTAATGAAAAAGTTATATCATCATTCACACCGAGCGGGGTTGATCACCCCAACTCCGAAAAAGTGAAAGGAGATTCCCGGGAGTACATAGTGGAAGGTGATACTCGAAATTACGTAATTGATACTCAAGGTCTTCAAACATATCCCTCGTTCATTTGACAATTCTCGTAAATTTCTCAATATTTTCTGATTCACACAGAGTAGGGCGCCAGCTCTAACCGGTTTGCGATATATCAAACGGTAATATGATACCTATTTGCGTCTTATATTAATATTCTGCGGTGTAGGATAACAGGCGAGATTACACGTAGGACGCGATAATACGTGCGGGATATGTTAGCTATTTCTTGTTTCCGTAAATTGGATGCCGACCTAATATAGATTCGTAGATCATCATATGTACCGGCACGCTGCCTTCGTTAGGTGAGTGACAGCACCAATTAACCTATTTATATGCATATTGGGATGCCACGAAACGTTGACGACATTAGTCGTCACCGATGTCAAAATGGACTCCGAATTCGTTTCACCAAGTTCAAGGATTCTGTGATGGGAGATTGGAGTGGAAAGAAGATACTGGTCGATCGTCTAATACGGAGAAATTCGGTAGCTCAATTAGGTGGCCCCCCTCGGAGTGTTACAAAAAACTAATAGGTAATTTTTTCCGATAGATTCCTTAACGAAGAAGCTACGCGGTCTTGAATTTCCGAATTCTGAAATCGACCTAGTTCCCAGGGGTAGTAAAAATTTCGAGTGCCGGGATTTTTAGTTAGAGTGCTGGTGGCCCCCTCGATGTGCTGCGAAAAACTCGAATAATTTAACCTGTTAGCTTCACAAATGAAGGAATTATAGTGATTTGAAAAATAGTAATCAAAATTTCGAGTTTTGATTTTTTTTATTAGAGTACTGGTGCCCCCCCCCCCCCTCTCAGAGTGTTGCAAGAAATTCTTATAAAATGTTGTGCTAGCTCTTTAAAGAAGGAAGTTACGGTGACTTGATTTCTGGAAATTGTGATCTTGGGGCGCCCCAAATCCGTTTTTCTGGCAGTTACGAGCCAGCACTTTTTCTAAACCGATAAAGCACTTCATTTTTTCAAATGGGGGGCCAACTTCACGTAGGTCTTAAGAGGCCGAAATACCCGTCAGGAAATGTCGCGGCTGTAAAGATATATTTCCAACATGGTGCATAAGAACCTTTTGTATTTTCGCCAGCACGCTTAAAAAACAAATCTAGGGCCCTATAGAAAAAAAATACATTTCCGAGGTCGCCGATTGATTACAGCAAAGAAATTTAGGTTTTTTTTCCATAGGGACGTAGATTTAGGTTTTTTCCCCATAGGGCCCTAGATTTATGTTTTTTAAGTATGGTGGCGAAAATACAAAAGGTTCTTATGCACCATGTTGGAAATATATCTTTACAGCCGCGACATTTCCAGACGGGTGTGTCGGCCTCTTCCGCACACCGCGAGTCTTTTCTCTAAACGAATGACACAGGGCCATCGTCTGTCCGATGGGAGCCCTCGTAAGGATGTAACCACCAATTTGAAACGTAACGATAAATCCTCAGACAGGTGCCTCATCATTTGCGATTTGGTTTGCACTAAAATCATAAATGTGTAAAAGTTGCTTGCAAGAAGACAATAAAATGTGATCAAATTTTGCAAACCTGTGACATGAGTACATTCTAAATCACAAACGAGGAGACATGGGTATAACAAATTACCGTCACGTTTCAAATTTTTAACTGGTCAGGAGAGTATCATGGAAGTTAATCGGGATAATGAGATATGTAGGTCTTCTTGGCTCGGGGAAATTGCCAAGAGAGAGTGCGCGTGAATCGACAAAATGTTATACGTTACCCAAATAGCAAAAGGTATCTGTCAGATATCTACCAGATGTTTATATAGGGTGTCCGTAAAGTATGGAAACGGTTGAATATCTCGAAAAGTATGCTTCAGATCGGGAAACGAAAAAATACGTATCTGATATATTTAAAAAAACTATCAAATGACACCAAGATTGATCCCACACCCCAACCCCTGTGGGTGAGGGAGGGGGAAGCTTCAAAATCTTAAATAGGAACCCCCACTTTTGATTGCATATTCGCATTCTACATTAGAAACTACATAACTTTTATTTGAAACATTTTTTTCGATTCGTGGCATATGGCGCTATAATCGACGAAATTCAAATTTTTCGGTTTTTGTAATTGAGAGTCGATTTATTCGATTCTGCAATACAATTGCGATAGAAATTTACATTTGCTGTAATTTTTGTTTTGCAAATTTGAATTTACAGTAAATCTTTTGTCGTTAGACATTTAAAAATCTGGTAAAAAAGTACTTTTAGCGTAACCCAGAAGCAACGACGTGGACATAATAGTTTTCTGTTCCTTTCGGGGTGCTTGATTCAGGTGAGTCCTCTCGCCTCTCACCATCGGGGTGCTTTATTCAGATGAGTCCCCTCTCTCGCCTCTCACCATCGGGGTGCTTGATTCAGGTGAGTCCCCTCGCCTCTCACCATCGGGGTGCTTCATTCAGGTGAGTCCCCTCGCCCCTCACTATTATGTCCACGTGGTTGCTTCTGGGTTACGCTAAAAGTACTTTTTTACCAGATTTTTAAATGTCTAATGACAAAAGATTTACTGTAAATTCAAATTTGCAAAACAAAAATTACAGCAAATGTAAATTTCTATCGCAATTGTATTGCAGAATCGAATAAATCGACTCTCAATTGCAAAAACCGAAAAATTTGAATTTCGTCGATTATAGCGCCATCTGCCACGAATCGAAAAAAATGTTTCAAATAGAAGTTATGTAGTTTCTAATGTAGAATGCGAATATGCAATCAAAAGTGGAGGTTCCTATTTAAGATTTTGAAGCTTCCCCCTCCCCCACCCACAGGGGTTGGGGTGTGGGATCAATCTTGGTGTCATTTGATAGTTTTTTTTAAATATATCAGATACGTATTTTTTCGTTTCCCGATCTGAAGCATACTTTTCGAGATATTCAACCGTTTTCATACTTTACGGACACTCTGTATGTCTAGAAAATGACATCTATATTTGGTATAAACATGGTTGAAATTTAGATATAGATAGCGCGTAGATGTTTGACAGATATCCTAAGTTGACAAGAATCGATATTCTGTGGTAAATATAATAATTTCATAAAATATTAAATTAATAATATTAAAAAAAAAGGAATTACAAGGCTCTAGAGAGTTTTCTCATTCTCTAATAAAATGCTAGCTGCTAATTCGTTTTAAAGTTTTTTTATTAAAGGACGAGAAGACTAATATAGAGCTTTATAATTAAGTTTGTTTACAGCATTAACCTTTAATTTTAAACAATTATTATATTTACTATAGAATATCGATTCTTGTCAACTTAGGATATCTGTCAGACATCTTACGCGCTGTCTATATCTAGATTTCAACCACATTTATACTAAATATAGATGTAATTTTTTAGACATATAGACATCTTGTAGATGTCTGACAGATATCTTCTACTACTTGGGTAGTAATTGAAACGCCGCTAAAAGGGCACTTTTTTCCTTCAGATATCCCTAGAGAAAGAAATTGCAAATGCTCAAATCCGGTGACCACGATATGTGTGAACGAGCTTCATACAACTTCAGAGAACGTGTCCAACAGTGTGTTGTTACTAACGGTCGCCATCTCGAGGACATTATTTAAAAAACTTAATGAATATAAAATGGTATTTACTGCTGAGTTAGAAATGAAAACCGTTTTTCTCTACAGGGTGTTCGGAAAAAACACCGACACAGAAATAGGGGTGATAGGTTACGTCATTACAAGTATTTTGATATAAGGGACCTATACCCGCAAGCGCGCCCCCTTCTGGAGATATCAACTTTTCAAGTTTATAACGACCGAGGTTGATCAAAGTAGAATAATAAGAAACGTATCAAGATGGTAACGAATATTTAATTTTACGAGATACAAAAACAATGTACTACAGCAAATGCTCAAAATGACGGCCACCCATGTCCATGCAACATCGGAAACGATTCTGGATAGATGTGCCACTGCGCAAACTGTTTGCGGAAAGGATAACCGCTTGGCTCAAGTCCTTGTACTTTTCGAAGATGATACAGATACAAGGAGTTTTCATTTGATTTTCAATTGTACAGGTAGACAAAAAACTCAATATTATTCTACTTTGATCAACCTCGGTCGTTATAAACTTGAAAAGTTGATATCTCCAGAAGGGGGGGCGCTTGCGGGTATAGGTCCCTTATAACAAAATACTTGTAATGACGTAACCTATCACCCCTATTTCTGTGTCGGTGTTTTTTCCGAACACCCTGTATATATTATATCTCCGTTAATTTCTTATAATCCCTCAAAGCCATTTAATCGATACTACTATACTCTGTACATCGCACTGTGAGTACGGCGCATCAAATCAACGGATGGCAATATCCGTCGCGTTGCCAAATAGGCCAGTGCAATTAAAATCGCTCGTGGAATAAAATGCCCTAAAGCTGATTTATGCGGGATTATTTAGCTTTTGTGGCCCTGATTAACATACTAAAAGTCCCCATCCCTCCGAGGGTGCAAACAACCCCAAAACTACCCCTAAAGGTACATTTTTTAGTTTTTCTCAAATATCTTAAAAACGGCTCTTTTTTTTAATGAAAGAGGCCAAAATGAAAGCCAATAAAATTACCTATAAAATGGTATATAGCAATGCATAATTTTTTGGAAACCGCGGGCTGGAAGCGTTTAAAATTGCGAAACGTACATCCACCCTCAATATTACGTTTTACGCAATAAAAATACTCCTAGTTAGTTTATTAAAGAGGATGGAATGTTAAAACATTGCGAAAAAAGTAAAAATATATATGTATAATAAATATAAATATAAATATAGGTATATAAAAAATAAAATATAAATATAAAAGTAAAAATGTATAGTTATATGTATGTATGTATGTCAAAATATGTTACGTTAGTGGCGTGCAGCAAGTGTCCGAAGACGATATAGATTTTTCAATACTCAAAAATGATGTAATTGGTTTGAATTGTTCTATTTAGAACAATTGTGAAGTTTAAATTATTTATCACTTGGAGAAAATCCAATCAAAATTAGGGCAGTGGCGTGTAGTGAAGTTTTAAAGTCGATTCAAAAATGGCTATTAATATGGCTAAAGAATCGTATCTATTATACTAAAAGTATATATAAAATATTTATTTTCCTACGCTCAAGAAACAATATATTATACATTCAATATACTCGTACTTACATTAGAGTATATGTACAATAAAAAATCTAGATCAAATCTTCTTCCTTCGTCTTCGTTTTCAGTGGGTTGAAATATATTGCTACAAGACTGTCCTTGACATTGCCCACACAGATTTGAACAGTTTAGACCAGATTTCTTACACTTACACAGCTTTCCACAATAAGTCTTACAGTTACAGAATATCAATTTTAGGATGAATTCTGGTGCAATTGGTTTGTCAGTCGCGTTATTGGTAAAAGAAGTTCTCCCTGCTTTCTCCATCTCCAAGAGGTAGCTTCCAACTCATTTTCAAGCCATTCCTGGATTTGGTAATATACCCGCAAACTGTGCTGAGCGGCTGCATCTGATGTTGGTGGTGAAGAAGTTAATGAGAAGTTTGCACTTAAACTCTGTCTTGATGCATTGTTGTGAAATTTGAAAAAGCGTAGCTGATTTAGCGTTTTTACTGACTTTCCAACACCATACAGAGCCAATAGAAACTCTTCTCTAATAGCGATTATATCCTTCTTGTCTGCAGTGGGATTTTAAAAAATGGCTGCTTTGGCTTGTAGACAAGTCTATATGTAGACAACTTTCCTTTTTTATAAATTGCCGAGGTAGTATCACATCCAAAAATGGTATGGGAAAATAAAATCGAAGCACGCATAGTACCTATCTTATTTTGAAGCGCATTAATGTTCGTTGTTTTATTAGATTTTGTAGTGCTGCCGGGTCTTAACATATAAATATTGTCCGTTTTTGATTTAAATAACAGTAATACCATTAAATCAGTGTCTTTATAAACCAATGTTACCGATTTTTCTAACTTTCTTGCTTCAAGAACTTTCTCCGCTATGAGTGTATCTGCATCCCCATGTGCTTGGAAAACTTTAATATCAGCTGTTTCGAGATGTTAGCTTAGTTGTGAAATAAACAACTTTTTATTGTTTTCATTAAAAAAAAATCGGGACCTATTAATGATTGCCATATTGTGGTCTATTAACCGTAAGACTAATTGTGGAAAAGCCAAATGTTATCCGTCTTCACTTGCATGGTTCCCTAAAATTCGGTGACAATACCGACAGCCCAGACACGAACCAAATAGTCCAGACACGAACCAAATAGACGTTTCAGTCCGAAAAACATCGGTCATCTCAATAGTGGTGAATGTGACAGACGCTCTGACAGATAGTTTGATAATCGTTTGGATTTTTTTCGAATAATCAAGATAGTGAACGGAAGCTGCGCTATTTTTCTCTGGTTGCTTGTGCATAAAGAGCAGGAAAAGAGACATCAGTATCTCAGAAGAAGTGCCATCAGATAAGTTACTTCCTAACTGACCGTCTTAACCTCATTTTGATAACCACAAAGATATTTGTCTTTCATACGTGATCAAAATGAGGTTAAGACGGTCAGTTAGGAAGTAACTTATCTGATGGCACTTCTTCTGAGATACTGATGTTTCCTTTCCTGCTCTTTATGCACAAGCAACCAGAGAAAAATGGCACTGCTTCCGTTCACTATATCTTGATTATTCGAAAAAAAAATCCAAACGATTATCAAGCTATCTGTCAGAGCGTCTGTCACATTCACCTCTATTGAGATGACCGATGTTTTTCAGACTGAAACGTCTATTTGGTTCGTGTCTGGGCTGTCGGTATTGTCACCGAATTTTAGGGAACCATCTTGGATCCGATAGCGCCAATCGATATGCAATGTGCTACGCTGGCGTGTATAGAGGGGAACAGTCTGTAGTCCCTAGTCGCGAACACGTGATTGAATCATAGCTTTCGGCGATGAAAGTGACATTTCCTTTCAAAAATATTGTCATCAAAAAAGTTCAATAAGTACATAACATACATGCTCATTGTGAAAACACGTAATGTATTCGGAAGAATGTCATTCCTGTTTAATAAAAAATTATTAAAGCTATTATGGTATGACAGAACTTTTTCTTTTTGATATTGGTATCCCCTGTTGGAATAAGAGCGCTCAGCGAAAGTATCAGTGACGTACTGCGAGTTTGTGCTACCGGGACCTCAGGAATAACAGCGAAAATTAAGAGATACCATTCCTTCACACATATATTATATATGATCTTTTCTATGTTTTACAGTTAGGTAGTTATCTGCTAAAATATGTATATAATCCGAGGGAAATATATATGGATAGAAATTTCGTGATTTTGTGTTTAGCCGGAGATTCTTTAATAATGGATATACGGCGTTGGGCCGAGATGGTTGACTGCTTTCCGGAAATACGATATTGATGATAACGTCAGTTCACATTATTAGCAATTCACGGATCTGATATCGTGAACCAACTATATATTCTTGAGTATATAGAGTTATTTACTGGACCTGCAACATAGCAAACATAACGTCTACGATTTGTAGAACTATACAGACTGTCCCCGCTATAGACGCCAGCGTGGCGGGTTGCATATCGGTTATCCGCCTGGCACCAGACACAGGCGCATGGCCCCTGCAGCAGATCGGAGGCATCAACCGATATGCAACCCGCCACGCTGGCGTGTATAGTGGGGGACAGTCTGTAGACGATGAGCGTTCTCCTTGATTGGTAGGTAGTGGATAGGTGGTGGGTAGGAGAGGTTAAGCAGGACTGGCAACTGTAATGATGAAACTCTTAAGCTGAGGTAGGTGCGCCTGACACTTACTAGATTTCACTCTAGTTCTAGTTAAAATCAAGAGAACCTACCTCAGTTTAAGTTTTACCACCACAGTTACCAATCCTGCTAAACCTTTCCTACCCACCACGGCCAATTAAAGAAGACGCTCATCGCCTACAGTTCCACAAATCGTAGACGTTACGTTTACTATGTTACAAGTCCAGTGAATAACCCTGCAGATATACCGTAGGCAAACGGTTATTTCAGACGAATAGCTTTTGCCTAGGCCAATGCCTTTCGCCTGGGCAAATAGTTTAATTTCAAATTAAATGCCATTCGTCTTGCATTTGGTAACATTACCATCGCTACCTTCAAAAAGACTGACGTATTCAGTTAGAGGATCTGTACATTTCATTGACGTACGTCTCGTTGTCGTAAGTCAACGCGATGTACCATGCCGTATATTATGGAATGTACCCTTTAGGATCAAAAGAGAGAAGTCATTAGGAATTAGGACCAGTTCCATCCCAGGTAGCACACTGACGTTAGAATAACGTCTCAGACGTCATTTTTTGGTCAGTATAGGGTTTCAGACGTCAGTTGTCGTAATATTAACGTCACAGGGACGTCATATTTACGACGTACCTTGGACGTCAAAATTCAACGTCTTTTTGACGGAACTTTTCCGTCATTTTTAATGACGAACAAGACTTAGAAAAATTTCCGTCTCCTGCATATATAGGCTTGAAAATTTATTTGTGAATAAATGGACAAAAATTGTAATTTGTTCAATTATTAAATCAATAAATTATTTCATTTAGTCTCCAGAGTATGTTGAGCAAGTTATAAACTATACTATTTATTAAAAAGCACAGATTATTAAAGTAAATGAAAGACAATCAATTAATATAGGATGATTAAACATTCATATAATTATTTATTTATTTATATTTATTTATTTATTATTTATTTCTAAGAATATCAAGAATATTTATCAAAAGATACAATCATAAATTTAGAAAAATGTTGAGAAAAGAATAATACAATTATAAAATCTTATTTATTCAAGCTCTTTCTTATTGAAAAGTAATATACATTTATTCATCAAACTTCATATGAACACTAATACATAGTAATAATATTCTTAACCACAGAAGCGTGCAGCAGTTGAGGACTCGAGGACACCGACCGATCAACGAAGTTAAGCAGCGAAAAGTGCGGACACTAGTAGGATGGGTGACCGCTCACGATGAAGATATACACTCGGCGTCTCGGATTCTGTCGTTGGTGACTTTTTTTTAATGTTATTTTTAAACGTACTAACCAATGATTAATCAATTCCCATGCTTTTATTAACGAGAGTAGACACTACCGTAGCTAATGAGGGCATGAGAATTAATTGTTCATTGGTTAGTACGTTTAAAAATAACATTTAAAAAAAGTCACCAGCGACATAATCCGAGACGCCGGGTGTACGTCAGACCTAACCTTTTAGAACCGTCATTTTTTACGTCATCACAACGTACGGTAGAACGTCATTATGACGTGATTTGTCTGACGTCGTGTGGATGTGCAATTAAGCCGTCTTTGCGACGTTAAAATGACGTCATATTTTTCGTCATCTGACGTCAGAACTGACTTTCAAAAAACGTCATTTCGACGTTAGTGTGCTACCTGGGATAGCTCATGTTTAAGTCCGAAACGGAGTTCAAACTCTCATTCTCTCTCGAGCGTTTATTAATTGAATGGATGGTTTGAACTTTGCTTAAGAGTTAAATTCGAGATATGTAACTGTTACATGTAATGTGATATTGTATGTGTATGTGATATGTAACGAGACATGTTAAATTCTTTAAGAAAAAGAAAGCAATGAAATTTATTGGATCAAAACTGTTAAGGAAACTATCAAGGAAATTATTAAAAATATTTTTGACTAACATTGAGAAAAAAATCGCAATATCTTCTCTGACTTACTTCAGCGACAACGAATAATCTTGCTTCGTTGATTCGCTGTTCCTGACGAGATAGCTACCCTCGCTGAGCAGCCTAAGCACAGCTTCCGCCTCGATCCTCGTAATTGATCCGTGATACCATCTGCAACAAGTAAGAAATATTTTTAAAGTTCATCGAGATAAATCTCTGAATATACTAAGAAGTGATGAAAGAAGCCTATACTAACCCTTGTCTTTCTAGCGGAAGATCCAAATCGACCAGGTCTACCGTACCGCGTCTCACGCTCGTTTCTAAAGGCAGACCGAGGCTGAGGCCCCCTAGTTTTCCGAACACGGGTTGTACCCCTTCGCTTCCTAGACTACTTCCACCACCTTCCAGATTTAAAGTCATTTTCGGACGTGCCAACCCACCACCTGAAACGAGTCGTACACAGTTAAACGCTATAGATCTGACGCAGGCAGTCCACTACTATAATAAACCCTGAAATTTACGAACCCCGTAATTGGATCAAATTGGAACAGTTCTCTCTACGTGACAACTTTCACCCTTTACTCCGAGTTTTCCGAATGGAGAAACTTTACATTTATAACGAAGGACTTCCAGAATTATGCTTTCGAGGTGGGAGAAGAATAATCTCGATACTTGTTTGATTAACAGGAAACTGTTTGAGGTGTCCCCTTTCAGTTTGCTTGCCATATTTATAGCCCATCAAAAAATAAGAGACACTAATTCTCTTATGTGCCCATGAGAGAAAGCGGTTTTAAGAGATGATATTCATCTCCAAAAATCAAAATGTCGAAGAGTGATTACAAAGTTTTACACAGAAAGACTGTATGAATTATTATAAGCAAACCAATTAAAAAATGTTCTTATATTAAATAATGAATTAATAATACGTTAAGTTCCAAATCACATAAAATTAGTAAAACAATAATTTCTTTCTTAACTTAATTGTAAGGAATTGAACAAAAATAATGTTTATTCGATAAACATTGTTTGTCGAAAAATTAATAATAAATCTAATCTGCTCAGTGAACACGCTTTTAAAGGCCGCCGTATTCTGACTTTGCAAGGGTAGCATAATCATTAGTACCTAATTGATGGCTGAAATATTAGGTGTATAACTTTGCTTCCGGCGTTTTCCGATAGATGGCTTACAAGAAAAACAGCGAAAGTAAAGTTGTACACCTAATAATTCAATGAAAAATTATCTCTCATTTATCAACACGTTCCCTGCCAGACCGTTTTTTTTGAAGACTTTCCGTCCACGCCGTGTGGGGCGTATACGCCCCACACTTTATAATTGTATTGTTTTGTTTCTGGCGTATGCCTTACAATGAACACTTTCGTTGCGGATGACGCCTAATGGCATCAACGTACTCCCCCACTATGTGCGGATGACGCCATAAGGCGTCATCCCCAATATTTAAGGAGGAACATCAGTGAAATGAAAATGGACCAATTACTAAGACTTTTTTTTTTATAATCTTCACTTCATCAGAACGCTACTGTCAAAATTTGAAATAAATTCACTTAACCGTTTTTTAATTCATGTTTGAAAAGTCACTGATTAACATCACCTTATGGGCCGGTGATTTGATAGTAATAATATTGGCTCTTAAAATGGAAGAAATGGTAAAAAGAAAACGTTTCATTTTGCATGTAGTTATAAACTTCTACCTGCACAGTTTAAACCAATTTCACTTACAAGGGAAGTTAGGGAACCCGAAAATTCAGAAAATTCAGCCATTCCGTGTGCAAGTAGAGTAGTTCAAGCGTAATACAAAAATACATTTCATTGGTGCGGAATTCCAGTTTTAAGGGGTGAAATCATCCCTTGAAAAAAATGCAGATTTTTCTTCTTCACGGAATAACTCCCGAACGGTGAAAAATAAGGGAAAAAAGTTGCAATAAGTTTTATGGTTTTTTTCCGGTATAAAAAACTGGGGCAAAAAAATTCTGGAAACAAATTTTTTTTAAGTTACCCCCACCACCGACCCATAAAATTGGATTTTTGGATTTCTCAAGTCTATGTAGAAATACCTCTTAATAACCTCTTTCCATACATCCGCAGTCTATTATGTATCCTTTTTTTTTAATTTAGAAAATCTCGAACTTTAAGGCCGTTTTGACTTAAACAGTGAAATGGTCTTATGAAAAGATATCTACATTTTTATTTACATACATTTCATACAGTTTTTAATTATTTTAGCAAAATACATACTTACAATTACATGAAGAATGAAACTCATTGAAATGAATCAATAACATGTATTTTTCAAACTACACAAATAAGATATCGTATGAACCTCAATGATAACGTTGAATGACGCAGAATCTATGTCGACACTGACACCGATAACGTTTTAGCAAACATCCCGGTTTGCGTATTGCAAACATGTTTGGCTCGTGACTATTATCGTTACATGTTGATAAGGTATCCCTCTTCCGTTCGTAAAAAATCTTATGTAAACATGTTTTCTTATTAGTATAATATAAATATGGCTGAAAGATGTAGCTTATTTCCAGTTACATTTACGACTGCAATTAGTTACCATTCTATTGGAAACAGTTATTAATCATTGCTCCAAAGGCTTTTCATTATAAAATGGCGCCGATTAATGTTTCAAATGTAATAAACATGTTAACGACTACGTTTCAAATTACGGAGTTGGCACATACCCCTATAACATCAGATGAAATTGAAGTTCATAATCAAATTCGTGACATTATAAACACTTTTAGAAACGTAGATCTCGTACCATTAATTGAATACGATTACGTATTGGATTTTGCTAATCCATCTGAACCCCATGGAGCACAGGTTGTGGAGTACCCTACAGTTTCAGCAGAAGAGGAAGATAATTTTGAACCTGCAGAATGCATTGTTGATGACGAAGGTGGAAAAGTCGACTCAAGTTATAAGAGAAAAGCTGTTGAATTTTGGAAAAGCGGAAAAAAAGCCCGACGATCACTCACTAGTGTGCAGATAAAATTTCGCAAAGTTAAATCTTTGCCACAGCTATATAGATGGGAAGAAAGTGTACAAAAAGGTGGAATGAATGCAGATAAAATTGCATTTATTACGGAATACGTTCTGCAAAGATTTGAAGAAGCTTGTGACAGAAGATCTATTATTCACGATATGGATTTAAGATTATGGGCTCTGAGGGCGAAGGACTTGGTGGACCTTTCCGAATTCAAGGCAAGTAAATGGTGGATTTGGAAATTTAAAAGAGTACAGAGAATCGTGTCTCGTAAAATAACAACATTCAGGACGCAATCTACGTTCCAAGATATTGACAACCTGCAAAATATTGCGAAGACGTTTGTATCAAATGTAAAATTAAATATACCAACTATTGGATTTGAAGAAATATATAACGCAGACGAGAGTGGCTTCAACCTCGAAGTACATTCAGGGCGAACATTGGCAGAATTAGGAGTAAAAACGGTAGAAGCAACGGTCCAATCGGTATCATCTACGACATACAGCTATACTATAATGCCTATCATTTCGGCAAGTGGACGTCTTGTTTCACCACTGTACATAGTTTTGAAGGAGTCTACAGGAACATTTGGCCCAAGGGTGGTAGAATCTCTATTTCGTCCAGCTAACATTTACATTCATGCTTCAAAATCAGGTAAACTTACGTCTGAACATTTTAAAACTTGGTTCATCTATGTGTATTTACCGAATACTGGCCATAAAAGCATGCTACTACTCGACTCATGGACGGGACATTGTTCGAGTCAGCTGGAGAGGTTGATCCCACAAGATAAAGAAGTACAGTTTTCAATGATTCCGAAAAAAACGACTGGCATTATTCAACCTTTAGATGTATTTGGATTCCGGATTAGGAAGAATTTCGTTCGAACATTTTCTGATAATGTACTTCTTCAAGAGAAAGATATTAGTTTGCACTCGCGCAATGAAATAATTAAATTGCAATCATTAACACACAACCAGCTTTCGTCGCCTAGATTTAAAAATCTTTTCCGATATGCTTGGTTTAAAAGCGGATATCTAGAAACGCATCCCGGTGAATTTCAAAACCCTGTAGATTTTTGTCACTTTAGGAGTGTAAAGCACATACCCAGATGTAGTATTTGTGGAGAAGTTGCTTTCATACGCTGTGCATGGTGTGCCGAGTATTTCTGTTTTGAACATTTCTATGAACAATATCACTACTGTACAAATTATAATCCGTAATTTTAGTGTATATTTGCCGTTTTCTACCATTACAACTGTTTTAATGTAGAATCCATTAATAAAATATGTACAATAGATATAAATATTTTGTTTATCAGGATTCATTGAATGAATGAATGAATGATAAGTATTCTTCATGTAATTGTAAGTACGTGTTTTGCTAAAATAATTAAAAACTGTATGAAATATATGTGAATAAAAATGTAGATATCGTTTCATAAGACCGTTTCACTGTTTAAGTCAAAACGGCCTTAAAGTTCGAGATTTTCTAAATTAAAAAAAAAGGATACATAATAGACTGCGGATGTATGGAAAGAGGTTATTAAGAGGTATTTCTACATAGACTTGAGAAATCAAAAAATCCAATGTTATGGGTCGGTGGTGGGGGTAACTTAAAAAAAAAGAAGTGAAACTTCGATACCAGTTTCTCTGAATTTGATTCCGGTGGTATTAGTTTCAATTGGCTCTACGAAGAAGCATAGTAAAAGACTTGTATAGAGCCAATTGAAACTAATACCACCGAAATCAAATTCAGAGAAACTGGTATCGAAGTTTCACTTCTTCCGCGTGTGGCGGCCACACGTTTTGTTGTTTTTTTTTCACCCTCAACTGTGCTCAGATCCATCAATGTTTGATTGTGTAAATTTAACCTTTAGAGGACGGGGATTTTTGATGTGTAAACATCTATGCTATGGCTCTACGGTGGGACCTTCCTGGGAAATCGAGCGTCAGACGTAAGCCGTGTACATGTGACTGCGTCCGTGTGTGTGTGGCGCTACTGCGCATACTATTCGCGCAAGCTGGATTATCTTAACGGGAAAACATTTTAGAGAAAAATGTTTAATACAAAACTTTAAGGATTTTCCCGTGGCTACCCAGTGGTCGTATTGGATTTGACCTTGACCGTGATCTTTAAGGTAATATCAAATGCCTTCCTAAACCGTTCATCCGATTGCGATGAAACTTTGGGGAATGGTTGGACGCATGCCCGCGAAGGTTTTTGAGTTAGTAAATCTTATACAGGGTGTTCAAAAAGTACCGGTACGGATGATTATTATGCCTTCCTAAACCGTTCATCCGATTGCGATGAAACTTTGGGGAATGGTTGGACGCATGCCCGCGAAGGTTTCTGAGTTAGTAAATCTTATAAAAGGTGTTCAAAAAGTACCAGTACTGATGATTATTATGCCTTCCTAAACCGTTCATCCGATTGCGATGAAAATTTGGGGAACAGTTGGACGCATATCCGCGAAGGTTTGAGTTAGTAAATATTATACAGGGTGTTCAAAAAGTACAGGTACGGATGATTATTTGCCTTCCTAAACCGTTCATCCGATTGCGATGAAACTTTGGGGAATGGTTGGACGCATGCCCGCGAAGGTTTCTGAATTAGTAAATCTTATAAAAGGTGTTCAAAAAGAACCGGTACGGATGATTATTAGGTATGCTTTCCTAAACCGTTCATCCGACTGCGATGAAACTTTGGGGAATGGTTGGACGCATGCCCGCGAAGGTTTCTGAGTTAGTAAATCTTATAAAAGGTGTTCAAAAAGTACCGGTACTGATGATTATTATGCCTTCCTAAACCGTTCATCCGATTGCGATGAAAAGTTGGGAAATGGTTGGACGCATGCCCGCGAAGGTTTCTGAGTTAGTAAATCTTATACAGGGTGTTCAAAAAGTACCGGTACGGATGATTATTATGCCTTCCTAAACCGTTCATCCGATTGCGATGAAAATTTGGGGAACAGTTGGACGCATATCCGCGAAGGTTTCTGAGTTAGTAAATCTTATACAGGGTGTTCAAAAAGTCGAACTATACTTGACCTAAATTTGACCTCCGCTGACAATAAAGGTAACATGAAAAAAATGGTCAAGGACATTTGAACGTGAAAAAAAATTAATTTGACCTTGATATAACCTTGAAGGTCATGGTCAAGGTCAAATCCAATATGACCATTGCGTAGCCCGGGAAAAATACTAAAAGTTGTATTAAAAATGTATTTAAACAATGGTGGACGGACAAAATCAATCCACAATCTACCCGTGCGAAGCCGGGACGGGCTGCTAGTAAGTTATAAATCTAATATGATAATAATAATAAATATTTTATTATAGAAAAAATTAAACTTCTTTATGTCGAACTACGACGTCATATTCCCCAATTAAACTCGGACCGCAGATAATTGTAAGATGTTTATACATCCTCCGTGAGTACAACGGCACTCACGCCTTTTTTTTAAAATAGTTTGTGTTCTCAGGGTGGTAAAGGGACCACCCCCGTCCTCTAATGGTTAATTCTTTCTCTCCATCCTCGATTTCGTTCTGTACTAGTTTTAGGTAGTACCTTCGTCATCGCTTTCTTTACACGTTGCCTCTCACGAAACTCTTTTGCCCGTTGTTTTCCTGTTTTTGCCATAATAATTTTAATATAACACACACGCGAAAGAATGTTCAGTGTTCATTGACGTTTACGAAATGGAAAGTTTATTTAACACGTAGCCTGTCACTGTACTCTTTCGACCGTTCTGTGGCCTTTTTTGCAATAATAATTGTAAATTAATACATACAAACACACACACAAGCGCGCGCGCGCCCGCGCGCGAAAGAATGTATATGCACGTTAGTTACTCGAGAAAAGTTGCGACTCCGATCGCAGACTACACGAGCTCCGTATGGCCGGCCACTCGACGCGGTAAAATTCGGAAAACTAAAAGTGCGACAAACGAAATACAAACAGCTCACAAGTAACTGCGCCCTCTAGTCTGACTTCTCATATCATCTAACGGATACGGTCAAGAAAGGGTCCTAAACGCTGGATTTATGATGAGCCTAAACAGTCCTGTTAGTGGAGGTCCGACACTGCGTCGCCTCATAATATGAACAATAGCTTCCATTGTCCGAAGAAACGCTCTCGAGCAGCACAAACCAGACCCCCTCTGCACAGTCTAAACAGCGATTGATTTTTGCTTAATTTAATCTTCAGTTTCAAATTAATAACTATAACACGTGCGATCAAGAGTAGATCTCCTTGAGGTCGTAAATCCCGAAGGCACTACTGCGAGACACGACTAGTGACCGAAAATGTGGTGTGGTGGATTTAAACCGTATCGGTTAGTTGAAATGATTTAACACTGCACTCACAATATTACTGGTGAATATATTGGATTCAAAGAGAAATAGTAATTCCGTGATGTAGCCGTGGTTTACAATTAGATACACTGCGAGGTTGCTTTGAGGGAAAGGTGTGGGACTGCGAACGTATTCGCAACCCCCATTCACCAAAACATACCGCCCGCCTCGCTGTTGCGACCGATGTACAGATTAGATCTAGATTAGTGCGTTTTACTTAGGTTGCGATAATAGTGAGCGGTAAGAAATGACGTAGAAGTCCATTTGCGACGAGCCAGCCTCGCAAAGTCAACACATGGCTTTAACGTACGTATAGTCAGGAGCGGTGGAATGGGGCAGGATCGCGGGCGGTAGAATGGGGCAGAGTCGACAGCGGTGTATTGGGACAGGGTCGAGAGCGCTGTATGAGTGAGACACGGTTAAGAGCGGTGGAGTGTGTGGGTTTCGTTACGGTTTTTCGTCTCCTCAGGCGCGCATTCAGTACCCTTCGCAAAGAAGTTTCACTTCAAAAATTTTTTTCCAGATTTTTTTTACCCTAGTTTTATAGATCGGAAAAAAACCATAAAACTTTTATTTCAACTTTTTTCCCCTTATCTTTCACCGTTCGGGAGTTATTCCGTGAAGAAGAAAAATCTGCATTTTTTTCAAGGGATGATTTCACCTCTTAAAACTGGAATTCCGCACCAATGAAACGTATTTTTGTATTACGCTTGAACTACTCTACTTGCACACGGAATGGCGGAATTTTCTGAATTTTCAGGTTCCCTAACTTCCCTTGTTAGTAGTTTTTGTGTAATTTAGTAAAAAGTTTCGAGAAAACGGAATTTTGGAACGAATAGGGGAAAACGTGGCAATAGCGCGTGACGTCAGAGGAGAGGTCAGACGGTGCGCTAGGATTCAAACCCGACCCCGACCCCAATAGCAAAGTGGCGCCACCGTGACTGCACACTACTTTCACGCGGTGCATTCGAGTGCATGCACTGGGGTGTCCATCTAGACGTCCAGCGTGAAGCCACACTGCAGTCACGCAGTGTAAGTACGATGGTAAAAGTAGAATCTTGCAAAAAGGGGGCGATAAAGTAGGATTTCCTGCCTACCTTATCCGCCTACTAGTGTCGGTTTTTTTTTCTCAAACCCGACCCGGCCATGACTCGAACCTGTGTTCTTTAGGAGACTGGGAGCTCTTCTCGCATTCTACCAAGTGCGCCATCGACTCTTTGTGGAGGAAGTCGACTAAGAGTTATACATATAATATCGATACCTGAAAGCAACACTACTGTGACTAGTGAGATAAACTCGAAAGCCGATTTCGAGCTATGTCGAACGTAAGCTAAAACCGGACTTTATACAATGCTACACTGAGATATCTCGACAAAAATATTTAAATATTTAATTTAAATATTTTTGCCGAGATATCTCAGTGTTGCATTGTGTAAAGGCCGGTTTATATATAGATATATATCTCATTAAATTTTAAAAAATTATTTGATACTTTCTTTTTCAGAACAGTAGCGATTATGATAATTAATCATTCATTATTTATGGAATAATTTAGTACAATTTGCACTGTTTGAAATATCATTATAATATCAATTTTGTTATTTTCTAATTTAACACATTCGCTGCCACTTTTAGATCGATTGCATCGCGCTCAGTGCCGGTAACAGACTGAATAATGTAATGTGCACGACAATGTGTCTCCGATCGGAGCCGGCGGCACAGGCGCAAAGTGTCGACTGGCTCCGATCGGAGCCGGCGGCAGCGAACGTGTTAAAAATTTTGTGAAGACAGTGAATTTACCGACATTCATGGTCGGTAAATTTACGAAGTGTGCACGTCGAAAAGGCACGGTGACTGCACTGAGTGTAAACATTGTGTCTTCACGCCGTGAACCACTAGGTGCGTTCACTGTGTACCCACGGTGCTTTTAGTTTGTGTACACCCGGGGACACGGTATCTGTCGCTGGTGACTTTTTCTAAACGTTATTTTTAAACGTACTAACCAATGAATAATTAATTCTCATGCGCTCATTAGCTTCGGTGGCGTCTACTCTCGTTAATGAAAGCATGAGGATTATTAATTATTGGTTAGTACGTTTAAAAATAACGTTTAAAAAAAGTCACCAGCGACAGATACCGTGTCCCCGGGTGTACGCCACGCGATCATGCCACGGTGAGACCACAGTGCTGGCACTACGTGGCAGCACTGCGTGCGGCTAGCGTGTAAATCCACGCTTTGCTATCGGGGACTCTGTACCGTATGTCCGTCTCTGTACTGGCCAGTTTGAAAGTTACCTTCGGATAGGCTTGGTCGGTAATCGAGACATTTATACCGTAATTATAATTATTTTCGTAATTTCCATTATTCACAAATTCACAATTTCGAGGTTAGACGCCTCGATCTCCCGAATTGACATCAACTCTAACTGCCGACTCGACTTCTACCGTATTAAATGACTCGAATACCGACCAAGTCTATCCGAAGGTAACTTTCAAACTGGCCAGTACAGAGACGGACATACGGTATTGGCCAGTTTGGAGTTACCTTCGGGGAGGCTTGGTCGGTACTTGAGTCATTTTATACCCCAATAGCCAAGTTTCGTCACTACGAGCGCACTGTGCCGTCACGCGGTAGGTTTAGGAAATATCACAATGACCTTATCGTGCGTGCCCCCGCGGACGTCACAGTGGCGACACGGAGTGGCAACGGCGAGTGAGGTTACTGTGACTGCACAGCGATCGTCACTACAACAGCACTGTGCAGTCACGCGGTGCGCTTTGAAAATAAAATTGTCGGTATGTAGATTTTACAAAAAGGGAACGCACACAGTGACTTTACCCGCCTAGAGGTGTCGCTTTTTTTTTCGTGCCCTACCGGGATTTGAACCTGCGATCTTTGGGATATCCTATGCCAGATGCCTCGAGACTGGGAAACGTTTTCGCATTCTACCAATTACGCCACCAACTCTTCGAGAGATGTTGGTCGACTCCAGTCATATATAGAAACCGGACATGACAGTGACTGCTCTCGAAGGTTCTCGTTAAATTTTTTTAAATAATTTGATATTTTCTTTTTCAAAACAGTAGCGATTATGATAATTATTCATTCACTATTTATAGTAGAATATTCGTCAAGAATCATGTTAAAGTTAACCCATTAGTACCCAGCGTCTTATTTATAGGACGGCCATTTGGAATTTTTTCCTCATAACCTCTGAGTAACAACTCATGCAATTTTCGTAAAGAAAATCCACCAAAAATTAATTTGGGCGTTAATGGGTTAAGTTCACGATGGAATTTTTGTATTATTAGGTGTTGGAATTAATTTGTAGCGTCGATCTTAACAATAAATGGCACGCTGGTAGTACTACACTATTTCGTTGTTACCGACAGTAATGTAAAATCACAATTAATTGTAAGAATTCCTTATACATAAGTGTTTGACATGAGTCTTGATGGACTAATGCCTCCAAATCATTATCTTCAAATTTATTCGGCTCCTTGTCATCCAAGTCGAAATCACCAGCTTTAAAACGTGCAAACCACTTCCGACGCGTTTGCTCTCAGCTAAAGCATGTACACTTCCACTAAATACGATGAGCTTCAGCTGCACTTTTGTTCATATTAAAATAATGAAGGAAAACTCTCCGCAAGAACACTTTATTCGGCACAAATTTTGATATATTCAATAAATTATAAAATGTTGTTATTTATGATTTGAAAAAAGGTTATGTACGGCAAATGACGTCCGATGATAATAGCTCATTGGGAGTTGACTTATCACCAGTAGGAAAACGTCTTAAAAGTTTGGGCATGATAATATTTTTTCATTAAAAAAATGCTATACGAATTAATTAATTCCAACCCCTAATATAATTTTTACTGAACAATTTTGATTTTTTCAAAGATTAAGTCACAGTGGCGCCATAGTAACGTCACCCAGTGACAATCACTCCGTGGCATCCCAGTAACGTATGAGTAATGTCACTCAGTGACAATCACGCGGTGACGGCACAGTGAAGCTCCCGTGCCAACACGACGTGCTGCCACCGCGTGACGCTTGGGTGAAAGTCACGCTTGGCTACCCCGATAGCAAAGTGGCGCCACCGTGACTGCACACTACTTTCACGCGGTGAATTCGAGTGCATGCACTGGGGTGTCCATCTGGACGTCAAGCGTGAAGCCACACTGCAGTCACGCAGTGTAAGTACGATGGTAAAAGTAGAATTTTGCAAAAAGGGAGCGATAAAGTAGGATTTCCCGCCTGCCTTATCCGCCTACTAGGTAGTGTCGATTTTTTTTTCTCAAACCCGACCCGGCCCGGACTCGAACCTGCATTCCTTAGGAGACTGGGAACGCTTCTCGCATTCTACCAATTGCGCTATCGACTCTTTGTGGTGGGAGTCGACGAAGTTATACATATAATATCAATACCTGAAAGCAATTACTGTGAGTAGTGAGATAAACCCGAGAGCCGATTTCGAGCTATGTCAAACGTAAGCTAAAACCGGCCTTTATACATATATAAGGGTTGGGGAACAATACACGAATTGTTTCTCTGTAAACAAAGTTTTTTCTATTTTATACAAACAAAACCTTAGCCTAACCTAACCTAAACTAATTGATTCCGTACAAAAAAACCAGTCTAATAACTTAAACTAATTAATCCTACCTGTAAACAAAGAAACAACATTCAATGTCGTTATTCACCCTGTTGTTTCTTGACAACTATCGTTTAGTCTTAGGTTCTTAATTCTTCTTAATTCTTAACTTTGACTTCTTGCGACATGTTTGCTTCGTAGCTTACATCGTCTTTTCTCACACCACGTGTCCCTTGTGTAATTCGGTTGTCTGTTTCTATAGGAGGTCTGACTTACCGACTCGATTTAAGCGCTAGATTCAAATAGACTTAGGATACTTTCCTTACATCTCCCCCCCCCCAAAATTAAAGATATGGTACATAGTTTCGGTACGAAATTACACGAAGTTGTAGTTAAGCGCCCACGGTGTCTGTTTCATTTGGAATGTTAAGTGTTGGGATGAGTTTAGAGATATGAAATAAATTTGATTCTGATTTCTTGTGTCCTGTATCAATTTCGTACATTGATTTTGATATTTTTTTCAAAATTTTGTAAGGACCGATTCTTAATTCCTCTAATTTTGTTCGATTCAGTTGATTACCATTTTCAACATATACTGAGTCCCCAATATTAAAGTTATAATCTTTTCTATTTTTATCATACAATTTTTTATTGTAATCATGGTATTTGGTACTGTTCTCGAAGGCAATTGCCCTATCATTTTCTAGAGTATTGTTATCTCTTGTTTTTTTTAACTCGTTCGGTAATATTGAGGTGTCTTCACCTTGTAATAAATATTTTGGACTGAACTTAGTGACTGTGTGTTCCGTTTCATTATATTTTTCTATACACTTGTGTGCTATAGTTGTCCATGCGTATCTTTTTTCCTCATTTATTGCACATCTGATTTTATTTATTAAAGTTTGATTAAGTCTTTCGTTTAAGCCATTAGAGAATGGTGCATTGGCTGCTGTGAAAATCTTCGTGATTTTCTTTTCTTCTAGGTAATTTTTGAATTCTGTGGAGTTTATGCCCGGATATTGATCTGTTAAAATTATTTCTATGTTATGTTCTTTGAGTACGTTTTCCGTTAATTTAATGAAATCGTTTGCCTTTTGCGTTTTTGATGTTAATATGTAAGCGAATCTTGTAAAATGATCTACTAGGAGATGTAAGTATTTCTTTGTGGATCGTGAACCACCGAATCCACCTATTGTGTCTATGGAAACTATTTCAAACGGTTTTTTTGCGGGACCGAGATGAGACATTAGACCAATTTTGTCTTGTCCTCTTGATTTATTTTTTATACAAATCTCGCAATTTTTGCATGTGTGCTTTATATTCTCCGAAATATTTTTTGCTGTATAATGTGGCAATATTTTAGTTTGCATTTGTTTTACGCCGATGTGGCAAAAATTTTTGTGAACGTTTTCTATCAATTTCTTAGAAAAATCTTCTGATAGTACTATTTTTTCTTTTTGTCTTATTTTTTTATAGTACAGATTATCTTTGAAGAGTAATCTGTCTTTTGTAGCTGTTATATCGTTATTCTTATTTTGATCTTCTAAAATATCATCTATTTTTATTAAATTTACGATTTTTAATTGATCATCTTCGTTTTCTTGAGACTCTAATACTGGGTTTCTACTTAAGCAGTCTGCTTCTAAGTTGTTTTTACCTGGACGGTATATTATTTCGAAATCATATTGTGATAAATAATAAGTGAGATCACCTAATTCTTCATCTGTTCTAGATTTGATGTTCATTTTTTCCAGTGGTTTGTGGTCTGAAAATACTTTGAATGGTCTATTTATAAGCCAGTATTGCCAGTATTTCACTGATTCTTTAATTGCTAAGCATTCTAAGTAAATTGCTTTTTTCTTTTTTTGTGATTCGTTCAGTTTCTTTGAAAAATATGCTACCGGTTTTTCGATTTTTCCATTTGGCTGTGGTTGTTTTAATATGGCTCCTATACCTTGCAAACTTGCGTCTGTGTATATGTGTATTGGCCGGTCTGGATCGAAGATGGCTAATACTGGTTTCGAGCAAAGGAAATCTTTCATGTATTCGAAAGCTTTTTGACAGTCTTTGGACCAAATGAATTTCTGTCCTTTTCTTAGTAAGTTATGTAAAGGTTCTAAAATTAATGAAATTTTTGGGACGTATGTATTGTAAAAGTTAATTTTCCCTAGGAATTGTCTGATGTTTTTTTGATTTTTCGGTACTGGAAAATTTTTTATTGAAATGAGATTATCCTTTATTGGAGAAATTGAGTTGTGTCTTATAATGTGACCTAAATATTGTACAGAATCTAATGCAAATGTGCATTTTGAAAATTTTAATCTGAATCCTTCTTTTGTTATTGCTTCTAATAGTTGTGATAGGTGATTTATATGTTCTTCGAAGGACTTTGAAAAGATTAGTATATCATCAATATAGTTTAATGTGAAATCTGATAGTTTATATTTTCTTATTATATTACTCAATATTCTCTGAAAAATAGCTGGTGATGTTTTTAACCCGAATGGTAAACAAGTCCATTGAAATAGTCCCTCTTGGGTCACAAATGCCGTTTTCCTTTTGTCTTCAATTCTTAAAGGGATAGACCAAAATGCAGAATTTATGTCAAGTTTCGAAAAATATTTGCAGTTTCTTGTTTTTATTACTAAATCTTCAATTAGTGGGAATGGTTGTGATTGGGGAACTATTATCTTATTCAGATCCCTAAAATCTATGCATAGTCTTGATCTCTTATTTTCATCTTTTTTATATGCTAATGTAACTGGAGCAGAAAAAGGACTGTATGATTCTTCTATTAGATTTCTTTTAAGTAATTGTGAGATTTGTTCCTCCATTTAGTTTTTATCTTCGATGGTGCATCGGTAAGGTCTTTTGCTACAATATTTATCTACTATGAGATCTATTCTGGCTTCGTACCCTTTTACTACGCCTATATCGTATTTGTCTTTTGCAAATATATTTTTATATTTATCTATGAGATTTTGTATTATATTTTCTTCATAATGACTCAAGTGATTTGTTAAGACTTCGAAATTGTCTAAATCCACGTGTTCATTGAAGTTTATTCGATCTTCTTGTTGTTTTATAAGGGTTGGGGAACAATACACGAATTGTTTCTCTGTAAACAAAGTTTTTTCTATTTTATGCAAACAAAACCTTAGCCTAACCTAACCTAAACTAATTGATTCCGTACAAACAAAACCAGTCTAATAACTTAAACTAATTAATCCTACCTGTAAACAAAGAAACAACATTCAATGTCGTTATTCACCCTGTTGTTTCTTGACAACTATCGTTTAGTCTTAGGTTCTTAATTCTTCTTAATTCTTAACTTTGACTTCTTGCGACATGTTTGCTTCGTAGCTTACATCGTCTTTTCTCACACCACGTGTCCCTTGTGTAATTCGGTTGTCTGTTTCCATAGGAGGTCTGACTTACCGACTCGATTTAAGCGCTAGATTCAAATAGACTTAGGATACTTTCCTTACATATATCTCATTAAATTTTTAAAAATAATTTGATCTTTTTCTTTTTGAAAATAAATGTCAACATAACCACGTAATATAAACAAAGAATTAGTAAATAAAAGTAGTTTTAAAAGTGCAAGTGCAATAATGCCGCTAGTGGAAGGAGAAGCGGTATTGAAAGCAGGGTTTGTATTTTCCTGCGGAATCAAAAAGAAAAACCAAAATGCAGTGAAAATCGTCGCTTCTTGCGTACAATCGTCACATGGTACTATTTGCCCTACCGATTTACGTACAGAAGCGTTGCAAAAACATGTTTGCGTCTTCCTCTGGCCCAGCTGCACTTGCACGTTACTTCTTTATTGTTGTTTACTAGTAAGATGTTCACTTCAACTTCGTGAGGAGCACTTGTTACATGTGACGATTGTACGCACGAAGCGACGATTTTCACTGCATTTTGGTTTCTCTTTTTGATTCAGCAGGAAAATACAAACTGCTTCTTCAATACCGCTTCTCCTTCCACTAGCGGCATTTTTGACTCTCCTAGAACTAACAAGATATCTTCGATATCGATATTCATCACTTATGAATTGGGTTTATTGCACTTGCACTCTTAAAGCTACTTTTATTTACAAATACTTTATTTACGTTACATGGTTATCTTGACATTCGGTCCACAACGACGGCCATCTTAGGAAGAACGAAACGCCACCATACAGCGGTGTCCGACGCGAATAAAAATTCCGTACGGCGTCAGCGAATAGACCAATCAGGATCAAGTATTCCGTTGTGGCAAAAACTCGCACTCTGGATCCTCACTGTGGCATCAGAGTAACGTCACTCAGTGACGCCACCGCGTGACTTTTGGGTGAAAGTCACGCTTGGCTATCGGGGGCTCTGTACTGGCCAGTTTGAAAGTTACCTTCGGATAGGCTTGGTCGGTAATCGAGACATTTATACCGTAATTACCGTATGTGTCATCCCAAATTAAACAAGCAGATATACCTACATTGCCGAAACTTTACCGACGGTCAAGAATTTTATAGTGAGAGTTGGCTTGAGAAGAGTGCGCTGTGTGTGCTGCGTGAGAGCGAAAAGTGTCAAACGTCTGATTTTCCGATAGCTGTCAATTCGGAAAATCGAAGTATTGAATAATAGACGAAACACTTCGATCTCTTGAATTAACAGCTATCGGGAAATCAGACGTTTGACACTTTTCGCTCTCACGCAGCACACACAGCGCACTCTTCTCAAGCCAACTCTAACTATAAAATTCTTGACCGTCGGTAAAGTTTCGGCAACGTCGGTATATCTGCTTGTTTAATTTGGGATGATACATACGGTATAATTATTTTCGTAATTTCCATTATTCACAAATTCACAATTTCGAGGTTAGACGCTTCGATCTCCCGAATTGACATCAACTCTAACTGCCGACTCGACTTCTACCGTACTAAATGACTCGAGTACCGACCAAGCCTATCCAAAGGTAACTTTCAAACTGGCCAGTACAGAGACGGACATACGGTACGGTACAGAGTGGGACATACGGTACGGTAGTAGGCGAATAAGGCAGGCGGGAAATCCTACTTTATCGCCTCTTTTTTGCAAAATTCTACTTTTTCCACCGTGCTTACACTGCGTGACTGCAGTGTGGCTTCACGGTGGACATCCAGATGGACACCCCAGTGCATGCATTCGAATGCACCGCGTGAACGTAGTGTGCAGTCACGATGGCGCCACTTTCCTATCTGGGTAACCAGTAAGTAGCGTGCTCTGTTTACCACGGCATCTCAGCGCTCGACGAGTAACGGTGGGTTTACCATTTGAATTCTGAGATTGGGCGTGCAGCGCCACCCGGTGTTGAGGCGTGGTATGGCTAGTCAGCTGTTCTGTTCGTGAGTGTTGTTCAAAAAACTTTAAAAATTTATATAAAATAAAGAACACGTCCTAGAGAGTTACTTACCGCATCAATTTTGTAGAGAATTGTGCGCTCTACAAGAAGGTAATTTTTTGAATATATTATATAATCGAATATATATATATATATATATTGGAATGTATATAAATTGAACGGTGCTACGCCTAAGTCGGTAAGAGCAAAATTTCGCAACGTTTTTGTTAAATAAACAACTCCGCGGTCACCTACGTTATGTTACCTCATCGGAATATTGTTCACGAGATTTTTTCCTTTCGATTGGTCCATAATTCATCGACAGGGGATTAATCTAGTGAAGAAAATCTAAAATGACTGGACTACTAGAGGTTTTCTGTACGAGTCCCCCCTCCGCTTGTTCCATATACCCGCTGTATACCCTTTGCCCCCACTCCGCCACCGGGGTGTCGGAATTTCCTTTCACCCAGTCAAACCCATAAAACGGATTTACTGCCTAACGCGCCTAAAGAAATTTCACTTCAATAAAAAAAGTCATATCAATTTTCTGCAAATAACATATTGCCATATGCCCAGTTTAACGTAAATATACTAATAAAATAAGACAAACATAAATTGAGGAGCAAGCATTCAAAACGTATTAAATCTTGATAAGCCATTTCGGAGAAAATCGCCAAAAACACCTAGTGGGCAGCGCCTGGGACAAGTGAAAATCGTTGATGGGACATTCGATTCATCTCAGCTAGTTGACAATATATTCCAAAATTCGTGAACATTGGTCCAAAAGTATGGCAAAAATTTCAGAAAATATTTTTGATTTAACGCGTTTTGATTGATTGGCTTGGATTTAAAACGGTTTGTTTGAGTCACTTTGGGATTTAAAACGCTTTGTTCAAACAAAACTTTTAGTCTCAGAAAATATTGAATAAGCAATGCAAAAAACAAAAACAACTAAAAATATAAACACATTGAAGCAAAGCAACTGGAAATGTTATCCTAAAAATGAACCCCTGTAGCGTGTTCTAAGCAATCGCAAACTTCTCCACCCATATCAACATCATCTTCGTTTTCATCCCCGCCGTCCTCCTCCATTTCATCTTCATTTTCGGCACACAGTAAGTTTTTATACCACTGTAAAGACTCATCATTTTGCCATTCGTCACCAAATAGCTGGGATAACAAACGCTTCAATGTTCTCTTCTTTTGGTTTTCGATTGAACGTCCCAATACTTGCATCTGCAATCTCAAACTCTTGTCGTCCTTTCCTCTTTTTAAAATCTATTTTGGGACTTCGCCCAAAGCGTTATATCGATAATTTTTGAAGCACTGCACCATAACCGTTTTCTAGCGTTGGTTTCCAGATTTTCTGACGATCTTTTTTATGTATATGCGCTTAAATTCTGAAATTCCCACAACTTTCTGCAGGCTCTGCTCTAAAGATTTGACATCGAACAAGAACCAACCTCTTTCTAACTCTCTTACAACACCAAAATGTTGATATATTTCTCTATATTCTTCTTTGCTGATGAGTGTCGGATGCCTTCTCAAAGCCTTTTCGACCCGCACAAAAACCCTGTCGGCGGGTAAAAAACTGTGACCCCGCACGGGAAAGAAAATTCGGATTTCCTTTATTATCCGGAGACTTGTTCAACAATCAGAAGTAGAGGGCATGAATGATATGACTATTTTTATTTTGCCTCCCAAACCCGTCGCAAAATAAACGAAAAACTGTCACATCAGCTGTTAGATCAAAGGAATCGAGATGATATAAAAGGGCTGAGTCAATCTGTTTGAATCCACGACCGGTTTGGTCTTCACTCCAAGAGTAAAACGTAGGGTTTCTTGAACTCATGGATATGCAGCAAAAGAAATATATGCTGATTTGGTGTGCGTAAAATGCATCACTAATAGGAGTTCGTGATAGTGGCTGAATCTGCTGGAGATCAAAACAGAAAGTTTTTAAGGCAGTGGCGTTTCTCTGGCCAGTTCATAGAAGGCTTTTGCTTTATTTTTATGGACTCTCAATTCCAGCATAACGCTCTTTTTTTCCTCAGCATTGTGGCAAGTTTTTATTCGGTGACGTAGCCGGATACATTGGGCGCAAGTATATGAGGAGGGAGAAGAGGATCCGACGTTGAATTCAGTTTTGAAGATTGTTGAAAACATCGTTAGACTCGATTTTGACGCTGCATCACATTGCTGATTGAAGGCTATATGCAATTCGGAAATGCTCATCTCAGCTAGCAAATAAATGCGTTTAGACTTTTGCCGACTGTAGTGGCTTTCCGTTGCCTTAAGCTTGCCTATAATTTCGCTGATTTTCTGGTTTTTTTTTCTTTTTTGATAGACTTCGCGGAACACCAGTCCCCGCCTCTGCGCTCTTTAGGTACATATCCATCATGTATTTGCCGCGTTACCAGGTCAATACGTCTTTGACTAATGCCCAGTGCAGCTATCAAGAATTTGACACAAACTTGAACTGCACGTCCCCTTTCTTTTTTAAAAAACATGCTACGTTGTATTTTCGCTGTCTGGGTGTTTCTTTCATTGGACGTCGTCTCTCAATGGACGAAATCGATAACAAGTGAGCCAACCTTATCTCTTGATCCAATTTATTCGCGGTTTGATAAAGCGTTGCACGATTCTGCTTAATATCCGACAACTTTATTGAATGACACGCGTAGGTAGCACCATTACGTTTGCATGGTTTAGCAAAGTGACGTCTATCGAATGCTTTCTTCTTATACCTGGTATTTGGAGAACACCAACAATATTAATTACTCATGCTGTGATGAGGAACATAACCTCACCTTGCATCCTTCGCCAAATTCCGTTTTCTAGGATTGACAGGCCTCACTCTCGTTTCCACATTTATTTCACTCACTGAACGCCCTTATTCATCCATGGTTTTCTTGATTTCGTGTCGGTGGTGGTTTCAGTGGTGGATTTGGGCGGTGTCCCGGGGGTTCTGAATACTCTTACATCGCATCTCGTGACGTCGTGATATTAGAAAAGCCAGATCACAGACCACAGATTGCGAATTTGATTTAATGCACTTTGTTCGCGCCGCTGCTGCGCGAACGGCATTACGAATCATCCACGATGATCGGAATCTCAGCAACGTTCAGAAGCTAAACTTCTTGAAGCTCAGACTTACCGGCGGAGCCGAGCAGCTCCTGCGGAACATCCGTGTTACGGCGGCGAACTATGCCACCGCTTGGGATTTGCTGCGTGCGCGTTACGAGAACAAACGCATGATCGTCAACGCGCATCTGCAAGCTCTGACGAGCATCCCGGCGTTAACCAAGGAATCCGCATCCAACTTGCTTCGTCTACTGGACGACACGATGGAAGCCGTGACAGCTTTGAAGAATCTCGAACTGCCGGTGGACCACTGGGACGCCTGGCTCGTCTTCATCACCGCATCCAAGCTGGATCCACTTTCGCGTCGTGAATGGGAGCGGCAGACGAACACGGAGGTCGAGGTGTTGACTTGGAGTCAGCTACGGGCCTTCCTGGAGGGCCGCGTTCAGGAGCTTGAGGCCATCGCCCCGAAGGATTCTTCCGTATCTGCCCCCGCGCCTGCGAAGGCCAGCGCAACCAGGTCGAGGTCTCACCACGTGGTCAGTCAGCGTCCTCGGAAGCAGTGCGCCCAGTGCAAGGGCCACCATTTCATTATGTTCTGCCCAGCGTTCCGAGGTAAGTCCATTCCTCAGCGCAAGCAGGCTGTCGCCGAGCTACGATTGTGCGGCAATTGCCTATCCGATGGACACCGGTACTCGGATTGCCCATCGACCAAGCGATGTCAGACCTGCTCTGGAAGCCATCACACGCTGCTCCATGAGAGGCCGGCCCAGCCGCACTCGCCAGTTCCAGCACTAGGAACGACCACTTCCACGTCCAGTCAGGCGTCGGTGCATCTAACGAGTCCGTCGCAACCCGAGAATCGCGTGTGTCTCGCTACCGCACGAGTCCGATTGCGCTCTCAAGGCGGACGCACAGTGGTTATCCGAGCATTACTCGACTTAGGCTCCGAAGTGAGTTTTGTCTCGGAGAAGGTCGCTCAAGACCTACGAGCTGCGCGTCATCCGACGAATGTCACGATCTCGGGAGTCGGGGAGTCCGATATCGTAGTAGCTAAGGCGGCCGTCACCCTGCAACTGGAGTCGGTTACCTCAGCTGCCTACCAACGACAGCTCTATGCCCTGGTCTTGCCGCGACTTACGGCGCATCGACCCAAAGTGGAGGCGTCGACCAACCACTGGACTCATCTGCGGGGATTGAATCTTGCAGATCCGGATACTGGCGTGTCGCCGGGTATAGACGCCGTGTTTGGGGCTGACGTCTACGCCGACATCGTTCTCGGTGATGTCCGGCGCGGCCTTCCAGGTACTCCGATGGCTCAAGCCACTCGACTTGGCTAGATACTCTTCGGATCTGTAACCGGAACAGCTGTCAATCGATCGAGAGAGAACTACTCCTTCCACTGCATCAACGCAACGATCTCGGAGGAGCTTCGGCGCTTCTGGGAGCTGGAAAAAGTACCTGTCGAGGTCGCAGCATGGAACAAGGAGGAGGCGGAGTGCGACGACCACTTCGCGTCGACCCACTCCCGCGGGCCCGACGGTCGCTTCACCGTCCGGCTACCACCACGGTCTTCACCATCCAAGGCGGAACTCGGAGACTCCGAGACCGCCGCTCTCGCCTGTTACTCTCGGCTGGAGAGACGTTTGGCGAGGGATGCTATACTCGCCAACTTATATCAGGATTTTCTACAGGAGTACGAGTCGTTAGGATACATGGTACGCGTCCCGGAGCAGCCACACGGGGTAGCGCAATACTATTTGCCGCACCATCCGGTAGTCAAGGGAATACGACCCGACTTGAGGCTGCGCGTGGTCTTCAACGCATCCCAGCGAACCTCTACTGGAGTTTCGTTGAATGACGTCCTACACGTGGGACCACGCCTGCAGGTAGACTTATCGACAGTACTTCTGCGCTGGAGGATGCACCGAATCGTATTCTCGGCCGACATTGAGAAAATGTTTCGGCAAATCCGCGTGCATCCCGAGGATCAAGCGCTCAAGCAAATATATTGGCGGCCGCACGAATCGTCGCCTGTCTGTGTCTTCCGACTCACGACCGTGACGTATGGCACCGCATGTGCGCCGTATCTCGCTCTACGAACGCTCCGACAACTCGCCGACGATGAGCGCGCTCGATTCCCTCTCGCAGCGGAGCTTATCTTCCGCAATACATACGTGGACGATATCCTTGGCGGAGGCGACTCCCTAGAGACGGTGGAAACCTTGAGGACGCAGCTCTGCAGTCTGTTGGAGTCCGCAGGGATTAAACTGCGCAAATGGTCTTCCAATGCACCAGAAGTTCTTCAAGGGATACCGGACGAAGACCGGCAGCCGTTACGACCACTGCACGATATGGGACAGGCAGCCGTACCTACCCTCGGCCTGCACTGGCAGCCGGACAACGACGCATTCGGGTTCAGAGCCACCTCATCGACACGGAGCGCGGTTACGAAGCGCAGCATACTGTCCGACATCGCGCGCCTATTCGATCCGCTAGGCTGGCTCGCCCCGATCGTAGTTACTGCCAAGTTATTGTTGCAGGAGCTGTGGCTCATAGGGTCAGATTGGGACGCCGAGCCTCCGAGACATCTGGTGGAACGGTGGACACATTGGACTTTGTCATTGCCGACTGTCGCAGAAATCCAGGTACCACGCTGGGTTGGGTGGACGCCTAAAACGAGGAGTGTCGAGATCCACGGCTTCTGCGACGCCTCGGAGAGGGCTTACGCAGCAGCGATCTTCATAAGGCTCACCGAGGGCGACTCTACGGTCACATCGCGACTGCTAATCGCGAAGACCAAGGTAGCTCCAGTGAGGAAGGTCTCATTGCCCCGCCTTGAGTTGTGCGGAGCCGCTCTTCTCACGCGGCTGGTCACCACGATGCGCTCCGACCTGCGGCTCGAAGCGGCGCCTGTCCACCTTTGGACGGATTCTACCATCGTTCTCAGTTGGCTACAGGGACATCCTACTCGTTCGAAAACCTTCGTGGCCAATCGCGTGGCCTCGATCCAGTCGGAGCTTCCATTGGCCACCTGGAGACACGTACCCACGCACGACCACCCGGCAGATTGTGCCACTCGAGGCCTGCCACCCGGCGCCTTGCGGGCGCACAGCTTGTGGTGGATTGGACCGAGCTGGCTGGCACGACCATCGACCGCTTGGCCACCTCAGGAGTACGGGACTACGGGCGAAGTGCTTCCCGAAGCGCGCTCGGTGGTTCACCTCGCTTGCACCGAACCCGAGGACTGGGCCCCGGTACAGCGAGTGTCAACGTTCCTGCGACTGGAGAGGGTTATGGCTTACACCCTCCGCTTCTTGCGGCGTTCTCACGCACCAGCCCGACCACTGTCCGGGCTCGAGATAGCCGCAGCCAGAGTGAAGCTATTCCGCATCACTCAGCGGATTTTCTTCCAAAAGGAGATCCACTACATTGAACGACAGATACCATTGTTCCGGCAGAGCCCTCTATTGAATTTACAACCCTTTTTCTGCGAGGAAGGGCTACTCCGTGTAGGCGGACGACTACGTCACTCGAAGCTGTCACCGGCGGAAGCTCACCCGGTGATTCTACCTCGAAATTCAAGGGTGACGTTATTGCTCGTCGTCCATGCGCATCATCGCACGCTGCATGGAGGCACCCAGTTAACCACGAGCTACCTACGCCGAACTGTGTGGATCCCTCGGGCACGAGACTTGGTTCGGAGCGTAATCCACCGGTGTGTCACATGCACACGCCACCGGGCGAACCCGATTCAGCATCCCATGGCGGACCTTCCAACGGCCAGGGTCACACCATCTCGTCCGTTCTTGCGAACTGGCGTGGACTACGCTGGGCCGATCGACGTCCAAGCGACAAAGGGCCGTGGACATCGTAGCTACAAGGGCTATATAGCAGTATTCGTCTGTCTGGCTACACGCGCCATACACTTGGAAGTAGTCAGCGACTACTCTTCTGAGGCCTTCCTCGCGGCCTTCAAACGTCTCTCGGCTCGCAGAGGCATTCCCGCCATCGTCTACAGCGATCGAGGAACCACCTTCGTCGGCGCCTACCGGCAGCTCCAGACACAACTCCGGATCGCTATAGCCGAAGGAGGGCCAATCGCCGCTCTATTGGCCAACGACGGCACGGAGTGGCAATTCATCCCTCCCGCGGCTCCACACTTTGGGGGAATCTGGGAGGCAGGCGTACGCTCTGTAAAACACCATCTGCGGAGGGTGATTGGCAATCACACGCTGACATTCGAAGAGCTTTCCACGTTGCTGGCCGAGGTTGAAGCGTGTCTAAATTCCAGACCGCTTCACGCGCTTAACGAAGACCCCTCCGACCTGGCAGCCTTGACTCCGGGCCATTTCCTAATCGGGCAGGCCATCATCAGCCCATCAGAACCTCGCCTAACCGAGGAAGATACCAATCGATTGACTCGATGGCAGCAGCTGAGGCAGATGACGGAGCATCTATGGTCCCGATGGTCCCGGGAGTATCTCCACACAATTCAAGCTCGAAACAAATGGACCTCTCCATTGTCCCCGCCTTCCGTGGGCGAATTGGTAGTGGTGATCGACGATCATCTCCCACCAACGAAGTGGCTTCTGGCCAGAATTACGGGCCTGCATCCGGGTCCGGACGGCATCGTTCGAGTCGCCACCATCACTACATCCAATGGTACTCTTACCAGGCCACTGGTAAAACTCTGCCGTCTCCCGGCAGGGACGACAGAAACTACTGACGGGCAATAACAACCTCCATGGTGGGCGGCTACCTGCCTATCTTCCCAGGTGGACAGCATCACCTCTCAATGCGGGCGGCCTCACGCGTTCGACGGACCGTCGAAGGCGGGCGGAATGTTCGCGCCGCTGCTGCGCGAACGGCATTACGAATTACTAGATTCACGGTAACGAGCGCCGGCGGCACACGTGGCATTTCGCGCGTCTCGCGTCAATCGCCTTCCGGATTCTCGTCCGCCGTGATCGACAGTTGCTTCGTTTCCGGAGAGTCGCGCGGATCTCGAGCTCCGCAAAATCTCCACCACGTGCACGACCAAATCGCGGTACGGCGCGTACATCCTCGCGTCCATCAGTGCCCGATCTCGCGTCGTGTCGTGTTACGGGAGAGTCGCCGCGCATCGCCTACGTTCGCGATCCAGTGCACTCGCCGCGCATCGCGTAACTTCGCGATCCACCGTACACGCCATTTCCGTTCGCAGACTGCTCCGAAGCAATCGTAGAGCATCGCGTGCTTGCGCGATCTATTCGTATCCGCCGATTCCGTCAAAGCGTGCTCCGGAATAGCCGGCATACACCACGCGTTCGCATTTTCTCCATATTCGCCATGTGCGCCGATTGCTCGTCGCGTACTTGCGACTCGTCGTGATCGCCGCGTGCGCCGAATCTCTCCGCGTCCTCGCGCGTATATTATAAGTTCGCGTTATTTGTATACTAGAGAGCGTCTTCCGGCGCGTTCTCTTGACCTCTTGTAAATCTCACTTGTTAACGACAATAATATTTCACACGGAAACTGCGACCCGCCTTTAAATTCCCTCACCACCGTCCGATCCAATTACGATCCAGCGATCTCAACAACTTTCCGCCGGAACACACTTTGTTCAATTGGTCCCATTTTGAACTGGATTTAACGTTGGATATAATGCGGTTTGCTCAAATCTGAGCCCGCTATTGGATTCAACTCATCTTTTAGAAACCGTGCTTAACTCAATTTCGCTTAAAAATTGATGTAATACGTTTTTAACGCTTGCTCCTCAATTGATATATCTGGCCGCGAACCTATACGAATACATTCGAATCAATTCGCGATTTATTGAAGCACAAACCGATTAAAGCAGAATCAGATAAGAAGAAGTATAGTATAATGGTATAGAAGAAAGCATTGGAAAACCAATACCGAACATTAATGACCCCCCTTGAGCTACATTAAGGACGCGGTAATAGATCGATCTACCAGACTGGGATCAATAATTAACCTTCCTTTCCTAATTTTGAACTAAGTTATCTCTATAAATTAATCACAAAAATCGATAGTTCAGGCTTCGCTCTATTAATTATCTCTGTATCAATTATCTCTTTAATATAATTACTTCTCCAAGCTTTCTCCACTCCACTAACTTTTGATATGCTTGCCATTAAAAACTGCGACATATATAGCTTTAGCTGATAGTTTTCACAGTCGCTGTAGCTTTCTATTATAGGTACAACTCGTTGAGTAAAGAATGGAAGTACTTAATACAAGTAAAAACTTACCGAACAGAGCGGGAGGCTCGACGTCCCTCACCGACAAGCTGGAAGAGGCCTGACTGGCGCTCGATTCGGTGCTCTGAGTGCATCTAAGCCGCCTCCTCAATTTCGGCATGTCGAATGGGAGATCACGCAGATCAACGCTAGTGGCGCTCCCGGAAGTCGTGGCATCCTGTTGCATCAGAAGGCGCCTCCTGCGAAGCTTGGGCATATCGAATGGCAGATCCGACAATTCGGGTTCGTTGTCAACGAGATTAATATTATCCAACTGGGGCTTCAGCAGGTGAAAGCCGAAAGGTTTACACTTGACGCCGACTCGAGACTCGATGGAGATACCACTGTCTGAGCCCTGGATTTCGGCGTCGCCCGAGGAGGACGACTGCAGCACCAGGTTGATTAAGTTCTTGTTCTGAGGTGCCCGTCTCTTTTTGAAGGATGTGTCTGTCAAGATGGCGACGTTCGTAGTGTTCGTGTTGACCGCGCTCGCTTCCTCCGGCGAAGCCTTCTGCGAGTTATTGTTGCGGTTATTGTCGGAAGTCTCGGAAGCCGGCTCTTGGGAAGACTTGTCCGAGATGGGCGAGAGTATGTGAAGTTTGTTGGCGTGATGACTAAGAAATCCCGAGAGGGACAGCTGCTGGTGATGATGGAAGCAATTGGTGCTGCCGCTGTCGGAACTGTGAGAACTGAGACTAGTGCTGTGGTGGCTTTCAGAGCTGCTGGTAGATCGGTTACCCTCGCTGGTGCTGCTCCTTAGCGACTCCATGCTGCCGCCACTACTGCTGGTGGCCATGCTCTCGGTGCTCGAATATCCTGCTCTCCGTCTGCCGGTGCGTAGCTTAAACTCGAGCAACCCCGTCTCCCGTCTACGCGGTCTCGAAGGCGCGCTCTCCGCCTCGCGAGGTCTTCCTTTGAACTCCATTATCGGCCGACTCTCACGAATCAGACTGCGCGGTCGTTGTTTTTCCTCACGCCGCGATGGCGGCGGCCTACCCTTAAACTCGAGGATTAGTTCCTTATCAAGCCGACATACTTGAGCCTCCTGACACTCCTGGGCGAAGCTCTTTGGTCGTCCCTTGATCTCGGCTATGATCCCCTCACTATTCCCGGGCAATTCCTTTGCGCGCAGCGATTTTACTGGTAGTCTCATGTCTTTCAACCGCGGATGATCCTGTTGTGACGGTAGATTCGGTGCACTCCGAATATTCAGCAGCAGGTGGTCTTTGTTACTGTGAAATTTGACAGGCAGCGGCGCGGTCGAGGGTGGCGACGGCGTATAACCGCGAGTCGACAGCCTCGGCGAGGGCTTTTCATCGCCCGAATTAATTTGGAGAGACTCAACTTCCTCAGCGAGTGAGTTAATATTTTCGGATTGCTGAAGGCGGTTCGGAATAGGTTTCGAACGAAGTGCGACCTTCCGTCGATCCTTGGACACCTGCTGGTACAACGCCCGGGTCACCGCGGGATTCGACGAGGAGGTCGCTTTGGGCGGAGTCGGTTGGTCGGTCTGCGCGTTGGACTGATGCAGCACCGGATGATTCGTCATGCGGTCCGGATCGTCCAAATCATCGTCCGAGCGGCTGACCTTGCAGTCGAAAGCCGTTTCGTAGAGATGACGGTGTCGTGCCATCTCTTCTTCCTCCTCCTCGTCCGCCACCACTACCCCCTCCTCCTCCCCCTCCTCTTCCTCTCCTTCGTCTCCCTGCTCGTTCTCGTCGTTGTCTTCGTTCTCGACGAGCGTCGGCTGCGGATCTATCCTGCGTGAACGACGAAGCTTACGCACCGGTCGCACTGGGTACGGCAGCTCTAACTCATCCTCGTCGGGCGACGCGACACAGGTGCAAACGGTGGTCGGCAGATCATGGCTCAGTAGTCGATGGGGAGGCATGAGGGTATGATCCCACTCGGTGATGATGTAGGAGGAGAGGAACTGGATCCTGTCGGGAGCGACATGCTCATTCCCCAAAGTGGGGCTCGCTAAATCCTGACTCTGGAAGGAATAGGACTCCCCATCGCCCGCTACGGAATTCCTCTTGGGCAAGCCGGGTATCCTAGAGCGTTCGCCTGGTGCATCGAGACTAATGCTCTTGCGGTACTTGTCGGGCTGGGGCCTCGGTATTTGTTCGCGAACCTTCAAGAGGTCGCTGTAGTAATAGGGCGAGGAGTGACGAACCGGCTGCTTCGATTCTGTGGGAGACTGGTCCGCGAGGTGGACCAAGGCCACGCAGTCAACTATCACACCGTCGTTCGACAGTAGAGTGTTGTCTTCTACGAAGGAATTCTTGTCAGAGGTAGAATAGACGTTAGCTTGCCGTCTTCTCGTTTCGGAGGAAGTGCCGCAGAAATCGTCATCGCAGGAAGATCCGGATGCTGAAGGATCTGTAGACACGTTGGATCGATTATCTGTATAGGGACGATCTTGCTGTAAGATAAGTGTAGTTAATATGATCAACTGAAGTTGGCCCCTCATTATCATCACGAATCGTAATAGAGAGAGGCAAAGTCAGGTTGGCCATATTATCTGCACTTACCTTATGTAGAATAAAATAGAAATTGAGCCGTTGTGTGTAGGTATACAACGAAACATTTAAAATGGTGTAGCATATTCGCATTGTGCGGGGTGAAAAACCGAAATGGTGGAGGGTTTTCATTACTGCTCCATTCACGCCACAGGGTGACTTCGCCGGTTTTCGACCAGATTACATTAGTTTGGTTTTCAACAATGCGCAAGTCCAACATATACGCAGATGTTTAAACTAAAACATATACATATTGAATCCACGGGAACTATAGAATTGGCCTAAATGTTAAAAATATATCTAAATCTTTCTGAAAATTAAAAAAGTACATATATGATAAAAAATGCTGCTTTTCCCCGTTCTCGACCACCCATTTCCTAAGGTTAGTTTTAAACCGTAAGGGGGTGCCACCTCTTATAAGTGTAGTTGAATGGTGGATTTATGCAGTGGCGTAGTCAAAAATATTAAAAATGCGCTGATATTCTTATTTTCAAATCTGGTCGAAAACAGGGTGCGATCGACTAATCGGCGAAGTCACCCTATATGAAGAGGATTGCTTCATAATGCTTCAAAAATGGATACGTAGGCTCGCAGGGGTGACCGTGACATTGCCTTAAAATGACAGTTTAAAAGTCATTTCCCGAGATCGCAGGATATTACGCGAATGGCGCTTTTCCTGTTCAACCGTTTACCTGTCAATGTCATTGATTTTTATCCCTTCCTTCTTTTTCATTCTGCCTATTACGTTGAAAATAAAGCACTAAATGGTGTTAGCTGAGGGAATTTAGCAAGAAGAAGTTTAGCGAGAAGTACGGAAAATCGTTAATAGAATCAATCGCCTTATGGGAATCGTGAAAAACGAGTGTGGGTTATCCATCGTTGTTAGCATTACGTCTGACACCATCCGACACCCGAATAAGAGTAGGCGGAGTGCTTTCTGAAAATCAGATTGGATAGGATTGGAAGAGAAGGTGAAACAGTGAAGGGAAGAGAGACGAGGGAGGGCGAGTGCGAGGAAGAGTGATATAAGGAAAGAGTGAGTGGATGGAAGAAGAGAAATGAGATAAATAAATAATGCATTTATTCACTGCTTTAAAATGCAAGTCTCCCAAGGGAACATTAATATAGAAAGAAAAAAAGAGGAAAGACCAACAAAATGAAATTAAATTTTAACGCTATATGAATAAAATGAAAAGATTACAAAACGGGATTGGCAACAGATCGCAACATATAACGCAAAAAGAGGCAGCTATATGCGGGTGGGGGAAGGACACGAAAGTGAGAGTAAGAGAGAGGGAGTGGAGAGAATAGCGCATAGAGAGGAAGCAGACATTTAATGGAAAGCTTCCACTTTATATAATATTTGCACTGCGGGGTTCCTGTTAATCAAAACCTTGCCTCCCGTTTCTAGTGAATATTAATTTAATTTCCAATATCTTGTCTGGTTGCAATTACTCCGATCCCCTCGGCCACTGGTATAGTTTATAGAGACCATCGTAACATAGTCGATCGGCACGGTATGGGATACGTGGTAGTTCTAATACATAGAAGGATATTTTGTTCACAACGGAAATAATTCAGTAGACTGATATTTTGAACGAGTGTAGCATGCACGTGAGTACGAGAGAAAAATTGCGAGTACAGTAATCCCTCGTTATCCGCGGATTCTTTTTCCGCGGTTTCGGTTATCCGCGATTTGAAATTCCCGCGTTTTATCGTATGATTTCCACCTCCCCACAGAAAAGAGCAAGCGAAAAGTTACTCATTTAATTTTCGTTATAATTTTTGTGCTTAGAATTAGCGAGATTGGCGAATTTTCACTAATTCACTAAGTATTTTATAAATGGGCTTCTAGTTTCGTTATCCGCGGAATATTGTAAGAACATAACCCCTACGGATAACGAGGGATTACTGTATAGGACGCCTAGTCGATACCTAACATTTTCCAATTCTCCAGAAATAATTGTCAAACCCAGGCACATATCGAAGGCAAACAACTCGTTACAATGACAACCATTGATTGAATTTCCCCCCGTAGTTCATACTAGAACTATAGCTGGACACATAGATTTTACACACAATGACACAGTACTTTCTATTTATCATTTCGAGTCGTGTTACGATGGATCTTTCATGCGATTTTTCTTTCTATATTCGTATTGTGTCTCGTAAAGATCAAATACTAAGTCAAATGAAACTAAAAAATCGAGATAGTATAAAGAATAATAATTTGTACAGGGCATTAGAAATAGAATTATACACGGAAAAAAATCTATTGAAATTCTATGAAAAGCTATTATTCTTATATAAAAAAAATGTAACATAAATATAAGATCATGAGACAGTTTCATCACCTTAATAACAGAAAATATGTAAGATTATAGCATGTTTCTTTCGTACCTTCAATATTAAATTCTACAAGATGAAATGTGAATCGTATAATGATGTGGAAAGATTTGGTTTTAAAGAACATCCTTGGTAGAGCTCAAGAAGCAAGAAATACAGTAAAACAATCAATCTCCTGAAGTCGAAGATTACATCAATAGGCACATTTATTTTGATATTTTGTAATCAGGTTTGTACTGGTCAATTTTTTCATATCAGATTAACTAGAGTTTATATGAAATTTTTTGAGTATTATTCATATATCTTGATTCAATAAGGGAATTTTTGATGTGTAAACATCTTTAGGCTCGCTTGGGAGTGATTTCGGGGAAGTGGTGGGGGAACCGTGACCTGCGTTAGTGTGTGTCCGTGTCAGCCCGGCAATTGGTCGGTCCGCCATCAGATGGTGTACACCACCGGGCCCACAGTCCCCCGCGCTGTACCGTACGTCCCGCACAGAACCGCACAATTGCAGGGACCTTAAAACTTACCATCGGCCGTGCTTGGTGGGTACTCGAGTCATTTTTTACCGATAGAAGTCGAGTCGGTAGTTAGAGTTGCTATCAATTCGGGAGATTGAAGCGTCTAATCTCAAAATCGTGAATTTGTGAATAATGGAAATTACTCACCATAATTCACAAATTCACGATTTTGAGATTAGACGCTTCGATCTCCCGAATTGACACCAATTCTAACTACCGACTCGACTTCTATCGGTAAAAAATGACTCGAGTACCGACCAAGCCCGGTCGAAGGTAAATTTCAAGGTCCTGCAACTGTGCGCCCCGATAGCCAAGTTTCGTCACTACGAGCGCACTGTGCCGTCACGCGGTGGATTTAGGAAACATCACAGTGACCTTATCGTGCGTGCCCCCGCGGACGTCACAGTGGCGACACGGAGTGGCAACGGCGAGTGAGGTTATTGTGACTGCACAGCGATCGTCACTACAACAGCACTGTGCAGTCACGCGGTGCGCTTTCAAAATTATATTGTCGGTATGTAGATTTTGCAAAAAAGGAAATGCACGCAGTGACTTTATCCGCCTAGAGGTGTCGCTTTTTTTTCGTGCCCCACCGGGATTTGAACCTGCGATCTTTGGGATATCCTATGCCAGATGCCTCGAGACTGGGAAACGTTTTCGCATTCTACCAATTGCGCCACCGACTCTTCAAGTGATGTTGGTCGACTCCAGTCATATATAGACCCGGACATGACAGTGACTGCTCTCGAAGGTTCATGTTAAATTTTTTAAAATAATTTGATATTTTCTTTTTCAAAACAGTAGCGATTATGATAATTATTCATTAATTATTTATAGAATATTCGTCAAGAATCATGTTAAAGTTAACCCATTAGCGCCCAGCGTTTTATTTATAGGACGGCCATTTGGAATTTTTTTCTCATAACCTCTGAGTAACAAATCATGCAATTTTCGTAAAGAAAATCCACCAAAAATTAATTTGGGCGTTAATAGGCTAAGTTCACGATGGAATTGTTGTATTATTAGGTGTTGGAATTAATTCGTAGCGTTTTACAAGAAATGGCACGCAGGTAGTACCTATACTATTTCGTTGTTACCGACAGTATCGTAAACAGCTATCATAGGACGTCATTTGCCGTTCATAACCTTTTTTCAAATCATAAATAACAACACTTTATAATTTATTGAATATGTCAAAATTTGTGCCGAATAAAGTGTTCTTGCGGGGAGTTTTGCTTCGTTATTTTAATATGAACAAAAGTGCAGCTGAAGCTCATATCGTATTTTAGTGGAAGTGTACATGCTCTAGCCGAGCAAATGCGTCGGAAGTGGTTTGCACGTTTTAAAGCTGGTGATTTCGACTTGGATGACAAGGATCGAGCCGAACAAATGTGAAGATAATGATTTGGAGGCATTAGTCCATCAAGACTCATGTCAAACACAGCTTATAAAGAATTTCTTACAATTAATTGTACGTCATTGGGAGTTGACTTATCAACAGTAGGAAAACGTCTTAAAAGTTTGGGCATGATAATATTTTTTCATTAAAAAAACGCTACGAATTCATTCCAACACCTAATATAATTTTTACTGAACAATTTGGATTTTTTAAAAGATTAAGTCACAGTGGCGTCACAGTAACGTCACCCAGTGACAAACACTCCGTGACATCCCAGTAACGTATGAGTAACGTCACTCAATGACAATCACGCAGTGGCGGCACAGTGAAGCTCCCGTGCCAACACGGCGTGCTGCCACCGCATGACGCTTGGGTGAAAGTCACGCTTGGCTATTGGGGGCGGTACAGAGCGGGACATACGGTACTGGCCAGTTGCAGGGATCTTGAAATTTACCTTCGGCCGGGATCGGTCGGTACTCCAGTCATTTATACCGGTAGAAATCGAATCAGTAGGTAGAGTCGGTGTCCATTCGAGAGATCGGAGCGTCTAACCTCGAAATAGTGAATTTGAAAATAATGGTGAGTACTTTCCATTATTCACAACATCACAATTCCGAGATTAGACGGTTCTATCTCCAGAACGTACAACTTTCTACTGTCACATTTCTTTTTGTTCATAGTTTCTCATGTATTCTGCCTTCCTCTTCTTTTCAATTTCTGTACATTATTAATCACTATTTCATTTCACTAGTTAAAACTACAAATTACTACATAAATGATTGTCGTGTACAAATAAAATATGAATACACAACTACACTTAAGGTTTCTCGAGCGGTACAGGGGCTTTTTCCCTACTAAAAGTTAGTCTACTGAAGTACAGTAACACTCTAAAGTATGTTCTTCGTGCGATGTGGCAACAATGTTTGACGTACAGTAGTATGTGTGTATCTGTGAGTTCAAAAATGGAGCCCAAAACATCTGGTCATGCATCTGTATGTCATGCAACGTTGCCACATTGACTTATCAAAGGTTAAATTTATAAAGAACAATTAAAAAAAATTACGGGCTTCTTAATGAACGTGAAAATTGGTATAGATGATTTTAGTTCATTAACCCAAATAGCACCGGACATCCAATGGATATCCATTTTGTGTCCATTTTATGTCCGTACGTCCATGGACATGTAATGGATATCCACTGAATATTCTAATTTGGATATTCTATGGACGTCCATTTATGGAGATAGAGCATGATTTTCCTTCATTTAAAAAATAATCGAATAGGTTCTTTTACTAACATGTTTCAAAAGATTGATATGTTTTTAAATAAATAAAATTTAATTATTATATAATACAGTTATATATAGTACTACAATTGCGATGTATATATACATAATTACTCGACTTGACTTATTATATATACTTCTCAACGTCATCGTCATTTCCGCGTGAGCTACGGTGAGCCGTGCGTGATCCGAATATAGGTAGGTACATATATTACAGCAGTTTTTGTAGGTTTCAATGCATTTCTCCTCTAATATTATTACTATTTTTTTACAATACGTACTGGTTTATACTAAACAGAACTATTTGCAAATTTTCTTAACATTGATGATGCTTTACCAGTCAAGCGTGAAATTTGTAAAGCTAACCTCAACATTTATTCCGTATTTTTCAAGCACTCAAATTTCACATTTGCATTCATTTTAATATTGACTATTGTTACCCAAATTGAAAAAATTAATTGACTTAATCAATTATAATGTCCCTGGGAGATATATATCGTCGATCCACGTAAATACAATATCGTTTCGGTATCGATTGATATAGATACAACCACGCTTCTCGTTGATCAACGATCCATTTTTCACTGGGGTTATGAGCGATATGTATATTTGTTTAGTGAATTAATTATAGGACAAAAGACGAATTAAGATTTACGATTAATTGTTCAGCACTTTGTGATAGCTGCAAGCCCCGATAACCCTGCTACTACAAGTGTTGCTGCTACGAGGATTGTTGCTACGAGGATTGCTGCTACGAGGATTGCTGCTACGAAGATTGCTGCTACGAGGATTGCTGCTACGAGGATTGCTGCTGCGAAGATTGCTGCTACGAGGATTGCTCCTACGAGGATTGCTGCTACGAGGATTGCTGCTACGTGGATTATTGCTACCAGAATTGCTGCTATGAAGAATAGAAATTAACATGCCAAAAAGCATTGCTACGAAGTATTACAGGCGAGCGAAGGTATGTGCTGATTCTTTCATAGACTTCATCGACTTTTGTTCTTTTTATTTCAAGTATATTCACTTCCAATATTAAATAATAACAATTTCGTTTCTTGCGTAACTATAATGGATACAGCATTTTAAGAAGATAGTTATAGAAAACGAATATATCTTTGATATATTTCAGTACATACAAGGGTACTCCTTCTGGCTTTAGAATTATAATACTTGCAATATCTGTGTTACTATATCTTTATATATTTAACGAGATGATTGATATAATAAACAAACATGTTTTATTCTTTATTGAACTTGTTGCATATTTATTTATGAGATTTTGTTGATATGTCCATGAAATATCCATTCAACATCCATTGAACGTCCGTTTCGTGTTCTGTAAAGAACATCATATGGATGTACTCGAAGGTTGCAAAAGTACATCCATTGGATATCCAGTGGATGTCCAATGGACATATTACGCACATTCTATGGATATCTGTCTTGTACGGCATGATTATCCATTGGACGTCCATTGAACATCCGTGTGCTATTTGGGAAGCTTGCTGTTCAAAAAATTTCAGAATTTTTTCACTATTTTTCTCAGAAATATCGCGGTTTCTTGGTTATAACCCATAAGAACACATGTTATTTTGTTATTCAAAAATCTTTGCAACGAGCTTCTTAAAAGACTTGAAAATTTAACTGAATTTTTTTTACTTCAATCTACCGAATGCAATCATTTTCAAGCATTTCTCACTATTTTTTGTATAATGCTCGAGAAACCTTAAACCTGTAGAACATTTCCACACACTTTGATTTTTGGTTTTCATATCTTTCTTTCACCGATTATACCCACATCACATTCACGCTACATTTTCGTATACAAACATCGCGGCATTCGAAAATTAAAATTTCATTCCCATTCTTCCCAACTTGCGTCGAAAATGTCCCCTCACAAACTCAAGGTACTTTACGCGGAATTCATATAGGAATCTCGCGAAAAATACGAGTGGAGGTACGGTAGGTGGGAAAAAACTAAAAACGAGTTAGTCATTCTAACTTGCAATAGATGTGATAACATCTGGCAGAACAATGTTGCGTGGAAGTGATGTGGGTGTATTCGGTTACAGACAATTATTTAAAAAATGATCGTCTTTTTGTTCTAATAACTTTATTTAACCGAATATACCCACATCACTTCCACGCAACATTGTTCTGCCAGATGTTAACACATCAATTTGATATCTCTTCCTTCCAACCATGTAAAATAGTATGTGATTACAAGGAAGACATATCTAATTGATGTGTTAACATCTGGCAGAACAATGTTGCGTGGAAGTGATGTGGGTATATTCGGTTAAATAAAGTTATTAGAACAAAAAGACGATCATTTTTTAAATAATTGTCTGTAACCGAATACACCCACATCACTTCCACGCAACATTGTTCTGCCAGATGTTAACACATCAATTTGATATCTCTTCCTTCCAACCATGTAAAATAGTATGTGATTACAAGGAAGACATATCTAATTAATGTGTTAACATCTGGCAGAACAATGTTGCGTGGAAGTGATGTGGGTATATTCGGTTAAATAAAGTTATTAGAACAAAAAGACGATCATTTTTAAAATAATTGTCTGTAACCGAATACACCCACATCACTTTCACGCAACATTGTTCTGCCAGATGTTTACACATCTATTGCAAGTTAGAATGACTAACTCGTTTTTAGTTTTTTTCCATCTACGCTGTTAATTATGATTATAGATTTACTATACGTACATTTATTATAGAATAAGATCGTAAATTTACAAGTTCTTTATAGTAATACAAATTACTACGAATTGTTTATAATTTCATAAAGAAATTTAGAATTTTACAATCATGCTGGCAATAATGCGTAACTTTTGGTCAATTTAAAATGAATTTATAGCAAATTTAAATCAAACGTATAATAAATTTGAGATACTCTATCCGAAAAAATCTACCAATATATGTAATAAAGCGTTTTATTGAAAATGTCTATAAGTATAGCTTGAGGCTGTAATAGATAAGCACTTATATCAACTAATTAGACGGTTTAAAATATGTCGAAAGCGGCACAAAGCTTGAGTTACTTGTGTTGTAAATTAGTGTAAATGTATCCACCACTCACCTGTATAAGGTCGACAGTAATTGCGATTTACTTTATTATGCGCTGGCGGCAGCAACAGCTCTGTTCCAGAGTCGACGTAAAATTTACACTTGCTGTCTCTAGGATCGCTATACTGTTCGGCAACCTCGATTTTCGGCTAAGAACAAACAAATATTTCATCATCGGTAACTTTGATCTAAAGCTTTTCTTTTATCTATATATTTTTAGAAGGTTAAAAGTACCAAGATTGGTGATTAAAGGAGATGAGTGATTATATATTTATCCTAAAATAGGGAAGCTTTTTTCTTGTACATTTGAACATACTGTGTTTTTGTATTAAAAATGCTCTGTGATAAATTTTTAACGCATTTATGTACTATGTTCTTTCACTAAGTTTGAAAAGGACGCAGAATCTGCGTTAGATACGACTTTACATAGAATTTACGTCATTTGAATTCTTTCAACGTTTAATTGTGATTCAAAACATACACAATATGTTATGTTTAGTTATCCAAACAAATGCGTCAATTTTTAACGTAAACGCTTTTTGTTAAATCAATACATAAGTTTCCAAGCTGATATTTCGAAGCACATAATGTTTGGTAAGTTGAGCACAAAATATTCGACTGTATAGTTATGCTTAACTTTAGAATGGTCCTTGATGGCGATTGATCGTATTTAAAGGAAGCACGCAAGGGTGCCGTACGCCGGAATTCGAGGGGTGAAGCAAGTCCGTCTAATATAAGACCAGATTTATTTTTACTGTCAGAAGCAACGAGGGTTACACTGTACGGATTTCCCCGCGTTCGATGATTTGAATTATCTCTGATAAATTTCGAACCGTGTCTTTTCCATCCTCCCTCGCTAATTGCATTCCTTTCATAGGCTTCTCGTTAATTTTTCAATGCGGATAAATTGGTCAATTAAAACTTACGTTCTTGCCGGTGAAACTTGGCAGAGTCCCTTGAATTATGGAAGTCGCAACACCCGCACTTGCTGGTCGCTTTTTATTCACGAAATCAACGGGAAGGCTGTAGTCATCGCATAAAGACACCTGAAACATTATATAATAAATCAAGGAATTAAGAACCTATAATTGTCCTCTGCGTATAATTTTATAACGGATAAAATACATCAACGAATATGTTTGATAGGTTGGAATGTGGTTATTCTCAAGTGTATATTATTTAATTGTACCTTAAAAATAGGATAGAAGAGCCCCAATATCATTTTCTGAATGTACAGGTAAAACAAGATCTCTTTCAACAAGTTTGTTCGGCAGAAGTATAAAAATCGTATGCAAGTTTCATACATCATGACCTGCATGTTACATTCTAACATGCTTGCAGCTGCAACCTTATAGTTGTCTGTTCTATAAATTTGTCTGCACAAAGCTTCTGCTACAAGTTCTACAGTCACCTGCAGAAGGAAACAGATCACATACTCCCTTTAATATCTTGAAGATTAAAATACGGAAAAAAAATTAATTACGAATTTAATTAGTACACTAATTGTTGTTCAAATATATAATTACATATATCGTTATCAAATTTACTGCAGGTGGATGGTGTCAGAGATCATAAAAAGGCGTTCAAATATTTGCAAAATGATCCGATTTGATTATTTGTGAAAGGATTTGCAGGTCATGTTTGGATAAGTCCGTTGAGTAATATATTTCTCGCAGTAGACACATACGAGCACTTGTCCTACCATCGCTCTTTTTATACGAGTATAATATCTCTCTATCGCATATTAAGAAAAAATCTGTATAGTACATTAACGAAATAGCAGTATTGTGCTTTCTGATGATCCGAACCAGATTTTTTGTGAAGATAACAAAATAACAACGAAATATATTATATTTAAAACTGTTCGTTGAGTATGTGAATTTTGTTTTGCCAACGTCATTTTTTTATAATATAATAACACAATATTTCTCCAATCTTGCTGTTCAGCAAAGTGAACTCTTCCTCTATATTATTTCATTGCTTGAGAAAGAACCTTCTTGTTAAGAGGATACAGCACATTAGATTAGTGATATTTACAAAATTAATTTGTGCCAACAAAATAGTTTTGTAACTTTATAAAAGTTACTACTAATATAGTTTGCTCAATACTTACTTTTGCTAATAGCAACAATATAGTATCAATAAACGTTAATTGAGCCAACTATACCTTACAGTTATAAACAGAGCAAGAAAAAGATTTTACTGATTTGACCAATTTTTTGTCGTTCCTATCAATCTTTTCTCTCGGTGCGGAAGTAAATTTAGTAAAATCCTTTACACGAAGAAAAATCGTGGCGTATATTTCACAGCGTTTGTAGCAAATGGCGTTGTTATAAATACTTGAATGGTAAAAACTGAAACATAAAAAAATACAGTACACTCTCGATTATTTCGCCACCCACGGGAGAACTGGCGAAATAATTGAAAAAGCGTTTGGAGGTGTGGCTAGTGAATGGTAGGGATACATACACGTACACTTGAGGTTAGATAGTGTTGGTGCACAAGCTCGGAATTGCGTTAAAGTGAGAGAAGAAATACCATACCGGTAAAAAAGGTTTACCTATAAAGAGCTTAGGTAGTTTCACAGTCTTCCTTTTACTCATAACGGGATTCGATATTTCAGCGAAGCTTTTCAACTTCTCTGCATTTTTCTTCACCTGAAATATCGCTTTTCTGTGGATACCGTACTATTTTGCAACCATACGTTCGAATGCTCCTGCCTTTATTTCATCCAGGATTTTTAATTTGTCACTAACAAGGAGAGTATTCGAGGTGTACCTCACCGATTTTCTTCATTTTGCGATATGTTGTAGTATATCAAGAAACATTAGACACATCTTTTTTTGTACGTGCTAATTCGGTCATGTAAGGGGTGAAAATCACCCCTAAACTTGACCCCCTAAAACCAATTTTCTACGATTTCTCAAAAACTACGTTGAATTTCTTAATGAAACAAATTGAATATTATTCCTTATCGAAAGACGATGACATGTGAAGTACTTTTACACTCGGGGATTGAATCCCTCATTCTTCGCAGGGGTAAAAATAAGTTTTTCCACAATTTTTTCGCCACAGATGTTATCAAATTTATTAAATCTGGATAATAATTATTCTATTATAAATAAAAAAAGAAATTAAAGGACATATTTCGGAGTTTTTAAAAAAACTTCCCCTCGAAAGGGCAAACTACCCCTAAATTAAATGTGTTTTATTTTTAATAAAAAAATTCTTATTTTCTTCATTCTGCGATATGTTGTAGTATATCAAAAAACATTAGACGTGTCTTTTTTTGTTACGTGCTAATTCGGTCATTTAAGTGGTGAATTAAATGATCATTTATTATCGTTGCTATAAATACATTTAATATTCTTTATTTTCAATGTGTGATCGTACAATAATTTGACAATTATCAATTTTTATAATTTGAACAGTAATGATAATCATGAAAAAAAATGTTTAAGACATAATGATTTTTTACACAATGAACATGTAACAATTGCAATATTAGAACAGCCCTCTATTTCACACTATACATTAGTGTCCTCTCCAAAACCATAGTCAACCGGGTTCTCAAAATTATTTGGTTTTTCATTAGTATAGCAACTTTTAAACCACGAATATTTGAATAAATTTATGTATCGTGGAGAAGATAACTGATTGTGAACCAAAGATTGGAGTTTGATGATGTTGTTTCTTAAGTGGAGATTTAAATCTTCATTCATCAGTATTACATTATCAGAAAAATGTCTAACATAATTCTTCCATATTCTAAAGCCATATAGATCTAATGGCTGTATTTTACCAGTTGTACCTTTCGGAATGATTTTTAAAGCGATTTCTTTATTTGGAGGAGTTGCTTCCTGTACAACAACAGAGCAATGTCCACTCCACGAATCAACCAGCAAAACGCTTGACGCTCCATTTGGAAAATATACATCTTTCAGCCAAGTTTTAAAATAATTTGAAAATATGTCAAATTTTAAGCAATTTTAATTATGTATGCAAAGTAGTGTCGAATGTAAAATTCAGCTATTAATACCTGAAGTCAGTTTTCCTGATTTAGAAGCCATAATATAAACGTTAGGAGGTCTAAATAAACTCTCTTCTACTAATGGTCCAAATTCACCACTTCTTTCCTTCAGTACAATAAAAAGTGGTGACATGAGCTTTCCATCACCTGATACTATTGGCTGAATGGTGCAACTGTGGGTCGTTGAAGTAACGGACTGTACTAAATATTGAATTTGTTGTTGTCCTTCAACTGCTAAAGTCCGTCTAGAATGTATTTCTAACTGAAACCCACTCTGATCTGAATTAAAAACGTTCTCTCTATACCTTTCTCTTGAATTACTTGTTTAGTTTCAGCTACAAAAGCATCAGCTTTTCTTTGCAAATAGTCAGCACCTTCAAGCGTTTTTTTAGTAACGAATTTATTTATTTTTCTGCTCACAATTCTATAGGCTTTTTTAAAATTATGTACCCACTGATGTGAAGCTTTGAAACGTAAATCTTCGTTTCCGATATCTTTTTGCGCCTGTAAAGCCCATTTTTGCAAATCACTGTCATGTATAATATACCGGCATCAATAGCACTTTTTAAATTTTCCAAAACAAATGTAGAGATTCTTCCTATTTTTTCTCTATAAGTTCCTCCTTTATTTAGCGTATGTGCCCAGCGTTTTAATTGGGTTATCGATTGAACTTTCTGGAACCTATTTTGTACAGTTCTTAATACAAGATTTTTTGTAAATCCACTTCTCCAGAATTCTACAGCTTTTGCTTTATAATTGTGAGATAATTCTTCAGAATCTTTTGTGTACACTTGTCAGTTTTCATCTATATCTGCAGTCTATATTTTATCATTGTCTTCTACAATTTGCATGTCAATATCTTTATACGATTCTTGAAAGTCTAATGTTTCATCTTGAAAAAATTCTATGCCATTATATTCTTTCATAGCATCTAATAAAATATCTTCAATACTTTGTTTTAAATTAATTTCCTGCTGTGTTATTGGTGTTTCCGGTAACTTTAATGCTTGAAATGTCACCACAAGTAAATTTATGACGTCCATTGCATTGACAATCATTTTGTAAACAATGTATCTGAAATCACGTGATCTTTTATTAAATGTAAATGTGTGTCATAATAATATTGCGTGATTAAATTAGTAGTAATTCTATCTCAACAATTCCAAGGTAGGTTAGAAAAGAATAATTAATTCGTACATCTCTATTATTCAAAAAAGGGGGTTCAAAAAATTCTTTTCGCAGATTTTAGAAATATTCACATGAACAGTTATATTTCACCATTAACTTAATAAGTTAATTACATACAATTGCGTTATATTAATCGCTAGGAACACCTAATTATAAGGAGACAGTAATATTGCTGGTTATAATATAGGTACGCTATTATCTCGACGCTTATTATCAGTAATTTTATTATATTATAGGTAATTAATAAATAGGATAGAGAAGCAAAATCCCATATTATAAGGAATAAATTGAATAAATTTATACTTGTGATTATATAAAATTTATAAATAAAAATAAAAAACATATTTGCTATAATATTTTACCTCTTCATTAGAAGGTTCTTTTTATAGTGGACAGGACATTATTATATAGATAAAATATTTATAAAATAAAATATAAATGTTTTAATTTATTTTAATCTGCTTTGGGAAGGTCAAGAAAGAACCATACTAACTTGGTAAAAAAACGCCAAACTAACAATTCAGTAAAAAAATGTTTAAACTCGCCAAATTTACAAAAATATTTAGGCACTTGTACATCTGTACTGAAGAAGTCATGAAACTCGACTGAACGTTTCAACGAAAGAATGTTTAACCTTTTGTTCGGTCGCCACGCGATCTAGGTTCGGATCTCCCCGGGGTCGTAAATCCCGGGTACACGTGAGTGACGCGGCTGACAAACTAACCGAACTACCGGAAGGTATTTTTCAACCTATCGGCTGTTTCAATGATTTTGTACTGAATTGATGAGAAAATTAACAATGTATTAAATGACAGAAATCCACTACGATTTAGTGATTGATTGATTGTTCTAGCGTTTACTCGCTGAATGCACTATAGTTCCGCGATACCTTGTTTGACTCGGCCAAAAGACCTTGGTGGTCTTGACGACTGCGAGATAGGTTAGACACGGAACACAACGCGTTACTGACTTGATGCTTGATGGTCTATAGTACATTAAAGCAAAGGCGGCTGGTTTCGACTTATATTAACCGTCCTTTGGTAGGCGGAAGGGGTAGAGTCGCTTGACGCTATGCACCCTTATTGGTCGAAGGAGAAATGTCGGGGGAGCACGCGATGACGCTGGGAACCTTCGAGAATCGGTAACCAAGAAGCGGGGATACCGTGGCTAACGGTACCCGCGTGACGTATCCAAACGTCCAAGAATACCGGACGCTCTTTCTCAATCGTGAGGAAGCGTCCGGTTACCCTGAAATGGCTAATCGTCGGATCGGAATACGCCAGGTATAAGGTTCTCCCCGATCGGTCATCGCCTGGATTCGACATTCCTACTTTCGAGGCTGCTTATTGTAAAGGTTATGCGGTACACATTAAAGCGTGTACCAAAGGGAACAACGCGTCGAGTACCGTTTCATACCTACCTTCCAGGAAAGCGCGAACTCGGGTGGTTTGCCATCGGCGTAATTGCCGAAACAAACCCTTTCCTCGAAGGTAGGATTAGCGGTAAATGGTTGAATTTTCTATCGGGCTATTTTGGGGTTCCGTCGTTCGGTGCGACGGAACAACCTTTAGAGGACTGGGCATTTGGATTTGCATGGGTCGAGCCAGTATATTGGCTTTCCGGTCCTCTTAAGGTTAAACGCGTTAATCGTGAGCCAGTAAACAATCTAATTATAGTACCATGACGCATTCAAACTCTTCCATTAAAACATTTTGTACAGTATAAATGTACTCGTTAATCTAATATAACTCGGCGAGTTTCATGATAATGACTCTCAATTACAGGGGGTTTTTTAAAAAAATCCCAAAACATTTCAAATTTACTTTTTTTTTTATTTTTGACAGAATAATTTGCATTCAAATGTAATACATTTGGTAATTTCTGGAAAGAAAATATTGTGGAAAAACTTATTTTTACCCCTGCGAAAAATGAGGGATGTAACCCCTGAGTGTAAAAGTACTTCACATATCATCGTCTTTCGATAAGGAATAATATTCAATTTGTTTCATTAAGAAATTCAACATAGTTTTTGAGAAATCGTAGAAAATTGGTTTTAGGGGGTCAAGTTTAGGGGTGATTTTCACCCCTTAAATGGCCGAATTAGCTCGTACAAAAAAATAGGTGTCTAATGATTTTTGATATACTATAATATATCGCAGAATGAAGAAAATAAGATTTTTTTTATTAAAAATAACACATTTAATTTAGGGGTAGTTTGCCCTTTCGAGGGGGTTTTTTAAAAAACCCCGAAATATGTCAACTTTAATTTCTTTTTTTATTTATAATAGAATAATTATTATCCAGATTTAATAAATTTGGTAACATCTGTGGCGAAAAAATTGTGGAAAAACTTATTTTTACCCCTGCGAAAAATGAGGGATGCAACCCCCGAGTGTAAAAGTACTTCACATGTCATCGTCTTTCGATAAGGAATAATATTCAATTTGTTTCATTAAGAAATTCAACGTAGTTTTTGAGAAATCGTAGGAAATTGGTTTTAGAGGGTCAAGTTTAGGGGTGATTTTCACCCCTTAAATGACCGAATTAGCACGTACGAAAAAATATGTGTCTAATGTTTTTTGATATACCATATCGCAGAATGAAGAAAATCGGTGAGGTACACCTCGAATACTCTCCTTGTAAGTAACAATTTCTTCCACTTTTTCACCCTTATTTCACTACCTTTTTGCTTATCCATTTCGCACGTACGAACTTGGTACGAACAACTAATGACAATGAGACTAAAGGTGACAGGAACAATTATTAGAGGTTAGATATCAATCGGTATCAACAGCAATGATTAGTATCGATTATCGACAGCATACTGCATTATCATTGGTGATAATATGCTATCAAACACACACGTATTTTGGGCATAGAAGCATGCGTCTGCGGTGGATTGTCTCAACTTCGGTTCCCCTCAACTATGCGATATCCAAGAGAGGGTAGGAAAATAGGGGATGGCGAAATAATTGAGTGGCGAAGTAATCGAGAGTGTACTATAATTCCATTTACTAAAAGGAAAGCGAACATTATTAAGAACTTGTAGTAATGTATCTGCAGTAAAAAATTCCATTTTAGCAGTGGTTATTATTGAAATACAAATTATGAATTAATATTAAAGAAATTATATTCGTCTTCGTAATGTGAAATATTCTAGTTATTAAAAAATAGCGTGTAGTGCAGTAGTAAGTAGCGTATGCAAGAACGACACACAATTATATAAACTTAATATTTTTTGTACAAGAAAATTGCTGTAAAACATTGTAGTAAATATTTTGATCAAATATAACGATACTAGCCCCAATGCTATGCAAATCCTACCTTTCCTGTGGTTTTTCCTGTGCTTTTTAATTAATTAAGTGTAGTGTTTGCGAACATTACTCCGATTTTGTAGTAATTCTGACTTTAAGCACATGTTATTTCCTCTAAAGTTCGCAGTGTTCGTTATTTATTTTTTACTGTAAATAGCATTGTACATTGAAGGATACATTGCATCATAAATCTGGTATCGATACAGTATTTTACATGCAAAATTTTTATTACTTTTTTAGTAGATATTCCTACATATTGACCTTTTATCCTAATTTTTACCACAACTGATCGTGACGATAACTGTGATTAACATTAAGATAACCATTTTTTTCCCGTATATCAGAAACCAACTCACGCCAAATATATAGTTACATTTATTCTCTACGATTTTACATAAGAAAAAAATACCCCAACCGAGTATCAAGAGACACGGTAGTGTCTCGCGGCATGTTCATTCAAGTCGTCAGAACAACGCCGCCAGCGCTGTCGCCGCGAGCACCCGTGTATCTTTACAGGAAAAATGTCTGCCCCCTTCACCCCTCAATTTGAACATCGAATTTTCTCAATAAATATACGGTTATAACCAAAACTATGCTTAGTTACGCCATATAAATCGACTATTCTCTATCGATAGAGACCAGAGTAAATGTTGTAAGTTACATATTAACAGAGATTTTTCCTTAGCAACGCGAAGCCACGCCCCTCGCCCCTCAAAAGTCGAGAATCCGATTTCTCGGGCGATATATATATGTCAAAATGTCACAAAAATTCCGCCTGTCTTCGGCGATATTCGGCCATGGTCGGAAATGTGTACACAGATGCGGCCACACGCATACGCCATCAAATGTATGTGAGAGTGTGTGAGAGAATATATTCCTTGAATGTTTAGTTGTTTTTCAAAATTAATAAAATATTTTCATTCGCGAAACGATTTCCCTCGCATTTTTTCGATCCTCGGACGCGCTTGTTAATAAAAAGTAAAAATTCAGTGTAATCGGAGTAGTGAATATCAATAGTGGTGAATGTGACAGACGCTCCGTATACGCATTGTGCGCATCGGTGGTGGCGCCGCCTTACTCGCCTGGTGAGCAAAAAGTGCTGTACTGGGTTACACGGCACGGGGGTGTATGACTATACATGTGGTCACATGTACACTTAGGTTTGCCTGTATAAGCACAAGCCGGAAGGTCTGATTGGTTGACAGTGTAACCCATTTGTGCCAATCTTGGCCACTACGCGGCGCTTTCGGCGCACTTTCGAGATACGCAAGAGGCGTATAGTTTAATAATCGTTTGTATTTTTTTCGAATATCGAGATAGAGTGAACGCGGATGCAGTGGTATTTTTCTCTCCAATGCCTGTGCATCAAGAAAGGAGCAGGAAAGGAGAGGGTCTCAGAAGAATTGCCATCAGATAAGTTTAATTGCCATTTGACAGCTTTAACCTCACTTTCAATGGAAGGACAATATCTTTGTGTTCGTTCTATTTTTTGTTTTCAGGGTCATGCGAGCACGGGAAAAATCGAAGAAAATCAATTATCAATACAAGCCGTGGCAGAATAGGAGATGAAATGGAATTGGATCACAATAATCAAGTAATTACTTTACCACTATTTTTCTCTATCGATATATTTCCTCTTTCGTACTATTACAAGTTCCAATTTACATACCGACCTGTCAAACCTGAAGTGTACACGTACCGCACTTCTATTTCATCTCTTCTTCGTCTCCGGTGTAACGACGGTCAATGAGGAATTACTGATACCGATTAGGCAGATAAGTGCTGAATAACGTAGTATAATACGAGAGAGGAAATATATCATTTTTAATAATTCTGTCATTATTAGAATAGAATTGATTAACTCAGATATAGTTTTTTAATTTCTACGCTCGAATAAGTTCGGTATATTTTAAATTGTGAAATGCTGCATATGATTATGTAATTTACAATTTGTTACAGAGGTTTGAGGTTTTTTTTGAGGTTTCTTTCGAACGAGGGATCATCTACTTGTTGTTCCAACAAGAACCAGTTGCTTAGTTGCATTCATTGCATTTGACAGGTCGGTATATAAATTGGTTCTTAATTTTTACGCTGACAAGGAAACGTTTCGAGGCCGCAGCTTCCGATCTTGATGAAACTTCGTAAATTTAAAGTTTATCGAAAAATAAGAGACCCCTATTTTTTTATAGCGGCCCAATTTTGGTTTAAGGGGGTGAAATGGACCCCTGAATTTTCACCCCCTTCGAGCTATCTCCGAAACGAAGCGATATAGATGAAAACTTTCAATGTACGTTTTGTTTGGTTTTTTTAGTATAATAAAATCCCCTAAACAGATTTTGAAAAAAAGCATTATTTAAAAAAAAAAAAATTTTTTTATCTAATTTTTCGAAATTTCGGTTTAGTCATGTGGACAAAAACTTAGGAAATTTTATTACAAATTCAACCATGTATGACATGATATATTTCCCTCCTACAGTTTTGCAAATTTCTAACTTTTATGTCTGATAATGAGCGGGCTACCAATGGCAGTGACGGGATAGGTCGGGGGTTATTACTTCTATGTATTTTAATGCCACTTTTCTTTTATTTAATAAAGTTCAACTTCTATGGCTCATAATTATGACAATAATGGTATTCCGTGAAAAAATGTTTCATACAAAGTTGTTTCTTACACCAAGCACACGTAATAACGGCAATATCGCCACATATGTGGCATCGTGGTTCCGAGTCCTGTGCAAAACAAAATTCTACAGGATGTTCAAATTCAGGAGGTCTCCTGAATATATATCCACTCTTGAACCACGAATATTTAATAAAGTTAGTAAACCGTGGTGAAGAAAACTGATTATGAGTAAGAGATTGAAGTTTTAAAATATTATCTCTCGAATGAAGGTTAATATCGTAATTGAAAAGAGTTACAATATCTGAAAACCTCCTTACAAAATTCTTCCACATTCGAAAGCCGTATACGTCTAGCGGAATATTATCAAAATAAAATGGACAAAAATTGTTCAGAAATCTTATTAATAAATCCGACCGTTAATTTATTTATATTATTTTCTGTTTGTGTGTAAGTAACTAATAATTCACTCACAGGTTAGATAAAATTGTCTGAATTTTTATAGTTTTTTGTTGGAATCATTTTTTTCTTTACTTTTCTTCTTCGCGTACTGTTTCCTCCAGTACTCCTCACATTCTTGCAGCTCTCGTTCTACTTCGGCCATGGATGGTCCTGTTGTGCGGAATGTCAGATCCAGCGATTTCCCGGGAGACGGCAATGGTATGTGCCCATTTTTAAAATCCTCCACGATCTTCTCAAAAGTCGGTAACTCGTTTGAACCCATCACTTGAATGATAGACGCAGCCAATGAAACTGAAGCTCTTTGCTTTTCGGCCCTGTATATATACTCCTCGAAAATGCCGTAAACAACATTCCTGTTATTTGTAGGGTTGCCTTATATGGCCCCGGTGATGCGAAAGAGGGAGTTTAGTTCTTTGGACAAGCTTTATTATTAGTTGGCTCTGTGCCCATGTAAAAATATTTTCGTACGCGCTCTCGAGTTTCGTACGCGGACTCCGAGGATGATGGCCCCTTTTTGGGAAGTCGGACCTCCCACCCTCTCCAGTCTGTTTCGTTCTTGTGAGGCGACTTCATTATATATAAGGAAGCGAAAGAGAAAGCTTTTTAGTCTGAATATTCAGTTTCTATGGTGCACAGCAGTTCATATTATTATTATGGCAATTATAAATCCGATCAATGTGTTAACTTTATTGGTGGCCGTTTTCAGTGTACCAAATGGAAGAGAAACTCCAATGAATAGTGCAGAAGTGCAATTGAAAGATTTATTAGAAAATATTATTATACGTAGCATGGAGGATTCATCATTTCGAGTCAAACATGAAAATAAATTGGAATTGGAAGATTCAATCGAGGATAGTGAAATGCACGCTGTTAATACTGACTGGCTGGAATCGGATGTCGAGGATGTTCCTCACGTAGAAACCTCTATACCTCCAGAACCATATCCCTGTACACCCGATGAAGAAGCGGTTAGCTTTGAATATAAACAAAGTGCCATAGATTACTGGAACAGTGGGAAGAAAAGACGTCGAACCGTAGCAGCAGTTCAACATCAGTTTAAAAAAGTGAAATCTGATAGACAATTACGAAGATGGGCTGCGCAAGTAGGACAGGGGGGTACTCAAAATGATAAATTAATACGCATAGCGAAATATACTTTTGATAAATTTGTAGAAGCTAGTAGATCGAAAATAATAGTACATGATGTAGACCTTAAACGATGGGCTTTACAAGCAAAAGAAGTAGAGAATCTTCCAACCTTCAAAGCAAGTCAAACATGGTTGAGGTCATTCAAGAAAGCATATAGAATTGTCTCTCGAAAGATCACAAAGTTTGTAACGAGAAAAAACGTTGAGGGTGAGGAAAGTTTGAAAGTACGAAGCCATGCCTTCGTAGAACAAGTGAAGCCATTCATTACACAATATGGACCACAAAATGTATTTAACTCTGATCAGAGTGGATTTAATTTAGAAATACATTCTGGCCGAACTTTAGCTACATCGGGGCAAAAAAAATTGAAGCTGTGGTACAATCAATATCTTCTACAACCCACAGCTATACTATACAACCCACCATATCTGCTGATGGAAAACTACTGTCGCCTCTTTATGTGGTATTAAAAGAGGCTAGTGGGCAATTGGGAGAACGAGTGCAACAAACCGTGTTTAGGCCGCCAAATGTATACTTCATGGCTTCCAAATCTGGGAAACTTACAACCGATCTCATGAAAACATGGCTGCAAGAAGTTTACTTCCCTAACACTGGATCTACAAGCGTCTTACTGCTGGACTCTTGGAGTGGACAATGTGAGCGAAGTGTTCGAGAAGCTACACCAGAAGACAAGACAATAATATTAATGACGATTCCACAAGGCACCACCGGACTGATTCAACCGCTAGACGTATACGGATTTCGATTGTGGAAGAATTTTGTAAGGAGGTTTTCAGATATTGTAACTCTTTTCAATTACGATATTAACCTTCATTCGAGAGATAATATTTTAAAACTTCAATCTCTTACTCATAATCAGTTTTCTTCACCACGGTTTACTAACTTTATTAAATATTCGTGGTTCAAGAGTGGATATATATTCAGGAGACCTCCTGAATTTGAACATCCTGTAGAATTTTGTTTTGCACAGGACTCGGAACCACGATGCCACATATGTGGCGATATTGCCGTTATTACGTGTGCTTGGTGTAAGAAACAACTTTGTATGAAACATTTTTTCACGGAATACCATTATTGTCATAATTATGAGCCATAGAAGTTGAACTTTATTAAATAAAAGAAAAGTGGCATTAAAATACATAGAAGTAATAACCCCCGACCTATCCCGTCACTGCCATTGGTAGCCCGCTCATTATCAGACATAAAAGTTAGAAATTTGCAAAACTGTAGGAGGGAAATATATCATGTCATGGTTGAATTTGTAATAAAATTTCCTAAGTTTTTGTCCACATGACTAAACCGAAATTTCGAAAAATTAGATAAAAAAATTTTTTTTTTTTTTAAATAATGCTTTTTTTCAAAATCTGTTTAGGGGATTTTATTATACTAAAAAAACCAAACAAAACGTACATTGAAAGTTTTCATCTATATCGCTTCGTTTCGGAGATAGCTCGAAGGGGGTGAAAATTCAGGGGTCCATTTCACCCCCTTAAACCAAAATTGGGCCGCTATAAAAAAATAGGGGTCTCTTATTTTTCGATAAACTTTAAATTTACGAAGTTTCATCAAGATCGGAAGCGGCGGCCTCGAAACGTTTCCTTGTGAGTAAGTTCGGTATATTTTAAACGAGTGAAATGCTGCATATAATTGTGTAATTTACAATTTGTTACAGATCGCTTGCGAACCCGAGGAGGTTTCTTTCCAACGAGGGATCATCCACTTGTTGTTCCAACAAGAACCAGTTGCGTTCATTGCATTTGACAGGTCGGTATATAAATTGGTAGTATAATACGAAAGAGGAAATATATCATTTTTCTTAATTCTGTCATTATTAGAATTGGTTAACTTAGATTAATATAATCTTAGTTTCTACGTTTAGTTAGTTCAGTATATTTTAAATTGTTTGTGTTATTTATAATTTGTTACAGATCGTATGCGAACTCGAGGGGGTTCCTTTTGAACGAGGGATCATCGTCTTGTTGTTCCAAGAACCTGCTGCTTTGGTTCATTCGGCGACCTGGATCTGCTGTCTCGAGTGCATGGACGTACGTCACTTTAAATGCATGAATATCCTTTAATAGCCTCGGAACCGTAGACTTGCTAACCTCTGATTCTAACCTTTCTTGCCATAGCCTGAATATTCTTTCGAGGGTTATTCCTTACTCTTTCTAGCAGAGCATCGATATTTTGCTGCATCTATATTCTTCTGGAACTTCCTAAAAAATAATTATAAAAACCCTATATAATTCAGCCCGAACAAGTACAATCTCATCGGGCTATACCTTATCGGGGAGATTTTTCGACATAATGATTCCGAAACGTTTTTATCGAGAAGTATATATTTCTAACATACGGTAGTGTTCACGAATATTGTAAAATATCGCAGGAATGTTACAGAAAAGTTACTTGCAAGAACGTGCTTTGTGGGGTGCAAATGGTGATATTTTGTAATCCATCGTTACACCAGAGGCGAAGAAGAGATGAAAGAGAAGTGAGGTACATGTACACTTCACGTTTGAGAGGTCGGTATATAAATTTAAACTTGTGATTGTATAATACGAAAGAGGAAAAACTTATATCGATAAAGAAAAAAAAAATAAAGTAGTTACTCTATTATTGTAATCCAATTTCATTATATCCCTTATTTTTCTGCCACGACTTTGATTGTTGACAGTGGATGGATCAACCAATAAATTTGATTTTTCTTCGCTATCAGCAATTAAAGTCGTGGCAGAAAAATAAGGGATACAATGGAATCGGATTACAACAATGGAGTAACTACTTTATTTATTTTTTCTCTTTATCGATATATTTCCTTTTTCGTATTATACTATCACAAGTTCCAATTTATACCGCATGTCCTATGGCCAACCGCGCAGGTGAGCTGCGACCTGAATTCTTGACTTCGGCAGTATTTATGGTACAGTTAGAGTGGGCTTCAGACGAGTGCGCTGCATAAGAACGAAAAGTGTCGACTGCTCTTCTAATAGCTGTCAATTCGGGAGATCGAAGCGTTTCGTGTAACCTCAAAATCGTAAAGTTTTGAATTAGTAGTGAATAATTTGTAGAAGTGATGAGAAATAATCATAACTAATCTTCCGAATTGACAGCCATCGGGAAATCAGACGACGCTTTTCGCTCTTACGCTGCGTTCTTACGAAAAGTGTGAAACGTCTGATCTCCCGATGGCTATCAATTCGGGAGATGAAGTCTAAGCTCGAAATCGTAAATCTTTGAATAAATGGTAAGTAATGTTCAGAAGTGAGAGATAACAATCATTCGGGTTTTTTCGATGTCCAACCGAATTACACGCCTCATGCCTATTTGTTTCAGAAATTACTTCCTCGCTAGCACCGCGCGTGTCTAGGAAGTAGTTTTACGAATTGGCGTGAGCGATACCTAAGGTGTCAATTCGGAAGATTATTTATGATTATTTCTCATCACTTCTACAAATTATTCACTACTAATTCAAAACTTTACGATTTTGAGGTTACACGAAACGCTTCGATCTCCGCAATTGACAGATATTAGAAGAGCAGTCGACACTTTTCGTTCTTATGCAACGCACTCGTCTGAAGCCCACTCTAACTGTACCATAAATACTGCCGAAGTCAGGAATTCAGGTCGCAGCTCACCTGCGCGGTTGGCCATAGGACGTGCGGTATACCGACCTGTCAAACGTGAAGTGTACATGTACCTCGCACTTCTATTTCATCTCTTCTTCGCCTCTAGAGTGTAGCGATGGAAATTATAAAATATCATCATTTACACCCCACAAAGCACGTTTTTGCAATAACATTTCTGTAACATTCCTACAATATTTTGCAATATTCGTGAACATTACCGTATGTTAGAAATATATATTTATCGATAAATTCGCGAATGTTGGAAAACATCATAGAAATATCTCGGAATCATTAAGTCGAAAGATCTCCTCGATAAGGTACAGCTCGATAAGATTGTTCTTGTTAGGGCTGAATTATATAGGGTTTTTATAATTATTTTAGGTAGTCCCAGAAGAACACAAGTGCAGCGAAATATCGACGTTGTGCTGGAAATTTATTTACGAGTAAAGGCAAAATTTCAGCGGTGCATGCAAAAGGATTTCTTAAAACTATTCCAACGTCTCGAGTCAATATACCGTATGTATCATGCCAAATTAAACAAGCAGATATACCGACATTGCCGAAATTTTACCGACGGTCAAGAATTTTATAGTTAGAGTTGGCTTGAGAAGAGTGCGCTGTGTGTGCTGCGTGAGAGCGAAAAGTGTCAAACGTCTGATTTCCCGATAGCTGTTAATTCAAGAGATCGAAGTGTTTCGTCTATTATTCAATACTTCGATTTTCCGAATTGACAGCTATCGGGAAATCAGACGTTTGAAACTTTTCGCTCTCACGCAGCACACACAGCGCACTCTTCTGAAGCCAACTCTAACTATAAAATTCTTGACCGTCGGTAAAGTTTCGGCAGTGTCGGTATATCTGCTTGTTTAATTTGGCATGATACATACGGTATGTAACAACATACATACAGGGTCAGTCGCACTATACCGTATGTCCGTCTCTGTACTGGCCAGTTTGAAAGTTACCTTCGGATAGGTTTGGTCGGTAATCGAGACATTTATACCGTAATTATAATTATTTTCGTAATTTCCATTATTCACAAATTCACAATTTCGAGGTTAGACGCTTCGATCTCCTGAATTGACATCAACTCTAACTGCCGACTCGACTTCTACCGTATTAAATGACTCGAGTACCGACCAAGCCTATCCGAAGGTAACTTTCAAACTGGCCAGTACAGAGACGGACATACGGTACACGCCAGCAAATGGGTTCCCCGATAGCCAAGTTTTGTCACTACGAGCGCACTGTGCGGTCACGCGGTGGAATTAGGAAACATCACAGTGACCTTATCGTGCGTGCCCCCGCGGACGTCACAGTGGCGACACGGAGTGGCGACGGCGAGTGAGGTTACTGTGACTGCACAGCGATCGTCACTACAAGAGCACTGTGCAGTCACGCGGTGCGCTTTCAAAATAAAATTGTCGGTATGTAGATTTTGCAAAAAGGGAACGCACACAGTGACTTTACCCGCCTAGAGGTGTCGCTTCTTCTTTTTTTTTCCGTGCCCCACCGGGATTTGAACCTGCGATCTTTGGAATATCCTAGGCCAGATGCCTCGAGACTGGGAAACGTTTTCGCATTACGCCACCGACTCTTCGAGAGATGTTAGTCAACTCCAGTCATATATAGAAACCGGACATAACAGTGACTGCTCTCGAAGGTTCTCGTTAAAATTTCTAAAATAATTTGATATGTTCTTTTTCAAAACAGTAGCGATTATGATAATTATCCATTCACTATTTATAGTAGAATATTCGTCAAGAATCATGTTAAAGTTAACCATTAGCGCCAAGCGTCTTATGTATAGGACGGCCATTTGGAATGTTTTTCTCATAACCTCTGAGTAACAAATCATGCAATTTTCGTAAAGAAAATCCACCAGAAATTAATTTGGGCTTTAATGGGTTAAGTTCACGATGGAATTTTTGTATTATTAGGTGTTGGAATTAATTTGTAGCGTCGATCTTAACAATAAATGGCACGCAGGTAGTACAGTATTTCATTGTTACCGACAGTAATGTAATATCGTAAAAACATCACAATTTAATTGTAAGAATTCTTTATACATAAGTGTTTGACATGAGTCTTGATGGACTAATGCCTCCAAATCATTATCTTCAAATTTATTCGGCTCCTTGTCATCCAAGTCGAAATCACCAGCTTTAAAACGTGCAAACCACTTCCGACGCGTTTGCTCGCAGCTAGAGCATGTACACTTCCACTAAATACGTAGCTGCACTTTTGTTCATATTAAAATAATGAAGCAAAACTCCCCGCAAGAACACTTTATTCGGCACAAATTTTGATATATTCAATAATCTATTATAAAATGTTGTTATTTATGATTTGAAAAAAGGTTATGTACCAACCAAGTTGGGAGTTGACTTATCACCAGTAGGAAAACGTCTTAAAAGTTTGGGCATGATCATATTTTTTCATTAAAAAACGCTACGAATTAATTCCAACACCTAATATATAATTTTTAATTTTTATTGAACAATTTGGATTTTTTAAAAGATTAAGTCACGGTGGCGTCACAGTAACGTCACCCAGTGACAATCACTCCGTGGCATCCCAGTAACGTATGAGTAACGTCACTCGGTGACAATCACGCGGTGGCGGCACAGTGCAGCTCCCGTGCCTGTGGCGGCCCGCCACCAGATGGCGCTGCCCTTCTCACTAGTGGTCGAACACGAGTACGTTTCTACATAAGACCGAAGCTGTTCGACAACCACGGAGGACAGAGCACACAGAGCGTCTAAGGCAGGAGTCGGCCTAGCCTTCCTGACGAGTCCACAGGCCGACTCCGGGACGAAACGCTCCGCCGATAACATGGCGATCGCTCTTTTCGCCAAAGTGGTGACCCCGACGTGATCCAGCGGAGAAGATCATCATCCTGCAGCATACCTTCTGGACCAAGGAACTCCCATGATAGGACACCTTCATCCGGAAGCAGAGCCAACCACACACACACCGCCACGACGCTCTCATCCAGCACCAGCCACACCAGCGCTCACGCACACGGCCACGACGCTCACAGCACCAGCCACACAGCCACACACACACGGCCACGACGCCCCAGAGCACCAGCCATGACAGCGCACACACACACGGCCATGCTAGACCCACGCAGGCAGCAGCCACAGCACCAGCGCTCACACACAAGGCCATGCTAGACCCACGCAGGCAGCAGCCCCAGACCAGCACACGCACACACACGGCCATGCTGGACCCACGCAGGCAGCAGCCGCATCATCACACACACACACACAGGATCGATCTCTCACACGCTGCGACGAACACCGGCGGAATTTCCAACGCACGATGTCCCAGTCACATAGAACCACGCTCACACAGCCATCGCCACGCACACCACCATCTTCCACATCGTTACGCCTGCCTCTAGCAGCCGTCACTGGGGGGAGTACTGTGGCGGCCCGCCACCAGATGGCGCTGCCCTTCTCACTAGTGGTCGAACACGAGTACGTATCTACATAAGACCGAAGCTGTTCGACAACCACGGAGGACAGAGCACACAGAGCGTCTAAGGCAGGAGTCGGCCTAGCCTTACTGACGAGTCCACAGGCCGACTCCGGGACGAAACGCTCCGCCGATAACATGGCGATCGCTCTTTTCGCCAAATGCCAACACGGCGTGCTGCCACCGCGTGACGCTCGGGTGAAAGTCACGCTTTGCTATCGGGGTACGGTATCGCTCGGCGCTTAGGAGATACCGACGATTCCTGTAATTTAATGGTAATTTCGTTAGCCCGGACTGAAACCAAAGAGACGTATCAATTTCAAAAACATCGGCTAACTTTTAGTGTAGGTGATGGGTTCTCCGAAAAATGTGACAGCAGTTTGTGTTTTTATTATTAATAAATAGAAGCCGTGCTATTTTTCTGTAGTCATTTATCGAACATAGACAGCAGAAAAGGAGTCGAAATACAATCAGATAAGTTAATTTCTGAATCACTTCATTTAACCTCATTTTGATAACCTATAAAGAATACATATCTTTGTGATCACTTCTTTTTTTCTTTCAGCATTGCATATGAGGACGGGACGAACTCTTTGAGGACTAAGCGGAATTAATCTTTCTACATATTGGAGAATCTAAGTCGTGGGAGAAGAACAAAAACATCGGAGTAACTACAATATCGGGGTAACTATAATACTTTATTTCTATTTTTTTCTCATCGGTGCTTGCCCTCTGCCTTCCTACTACAAGTTTCGATTTATATACTAAATTTTATTTTATTTTTAGTTCATCGCCTCCACTCCATCGCCTTCGACTTCTTTTACCCAGTGAGGATTTCTCACGAACCAATAGTGGGCATTGTGATTATTCACTAATCCTTCGTTGTAGAATTTCGATTCATCTGTGAACAAAATCTTCTGACGAACGAGGGATCGTCCACTTGCCGTTCCAAAAACCAGTCGGAATAGTTCATTCGTCGAGCTGGATTTGCTTTCTCCGGTGCATGTATGTACTTCATTTTAAAAGGATGAACATTCTTTTCTATTTCTTATAGTCTTATTCTCTCTAGGAGAGCATCGATGTTCCACTGCTCTCGTATTCTTTCAGGTCTTTCTAAAATAATTATAGAAATCACATATATAATTTAGCACTGACAAGTACAATCTTATCGAGCTGTCTTATTGAGCTGTTTCTTTCAATGTAATGATTCCAAAATGTTTCTATAACGTTTTGCAACTTTGTGAATTTATCGAGAAAGATATATTTCTAACATAGGGTAGTGTTCAAAAATATTGCAAAATATCGCAAGAATATCAGAAAAATTACTTGTAAAGACGTGTTTTATGGGATGTAATTTCTTAATTAAATATTTGTTAAGATAATTTAACATAAATCTCTCACTTTCGTAATTTCTGTCGGTTATGAGACTGCTGGATTGCCGTACCTTTGGTCCAATATTGAAAATAAATCTTCTCAAGGCTGAATACGACTTGGGCATGTTTCAGCGTACAATTAGCTAGATCCAGCTCGACGAATGAACTATTCCGACTGGTTTTTGGAACGGCAAGTGGACGAGCTTTACAGCTGTCTCGCTGCCGTGTTGCCAAGTCTCTCACCGTTAATATGGCGTGCTAATGGTTTGCGAAGTCAAAACGAATTTCATGACAATATTACGTTGCAACTATACGGTAAAACCCAATTTACTTATTTTTTACATAATCCTTAATATTTCATCTGTCAAATTACTAGTCTTTCAAAGTCTAAAGTTGGCGGAATGTGTGTTAAAGTCAGTGATAATCTACCTTAGTACAATCGTCTGCCATAAGGCGATATGTTAAAAGTGGTCAACTTTAGAATAAAATAACGAAGAAACTAGACGGTCTATATTGCTCAAATTTTCGTATTAGTTGTGTAAAGTATTCGTGTATATCATATAAAAAAATTAGGGCTGTAAGTTGGTTTTCGTCTGATAGTCGAACCTCCTTAAAGCAGGAATAGTTGGAACGAAAAGCCCATATTGCAATGAAAGTACTATGGGTACTATGGGTGAAGGCGCTCGCTGACAAGACTGACATTCTCCGATGTCCATCGAGTCATCTTTTTACGGACAGGACACGAGTTAGATCCTCTTCGGTTGCACCTGTACGAGATGATATGTCAGAAAATCGTGAGTCTTCATGAAAATCTTCTAACCTACTCGTTCTGCAGTAATACTTAATAATAAAAAACTATTCTCCTACATGTACATATTCTCCTGATGAATAAATTCCAAAAAGTAGTGAAATCCTCCACAAAAACAGATCCTCTGTAAAAAAGGCGGCATGTTCATTCAGTGCCAACAAAAATTGATACGTAAAATACTTCCCAAAAAAGATTTGAAATCAATTAAGATCGCCATGTTCAAGATTTATACATAAAAAGTAAAAGGCATAATTTGATGTAAAATTATTGTAAATCAAGTTACTAAAAAATTCGGCTAAAAAATTTATTAAAAAATTTTAATAAAAAAGAACTTGCCGCGTTTTTTTCTTCAAAATAAAAAATTCAGACACCGAATTATACTCCGTTTATGCACTTATGATTTTAAATAAATTCATACACTTATATGATACCAGCAGTACCGTATGTCCCACTCTGTACGGGCCAGTTTGAAGTTACCTTCGGGGAGGCTTGGTCGGTACTTGAGTCATTTAATACCGGTAGAAGTCGAGTCGGTAGTTAGAGTTGGTGTCAATTCAGGAGATCGAAGCGTCTAATCTCGAAATTATGAATTTGTGAATAATGGTGAGTAATTTCCATTATTCACAAATTCATGATTTCAAAGTTAAACGCTTCGATCACCCGAATTGACACCAACTCTAACTACCGACTCGACTTCTACCGGTATTAAATGACTCAAGTACCGACCAAGCCTCTCCGAAGGTAACTTCAAACTGGCCCGTACAGAGTGGGACATACGGTATATAGTGGACAAAATATGAACACTCTCTCTCTCTCTCTCTCTCTCTCTCTCTCTCTCTCTCTCTCTCTCTCTCTCTCTCTCTCTCTCTCTCTTAAACGCGACGTTCTTTTTTATTAAAATTTTTTAATAAATTTTTTAGCCGAATTTTTTAGTAACTTGATTTACAATAATTTTGCTTTCAAATGATGCCTTTTACTTTTTATGTATTAGGTCCTTGAATAAGTTCTCGCTGTTTTTTTTTTGTGAAAATTAATGCTTTATAAGTATGTGGTACAAAATACGTCACTCAAAGTATTGCCCATCACTGGCCACTACTTTTGCCCATCTTTCTGGCAGAATTTGAATTCCCCGTCGGAAAAACGATACGTCCTTTTTGACGCTATCCAAGAATCGATCCATTTTTTGACATCTTCATAAGAATGGAAGTGCTGCTCAGCCAGGCCATGTGCCATCGAACGAAATAGGTGATAATCGGAAGGGGCTATGTCCGGTGAATACAGCGGGTGGGGTAGGACTTCCCATTTAAGCGTTTTCAGCTAAGTTTTCACTGGTTTTGCCACATGCGGCCGTGCGTTGTCGTGTAACAATATCACCTTGTCGTGTTTCTGTTCGTATAACGGCCGTTTTTCCTTCAGGACTTGGCTCAAGAGCATCAATTGCAGTCGATAACGATCTCCTGTGATGGTTTCTTTCGGTTTGAGCAGTTCATAATTTTCACATTTCATTTTCGGCGCACCAGAGCGTTCTTTATCTCCAAGGTCAAAATCATTATTTTTGAAGCGTCGGAACCAGTTCATTTCTACGTGTCGTTTTCGACAAAGCATGTTCACCGTAAGTTTCAACAAGAATTCTGTGTGCTTCAGTTGCAGATTTCTTCTGAATAAAGTAGTGCAATAAGATTCCCCGCAAATACTCTTTATTTGGCATAAATGTCGACATGTTTGGAACCAAGTAAACAAATTCTATTTACACTGTGGCGAACTAACACACACTGAAGTTCAAGCATACTGATAGTACTTCCTTGTAGATGCGTTACCATCTGAAATGACATGCACGTAGTTCTGATAATGCCATCAGTTAGGAAACAGTGAGAACTTATTCAAGGACCTAATATAAATCTTGAACATGGCGATCTTAATTGATTTCAAATCTTTTTTGGGAAGTATTTTACGTATCAATTTTTGTTGGCACTGAATGAACATGCCGCCTTTTTTTACAGAGGATCTGTTTTTGTGGAGGATATATTATACTCCCGCGACCGGCATGCTCAAGTGGCCGATACTCGCGTCGCCGAGACTGTTCCGTCGCACAATTATGTTTTCTTTTATTTTACAACGATCTATTTTGTTGTTTGGCAATATGTTTATATGTACTCGAAAGAGCTATTTCTGCTCTACAAAACTGTTATAATTGTTATTTCGAATAATTAAATTTTTTATTATTTTTCTGGCTTAGAAATGGAATATCCAGGGGGCACAAATCAGCAGTTTCGACATCTGCTTTTCTTTGCTTTTCATCGAGGTCAAAAAACTGCCGTATACGGAGAAGGTGTTATAGGCGAGTCTTTGATAAAAAAGATGTCGAAAATTCTGATTTTTTCCTCCTGGATATTCCATTTCTAAGCCTGAAAAATAATAAAAAAAGGTGTGAGTGCCGTTGTACTCACGGAGGATGTGTAAACATCTTACAATTATCTGCGGTCCGAGTTTAATTGGGGAATATGACGTCGTAGTTCGACATAAAGAAGTTTAATTTTTTCTATAATAAAATATTTATTATTATTATATTAGATTTATAACTTACTAGCAGCCCGTCCCGGCTTCGCACGGGTAGATTGTGGATTGATTTTGTCCGTCCACCATTGTTTAACCATGGAGAGGTCGCGCCTAGTCTAACAGACCCCGCTCCTTTACTTTGATGAATAATTTTAAAATAACCTCAGTTAGAATGCTGCAGCTGGTAGTACCTTCATAGAACATTATTACCTACATTGTTTACCAACGGCGGTCAAATCAGGCGAATGGCTTGCAAGTAAGAGGGGGTAGGGCCTGTCCAACTAGGCGCGACCGCTCGTGTATGCCAGCATTGCGGCGGCATTCAGAGAGTGAAGTGTATATTCTCGAGTCATTTTCAGTTGAAGCGTACGCTAGAGTGTAAAAATGAATGTTCAAAAAGAATGTGAACGGTTACAGAGACTCTTTGATGAAGCAGATTCAGATATACAATATGATGATGAGTCGGAAGAAGAACAAGAAGAAATTGAAATGCGAGAAGAGGATTCTGCCACGGAACAAGAAGGTGATTCTAGTGATGAAGAAATACAAATTCCTGAAAAAAAATTAAGTGTACTTATTATATCGGTCGTGATAAAATCACAAAGTGGAATAAACACTGCACAAGTAAGAGAATTCGTACCCCAAAATGCAATATTACTACGAAACTGCCTTGTGTCGCTAATTTTGCAAAGCATGCGACGTCTGTTTTGGAAACCTGGGAGCTGTTTTTTCCGGAGGAATTTCTGAATATTATTGTAGAAAATACAAATAAGTATATTCGGGAAATAGCCGATAAATACACAAGAGAAAGGGATGCTCGCCCTACGGATGCGGTGGAAATAAAAGCTCTCTTGGGTCTATTATATATGAGTGGCTTTCTAAAAACCAGTCGTCTAAGTGTGGAAGATTTATGGGACAAATCTAGTTGTGGAGTAGAAAGGTTTTGGTTGACTATGTCGAAAAAGCGGTTTCTCTTTTTATTGAGGTGTGTTCGTTTCGATGACCGGTTAACGCGAGATCAAAGGAAAGAACAAGACAAATTAGCCGCCGTAAGGGACATATTCGATATTTTTGTAAAACGTTGTAAGGACACCTACAACGTTGGTGATTTTGTAACAATCGATGAAATGTTACCAGCCTTTCGAGGGCGTTGTGCCTTCAAACAATATATCCCTTCGAAACCAAGTAAATATGGGATAAAGATTTTCTCTCTTGTGGATGCCAAGATGCATTATACAAAGAATTTAGAAATTTACGTCGGACAACAACCAGAAGGGCCGTACAAGGTTGAAAACAGCACGCAAGCTATTGTTGAACGTCTAATTTCTCCAATATCTGGTACATCCCGCAATTTAACGTGTGATAATTGGTTCACTTCCTTTGGATTGATAACATCGCTTCTAAAAAACCATCAGCTAACTTTTGTCGGAACCGTAAAGAAAAATAAGAAAGAATTACCAGTGGAATTTGTAAATACGAAGGATCGGCCAGAATTTAGCAGTATGTTTGGGTTTTCGAAGAATACAACAATTGTGTCATATGTTCCAAAAAAGAGGAAAAATGTTATACTAGCATCTTCAATGCATCATGACGACAAAATTGATCCAGAAAGTGGAGACAAGTGTAAGCCTGATATCATAATGTTCTATAATTCAACTAAAGGAGGAGTTGATACCGTAGATCAACATTGTTCAAACTACAACGTATCGAGGAACACCAGGAGGTGGCCCATGGTTGTTTTTTATACGTTGATGAATATTGGGGCTATAAATTCTTATATAATATACATCCAAAATAATCCCAATGAAGAAATATTCCGACGCATCTATCTAAAGAAATTGGCTTTAGCATTAACCGAGGAACAATTGAAACGAAGAGCAGCTCTAAGGAATCTACCACTAAAGAAGAGAAATTATAGCAGGTACCTCAACTGACCATCCTAGGGGGGATCCTGAGAATCCTAATGTCAGAAAGAGATGTTATCTTTGTGTAAAACAAAGTAAAACTAGATTTTTTTGTAAATCTTGCAAAAAATTTATATGTCTGAAACACTCACAATTTATATGCCAAAATTGTTTATAAATGCGTTTTTATATACGAAAATAAGTTAATTACTGGTTTATCTTTATTACTTATATTTTATTTTTCTATTAAATCATATTAGTTTTTATAATTTGAAAATTTATATATTATTCTATAATCTAATAAACTTACACAAAAGCAAAAGTTGTACAATTCCCTAGAGGTATAAAAAAACCTACAAAAATAATAATGGGTCTGAGACTAGGCGCGACCACTCGTGTTATTTTAGTGGCGCGACCACTCCAGGGTTAAATACATTTTTAATACAAAACTTTTAGTATTTTTCCCGGGCTACGCAATGGTCATATTGGATTTGACCTTGACCATGACCTTCAAGGTTATGTCAAGGTCAAATTAATTTTTTTTCACGTTCAAATGTGTCCTTGACCATTTTTTTCATGTTACCTTTATTGTCAGCGGAAGTCAAATTTAGGTCAAGTAGGGTAAAGTCGGTAAATACGCCCCGGGAGGAAATACGCCCCAGTACATGGAAACTACATTATGCGTCGGTATATGTCGCTGAGGCGGTAGTCATCAGTCGAATGTCTGTGTCTTACCAGAGAACTCGCGCACTTATTAAGATTTCAGCTAGCGTTGTGGAAATAAAATTTGTTTTGTGAATAATTTGGTGTCTTTGAGTACTACAAATTTGCTCGTAAGTTTATAGATACCGAATTATTGAGTTATGATTGTGTATTTTGTAAGTTTCAAGTACGGCGTCAGAAAGTACGTTTATTAAACTAAAAACTGAAACATGTAGATTGTTAGCACCTGTAGCGTGTGGAGATTTAAACGGTGGGGCGTATTTCCCCCCGGTTTTGGAAATACGCCCCACCTAGAGCCAGCCAATCATAAAAGATGTACAGGGAATGCAGAAAAAGGCCAGAAGAGTCAAAATTCGGAGTCGTCATCAAATTCTGAGATGTGTCTACCTTTGGAATCGTTGGACGAACTCTCTGACGAGGCGGAAGATATTTGCGTCAAATGTCGAGACCACTATTACACCACGAAGTCCAAAGTGGACTGGATTCAATGCACAGCATGTCGTGGATGGCTACATGAAACGTGCACCTCCCATGGCACAGTTTGTGATGTTTGTGCCAAAAATTTATCTGCAGAAGGCGATTAAGTATATGGGGCGTATTTCCCCCTGGGGTGGGTAATACGCCCCATTTGACGTGAATGGTTTTTTATTTTTTGTAGAAGCTATTTGATAATTTTTGTCGTATTTTTATTTTTTTTTAAGAAGTGTAATGTCCTGTCAAATTTTTGTTGTTTTTTAAAATAAAGTTTATTTCAAATGCCTTGAGTTATGATTTTTTTTTGAAATGTGGGGCGTATTTACCGACTTTACCCTATAGTTCGACTTTTTGAACACCCTGTATAAGATTTACTAACTCAGAAACCTTTGCGTATATGCGTCCAACTGTTCCCCAAATTTTCATCGCAATCGGATGAACGGTTTAGGAAGGCATAATAATCATCCGTACCGGTACTTTTTGAACACCCTGTATAAGATTTACTAACTCAAACCTTCGCGGATATGCGTCCAACTGTTCCCCAAATTTTCGTCGCAATCGGATGAACGGTTTAGGAAGGCATAATAATCATCCGTACCGGTACTTTTTGAACACCCTGTATAAGATTTACTAACTCAAAAACCTTCGCGGGCATGTGTCCAACCATTCCCCAAAGTTTCATCGCAATCGGATGAACGGTTTAGGAAGGCATTTGATATTACCTTAAAGGTCACGGTCAAGGTCAAATCCAATACGACCACTGGGTAGCCACGGGAAAATCCTTAAAGTTTTGTATTAAACATTTTTCTCTAAAATGTTTTCCCGTTGAGATAATCCAGCTTGCGCGAATAGTATGCGCAGTAGCGCCACACACACACTGACGCAGTCACATGTACACGGCTTACGTCTGACGCTCGATTTCCCAGGAAGGTCCCACCGTAGAGCCATAGCATAGATGTTTACACATCAAAATTGTTATTCGAATAAACAATTATAACCGTTTTTTGTAGAGCAGAAAGAGCTCTTTCGAATGAATATAAACACTTTGCGGGACAGCAAACAAATCGTTGTAAAATGAAAGAAAATAAAAGAAAACGCTACGAATTATTTTCCAACCCAATAGCATCGCGATCATAAATACTTCGTCATGTTGTGTAACTGTAAACATCTGCTAGTTCTAGGTAGTGTACCCTTCGTTGCGACCCCGAATGTCTTTACCGATTTTTCATTATATTACGGGACTCTGTTCACGCCAAAAAACCTCCGAAACATCCTTGACCCTTTTTACCCAAAAACTTTCTAACCCGTAACTTTCATTTCCGCCTACCCTTAACTCTGAGTTTTTTTCCACTAAATTCCTTCTTCCCCCGCTCCATAGTTCCATACTCGAAACACTCCTCAGCTTTCTAAAAATCTTCAGTTCCTTACAAGCTCACACCCCGGACAGTACGTTCTCTCGAGAGATTTTCCGCGAGTCTGTCCGCTCGCCCTCGAGACGATTCCTCCACCACGCAAATGTGATTTGAGAATATTTATACTTAGAATACAACATTTCTTAGTAGCCGAAGGCATTTGTTATTTATTGGAGGAATCCAACAAAATTTTGGCGACGAGGACGGGATTGGTGCGACACTAATAACTCAGTTGGAACACTGGAACCTGCAACTTCAGCACTGAGAGTTAGTGGCAATTTCAATTGCAAATTTCGTGCCATCTAAAGGAGAAAGAATCTACAACGCTGGAAGCAGTCTACGACTTCGGGTGGTCATCTGGATTTAGCAACCCCAGTACCGAGCGTAAATCAACCTCGTTGGACGTCAAGGATCCTTCTTCTTTAAAGACACAGTAAGTGCCAAACCCCGCAAGATATTTTCCGCAAATTCTCGCAAGTCTCGCAAAATATCCTTACAAAAATGTCAAATCCCATTGAAACAAGACGGACCAAAAATAATCCTTCCCAATCGACACTAAGTTCATCCGATTCACAACCGTCTCCGCAACCACCTTCGCAATCGCTCCCGCTAAATTTTCTTGTCAAACTTATTTCGAATGATTTCAATGGCGACCGATACAAAGTTAGAAGCTTCATAAAGCAAGTTAATGCGGTATTCGAGCTCGCAGAGCCACAGCAGGAACTGCCTCTATTGCTTTTCGTTAAAGTAAAATCACCGGAAAAGCGCGAGAACAAATAGATGTTCACTGTAATCTCACGACGTGGACTGAAATCTCTGAGTTGCTTCTGAGTCTGTACGAAGATAAAAAATCTTTTGACCAGCTCTTAGAAGACTTAAATTGCATTAAGCAAGAACGTCGCGAAAATGTGTCGCAATTCTACCAACGATTGGAAGATCTGTCGTCTCGGATTTTAGCTATAGTTCACTCGACCGATCCAAACGAAGAAAATCTGGCTGGCCGACTAGCCATGATTACAGACATGACACTCAATCGTTTCGTACATCATACGCATCCGCAAATATCACAGATGCTCCGGTATCGCGAATTTAAGACAATAAATCACGTATTCACTGCAACAATGGGAGAAGAAAAAGCACTACGGTTAAATAATGACCAAAAATGTAAAATCTGTCAGCGAACAAACCACTCTACAAACGAATGTTTTAATAACAAGCGCGCGAATACCCCTCAAACGAACTCGAAATCAATTAATTTCAACGGCCAAAGACTCGCGAATTCACAAGGATCCGCGAACCCTCAAGGGGCCGTAAAACGCTGTAATTATTGTAAAAATCTTTGGCACACTATTGACGAATGTAGAAAGCGACAGTACAACGCGAAACGTCAAAATCAGGCGTCTCCTGCCACTCCTATTCAAAACAGCAGGAATGTCAATCTTCAAAATTTTCAAAACATTCATCATTCCCCAAACCCTCCGATCACAAATCTCCAAGATACGACTTTCTCAAATTCACTACCGTCGACGAGCGCAGAAGTCGAATTGACTCAACAATTCAGCAATTTCCTTCTGTAACAGTCTCTAACACTTTTTTCGATACGAGTGACTTAACATACGTATTAGTCGAGTCGAGTGCCTCCAAATCGAGCGATAAGGTACTGAAATTCCTTGTCGATACAGGCGCTTCCGTTTCATTAATTAAGGTAGCGAGCCTTCACGATTATCAAATCTCTAATCCAAATCCCATCATTTTCTGAATGGGATCTCTCAAAATTCTCCAATTCAAACTCTCGGAGAAACGACGATTAACCTCAAATTTTAAATTCCCCCTTGAATGTCCCCTTCGACGGGATACTCGGAGTCGACTTTCTCCGATCGAATAAAAGCAAGATCGATTATTCAAAATCTACTATCTCTATCGACTCAATCCCATTCCAAATCCCACTGTATCACAACACGCCTCAATCCTCTTGCTCAACAATCACGATTAATGCGAGGTCAGAAATTGTTGCTTTGATAAAATTACTAAATCCTTACAACCTCAAGGAAGGCATAGTCTCTTCTCAAAAATTAAACCAAGATGACTCACTCCTGATTCCAAATTCTATCGTCAAGGCCTATAATCAAAATAAGGCACTTGTTACGATTATTGACACTTCGATTGTGCAAAAGAAAATTCCAATTCCAGAACTACTCATCGAGTCTCTGCCAAATCAAGGCTATATATATAGCCTCGCCCAAAATCACGCAAACAATGAATTAGGTTCGCGATTACAAGTTCTACATCAGAATCTCCGTCTCGATCATTTAAATCCGGAAGAAAAATCTTCACTCGCGAATCTATTTGCAAAGAATTCAACGATATTTTCCATTTGCCCACGGATATGTTAACTAGAATTTCCGCGGCCACACACGAAATTAAGACTATCGACGATCGGCCCGTACACGCGAAAATGTATCGATATCCGGATATTCACAAAAACGAGGTGAATAAACAAATGGAAAAAATGCTAGAACATGGAATAATCAAGCCATCCACGAGCCCGTGGTCGAGTCCCCTCTGGATCGTACCAAAAAAAATCGACGCTTCAGGGAAACGCAAGTGGCGTATCGTCGTAGATTACCGGAAGCTTAACGAGAAAACTATCGGCGACGCATACCCACTTCCTAATATGGAAGACATTCTAGATCAGTTAGGTCACGCTCACTACTTTACTACCTTAGATTTAGCCAGTGGATTCCATCAAATCAGTATGGAATCTCGAGACGCACCGAAAACAGCGTTCACGACGCCAAACGGTCACTACGAATATACGCGTATGCCGTTCGGTTTGAAAAATGCACCAGCCTGTTTTCAGAGGATGATGAATAACGTTCTAATGGGGTTAAACAATAAGCAGTGCTTCGTTTACCTCGATGACATAGTTATATATGGCTCAACATTACAAGATCACAATCACAAAAATTAAAAAATGTCTTTTCGAGGCTCCGCGAAAATAATTTAAAGTTTCAGCCCGACAAATGCGAGTTCATGAAGAACTCCTGCCAATATCTTGGACATATCATCTCTGAAAAAGGAGTCGAGCCGAATCCCAGTAAAATAGAAGCTATTCGTAATATGCCTCGACTTCAAAATCAAAAACACATAAAAATTTTCCTAGGCATGTTAGGGTACTAACGAAAATTTATTCAAAATTTCTCTACCATCGCTAAACCCCTGACATCATTACTTAGGAAAGATGTAACCTTCGTATGGACCGATGAACAAGAGACAGCATTCCAAACTCTCAAGCAAAGGTTAATCGAAAAACCGCTTTTGCAGTACCCGAATTTCAGAGAAACGTTCATTCTCACATGTGACGCGTCTAACGTAGGAATAGGTAGCGTGCTCTCCCAAATCAAAGATGGCCAGGATCTGCCAATAGCTTACTATTCAAGAACACTGAATAAGGCAGAACAAAACTATTCAACGACAGAAAAGGAGCTTTTAGCGATTGTTAACTCAGTCGAACATTTTCGACCGTATCTCTATGGTCGAACTTTCACTATCTACACTGACCACATCGTGCGTTGCAATGGCTGTTTAATTGCAAAAATCCTACATCCAAATTAGTCAGGTGGCGTCTGAGACTCGAGGAGTATCAATATCAAATCAAGTACAAACCAGGTCGAATTAACTCAAATGCGGACGGATTATCAAGACTCGTTAAAAATAAAGATCAATCGATCGACATTCAGATAAATCTCACGACTAAGCATTCGAAATCATTCCAAGAGTTCGTGAAATTTCATTATACCAATCAGGATGTCATTGTCTATCAAAGACAAAATACCCCGCTAACAAAAGTTCGCGACTCAATTGTTATACTATGGTCGCAAGATCTCGACGAATCTAATCAATACGCAGATTATATTCAATCAAACTTCGACTTAACATCGATCAAACCGTTGCTGAATGGTTTCGCAAAAATAGAGAACCGGAATCAACTAGTTTATATGTTATTCCCGCTAAATTTGCATTTTGATAAGCTTGAATACAAGAATATCTTTGAAACTCTGCAGTCTTACCAGCTCATTAAAAGACACTAAATTCGTTTTCGTTCCCTCTGAAAAACACACTAACATCAAAACACATCAATTATATGAAATGCTAAAATTCCTATTTCCGAAAAATGAGATCAAGATTTTTGATACTGCAAAATTAATTCCTAAAACTCAGGAGGAAATAAATCAGATATTAAAAGAAAACCACGATAGCAAGCTATCAGGTCATTACGGTTTCCACAAAACTTACGCCAGAATCAAGGAAACTTACTACTGGCCCACCATTAAATCCGACATTAGAAAATACGTTAAAAATTGCCATTCATGTCAGTTAAATAAAACAAATTTCAAACCAACGAAACAACCCATGGAAATTACCACGACCTCCAGTAAACCCTTCGAAAGATTAGCTATTGACGTCGTCGGACCGTTGCCGATCACTGAGTCTGGAAATAGATTTATAGTTACAGTGCAGGACGATCTGACAAAATATTGTTTAGCTGAGGCAACACCGAACCACGAAGCTCCAACGGTTGCAAAAGTTTTAGTTAAAATCTTCACGCAATTCGGAATTCCTAAAACCTTTCTAACAGATCAGGGTAAAGATTTTATGTCAGATTTAATAAAAGATCTGAGCATCTCTTTAAAACCAAACATATTTCAACTACTCCTTATCATCCGGAAACAAACGGAGCACTCGAACGGTCACACTTATCCCTAAAGGACTACTTAAAACATTACATTAAACTAACTCAGACTGATTGGGATGAATATATTCCTTTTGCCACTTTCAGTTACAATTCGTCGATTCATAAATCCACAAAGTTTACTCCTTACGAATTGCTATTCGGTCAGAAGGCTTATCTCCCTTCGTCAATTACACAAGATCCTAAGTTTCACTACACTTACGACGACTACATACGCTCGTTACAAAACAAACTCAATACTTCCTTCAAAATTGCTCGAGACAACACTATAGAGTCAAAAATAAAAAGTAAGAAATATTACAACCAGAAAGTAAATCCCACTGAATTCAAAAAGGACGATCTCGTTTGTATCTACGAAAAACGAACTAAGCCCGGACTGTCTAAGAAACTGACACCTAATTTCAAGGGTCCGTATAAAATTGTTGAAGTTCACCCAAATCATACCGCCGAAGTCCAAATAGGCAAGAAAACAGTTAAATATCATACTAATCTCCTGAAACTATATTTCTCAGATGAATCCGACAAAACTGATCTCGCTCTTCCTTCTACTTCCCATTCCAATAATTAGCAAAAATTACATTAACATGCCGATCACGAAATCTAGTGGCATATTTTACAAAAACAAGGGAATTGCGAGACACCGACGACAATAAACAGACCCAGACGTTACTAAAATTCCAAGTCCAAATAATTTCTAGCACTATCCGGAGTTTTAACGCTTCTATCAAAGAAAAAAATCAATCAATTCTCGATGTAAACAAATACTTACATTACACGACTTGCTATAGAGGCATCGATTACGGAACAAATCATGACCCTGTTGTCGCTTGCTAATCAAACACCTAAAGAATTCGACGCGTATATCGAAGCTACTAATTTGAGTCGCCATAATATCATTCCGCCATTGATGATTACCCCTAAAATTTTGATATAGGAACTCTTAGCATACAGAGGTGACTATGAACTACCTTTGAGTCCCTTGTACGAAAATTTACACGCGTTCTACAAATTGATAAGCTTGCGAACGGTTGTGATTAGGAAAAGTATAGTGTTCGCTATAAAATCCCTCTTAAAACCAAAATGAATTTCCATCTCTACCAAATGATCTCACTCCCAATACAACACGAAAATAGCTCCATCTTCTCATACATTAAGCCGAAATATCCTTATTTACTCCTGTCATTCTCCAAGACTTATTACAACCTCTTACAAGATTTGTTGGCATGTAGCGAGTATCTTAGCGGCCGACACTTGTGTGCCAACGTCTACACCAACAAGCCATGGACCTGCCGACTTGCAAGTGACCTGTACAAGATGGTCTACAAAAACGGTTGTTCTGCTTGACGAGGAATTCATCGAATGGAAAACCGTCGTGACGTATGACGCGAGACAAGGTACATCAAGGATCCGAACCGACGATGACCTGGACGAAGAACGCGAAGAAATTCGACCAATATCAGCTTCCAACACTCACAGGGCAGAAACTCTCCCCAAGGAAGGAACCTTCTTCGGTTGCAAGATCGCAGAAGCACTACACGGATTTGATGTGAATGGACTACCACGATCACTTTCGTTTCATGTGTCTTATATCAAATCGCTTTATTTCGTTCTTTATATGTATTACTTATATCTAATCATTTAATCTTTGTATAGTGTTTTATAAGGATTTTCCGTTATTCTTTGTTTATACCGAATCGCTTTATTTTGTTCTTTATATGTATTGGTTATATCTAATTATTTAATCTCTTTGTATAGTATCTCTTATAAGGATTTTCTATTATTTTTTTTTATATATCGAGTCATAGGCTAAACATTTTTTGCATCAGTTGTATTGAGCCTAATTGAACTACCGTGTTCAATCTTAACAGGGGAGGTGTTGTGTAACTGTAAACATCTGCTAGTTCTAGGTAGTGTACCCTTCGTTGCGAACCCCGAATGTCTCTACCGATTTTCATTTTATTACGGGACTCTATTCACGCCAAAAAACCTCCGAAACATCCTTGACCCTTTTTACCCAAAAACTTTCTAACCCGTAACTTTCATTTCCGCCTACCCTTAACTCTGAGTTTTTTTCCACTAAATTCCTTCTTCCCCCGCTCCATAGTTCCATACTCGAAACACTCCTCAGCTTTCTAAAAATCTTCAGTTCCTTACAAGCTCACACCCCGGACAGTACGTTCTCTCGAGAGATTTTCCGCGAGTCTGTCCGCTCGCCCTCGAGACGATTCCTCCACCACGCAAATGTGATTTGAGAATATTTATACTTAGAATACAACATTTCTTAGTAGCCGAAGGCATTTGTTATTTATTGGAGGAATCCAACAGTCAAACTAGGGTTCATCTCGCCATCAGCGAAGCAGTACATTTCGGCGAATCCAGGCTCCTAATGAGTTCGCAGTCCCGCACCTTTCCTGAAAGGGTTAATTACTGGACGAATCGGAATGAACCTTTGCCGAAATATTCGGTTATCTATTGAAATTGTCATTTCTCTCCTTTACAAAGCTGAATGCATTTCGAATGCATTCGAAATATAGCGGTATATGCGAGAAGTGGTTCATTACAATTCGTTCGGTAATTAGCCTTCCGGGAAAGGTGCAGGACTGCGAATACATAAGCAGTCCTCGTTTGCCGAGACATACCACCCGAACTGCGTGCACTATAATGTGCACTATAATAGAATTTGTAATGTATGTGAAATTCTGAGAAACAGCGATTAATGTTTTATCACTGTCAAATTTGGAAGTAAAATTCCTTGATTCCGTTTATGATTTTCTAGAAATTTGTCAGTTTAGTGAATACTTCGTTCGTTCGATCAAAGTTACTTCGTATACTGAGAAAAGAGTTTATTTCCAATTAATAAGTGTATACTTGATTATGGCGGAAAAAATATTTTGTTAGACCAAGTAAGTAAATATACTGGGTGATTCTTTAATATTGCGACAAACTTCAAGGATGGGTTCCTTGGATGAAAATAAGAAAAAAAACAAACACAAAACGTGTGGCCGCCACACGCGGAAGAAGTGAACCTTCGATACCAGTTTCTCTAAACTTGATTCCGGTGGTATTAGTTTCAATTGGCTCTACGAAGAAGCATTGTATTGTAGAAGACTTGTATAGAGCCAATTGAAATTAATACCATCGGAATCAAATTCAGAGAAACTGGTATCGAAGTTTCACTTCTTCCGCGTGTGGCGGCCACGCGTTTTTGTTTTCAGGGTCATGCGAGCACGGGAAAAATCGTAGGTTTTTCTTCTCAGTCATCAATACAAGCCGTGGCAGAATAGGAGATGAAATGGAATTGGATCACAATAATCAAGTAATTACTTTATCACTATTTTTCTCAATCGATATATTTCCTCTTTCGTACTATCACAAGTTCCAATTTACACACCGACCTGTCAAACCTGAAGTGTACACGTACCTCACTTCTATTTTATCTCTTCTTCGTCTCCGGTGTAACGACGGTCAATGAGGAATTACTGATACCGATTAGGCAGATAAGTGCTGAATAACGTAGTATAATACGAAAGAGGAAATATATCATTTTTAATAATTCTGTCATTATTAGAATAGAATTGATTAACTCAGATATAGTTTTTTAATTTCTACGCTCGAGTAAGTTCGGTATATTTTAAATAGTGAAATGCTGCACATGATTATGTAATTTACAATTTGTTACAGATCGTATGCAAACCCGAGAAGGTTTCTTTCGAACGAGGGATCATCCACTTGTTGTTCCAACAAGAACCAGTTGCATTAGTTGCATTCATTGCATTTGACAGGTCGGTATATAAATTGGTTCTTAATTTTTACGCTGAGTAAGTTCGGTATATTTTAAAAGTGAAATGCTGCATATAATTGTGTAATTTACAATTTGTTACAAATCGTTTGCGAACCCGAGAAGGTTTCTTTCCAACGAGGGATCATCCACTTATTGTTCCAACAAGAACCAGTTGCATTAGTTGCATTCATTGCATTTGACAGGTCGGTATATAAATTGGTAGTATAATACGAAAGAGGAAATATATCATTTTTCTTAATTCTGTCATTATTAGAATTGGTTAACTTAGATTAATATAATCTTAGTTTTTCTACGTTTAGTTAGTTTAGTATATTTTAAATTGTTTGTGTTATTTACATTTGTTACAGATCGTATGCGAACCCGAGGGGGTTTCTTTCGAACGAGGGATCATGCCCTCGCATGCATGTTCCAAGAACATGCTGTATTAGTTAATTCGGCGAGCTGGATCTGCTGTCTCGAGTGCATGGACGTACGTCACTTTAAATGGATGAATATCCTTTAATATCCTCCGAACCGTAGACTTGCTAACCTCTGATTCTATCCTTTCTTGCCATAGCCCGAATATTCGTTCGAGGGTTATTCCTTACTCTTTCTAGCAGAGAGCATCGATATTTTGCTGCATCTATATTCTTCTGCAATTTCCTAAAATAATAATAAAAACCCTATATAATTCAGCCTGAACAAGTACAATCTTATCGGACTATACCTTATCGAGGAGATTTTTCGACATAATGATTCCGAAACGTTTTTATCGAGAAGTATATTATATTTCTAACATACGGTAGTGTTCACGAATATTGTAAAATATCGCAGGAATGTTACAGGAAAGTTACTGCAAGAACGTGCTTTGTGGGGTGCAAATGATGATATTTGGAAATCCATCATTACACCAGAGGCGAAGAAGAGATGAATTAGAAGTGAGGTACATGTACACTTCACGTTTGACAGGTCGGTATATAAATTGAAACTTGTGATTGTATAATACGAAAGAGAAAAAACTTATATCGATAAAGAAAAAAAATAATAAAGTAGTTACTCTATTATTGTAATCCAATTCCATTATATCCCTTATTTTTCTGCCACGACTTTGATTGTTGATAGTGGATGGATCAACTAATAAATTTGATTTTTCTTCGCTATCAGCAATTAAAGTCGTGGCAGAAAAATAAGTGATACAATGTTATTGGATTACAATAATGGAGTAACTACTTTATTATTTTTTCTTTATCGATATAAGTTTTTCCTCTTTCATATTATACTATCACAAGTTTCAGTTTATATACCGACCTGTCAAACGTGAAGTGTACATGTATGTATCTCACTTCTATTTCATCTCTTCTTTGCCTTTGGTGTAACGATGGAAATTACAAAATATCATCATTTACACCCCGCAAAGCACGTTTTTGCAAGCAACTTTTCTGTAACATTCCTGCGATATTTTAAAATATTCGTGAACATTACCGTATGTTAGAAACATTCCTCTTTACTCATAATATATATTTCTCGATAAATTCGCGAATGTTGCAAAACAGCATAGAAGCATTTCGGAATCATTACGTTGAAAGATCTCCTCGATAAGATACAGCTCGATAAGATTGTACTTGTTAGGGCTGAATTATATAGGGTTTTTATATCCCAGAAGAATATAGGTGCAGCAAAATATCGATGCTGTGCTGGAAATTTATTTACGAGTAAGGGCGAAATTTCAGCGGTGCATGCAAAAGGATTTCTTAAAACTATACCAACGGCTTGAGTTAATAGATGTAACAACATATGATTAATATTTGACTATTTCTTTTCATACCTTCTTTTTGACTTTTGAAAATGTATACTATGTAACACTATAGCGTAAACTATGTAACTATAGCGTAAAACTCCAAATATAACCTGTATTGGAAAAACAAGTTGCATCATTTATTTTCAAAACAGTGTGACGTGAAAATTTGTACACTATAGTAAATAAGTACCATTATAAGAAAATATATATTGTTAATTTTTGAAATGAAGTGTACATTGCTAAATATATGAATCTAAGTGAGGTTTTATTGTAAATATTGTAAATATATTAGTTATATGACGAAATATATGTTCATGCTACAGAGTTTTCCGAAAATAGAATAAGAAAAAAATAAAGTTTATATTATTAATTTATTTACGAGTAAGGGCAAAATTTCAGCGGTGCGTGTAAAAGGATTTCTTAAAACTATTCCAACGTCTCGAGTTAATATGTAACAACATATGTACTGTCATAAGTAGTATCTTTACATGTGATGAAACAATTCGTCACGGTTATTGGAAGAGTATACTTATTGTTAGAGTTAAAGGTAAAATGTCTACATGGATTTCTGAAGACGACCAAAATATAAGAAAAATCCGATGGCCTGTAAATTCGCGAAAGCGGTATGTTTTATTTCTCCAAAATACTAAAGCAAAGTGAAAAATATAAGGGCACTCTAGTTGATAAATCCCTTTCAAAATATCATGAGAATAAATCAAAAGTAACGTGGTTATAATTAATTAGCTCGTATCGGTATAAAATGTGAGATTTTAATTTGGTGGTAATAAAAAGCTATTCTCCGACATGTAGGTACGTATCCTCCTCATGAATAAATTCCAAAAAGTAATAAAATCCCCCCACAAAAACAGATTCTCTGTAAAAAAAGGCGGCATGTTCATTCAGTGCCAACAAAAATTGATACGTAAAATACTCTCCAAAAAAGATTTGAAATCAATTAAGATCGCCATGTTCAAGATTTATATATAAAAAGTAAAAGGCATCATTTGAAAGGAAAATTATTGTCTCGTTACTAAAAAATTCGACTACAAAAATTTATAAACAAATTTTCATAAAAAAGAACTTGCCGCGTTTTTTCCTTCAAAATAAAAAATTTACAGAGAATTACATTCGATCTAGTCTATAAATCCCTTTCAAAATATCACGAGAATAAATCAAAAGTAACGTAGTTATAATTAATTGGCTCATATCGGTATAAAATGTGATACTTTAATTTTGTGGTAATAAAAAGCTATTCTTCTACATGTACGTATCTTTCTCATGAATAAATTCCAAAAAGTAGTGAAATCCCCCCACAAAAACAGATTCTCTGTAAAAAAAGGCGGCATGTTCATTCAGTGCCAACAAAAATTGATACGTAAAATACTCTCCAAAAAAGATTTGAAATCAATTAAGATCGCCATGTTCAAGATTTATTTATTAAAAGTAAAAGGCATCATTTGAAAGGAAAATTATTGTAAATCAAGTTACTAAGAAATTCGACTCAAAAAATTTATAAAATAAAAAATTCAGACAGAATTATACTCGATGTTTATGCAATTATGATTTTAAATAAATTCATACACTTATATGAGACCACCAGTATACCGAACGTCGCACGAGAAACCGATCAGGCGGGGGCCTTCTGAATTTCTCTGAATTTGACTTCGGCAGTGCAATTTATGAATCACTCTAGCACCGTCCAAGCACTGCAAATTATTCGGTATAGTGGACATAATATGAAAACTTAAACGCGGCAAGTTCTTTTTTATGAAAATTTGTTTATAAATTTTTTTAGTCGAATTTTTTAGTAACGAGTTACAATAATTTTCCTTTCAAATGATGCCTTTTACTTTTTATATATAAATCTTGAACATGGCGATCTTAATTGATTTCAAATCTTTTTTGGAGAGTATTTTACGTATCAATTTTTGTTGGCACTAAATTAACATGCCGCCTTTTTTTTACAGAGAATCTGTTTTTGTGGGACTGATTTACCGGTCTGACTCTTCAAATACTGATAAATAATTGCCAAACAAAATTCGCACCATTAGAATGGCAAGGGCTATGAATTTGCGTTGCTGACAAAAGCGAAGGGCACGCACGCGTTGAAAGAGAGTTGAAGAAAAATGACTATTCGAGCTAAGAGAACTGCGCGTGGTCTCATAAACAATTCCGCGATAACCTCGTAAGCCTGCAGCTACACTTATATGAAGGCGTAATAGGGTCGAGCCACGGCACTGCGCAATGAAAGGGTTGAAGGGATATATAGCAGTCGGAGGCGACGCGAAATAGAAGGAGAAAACCCTTCTCTGAATCTCGCCCAACACGCGAGGCGCGCGCGACACTCGCAGAAATACCGTGATTGTCCTCACCCGCTTCTCCGCTATTGCGGGATAAATGTCAACCTCTCTCCTTATCGCCCCTTATCCTATGACGGAACGGGTGGCACCCCCGTTACGGGAAACACACCCCTTCGACGCATTGCCTAAGGGGCTGCTAATTGATTTTAGAAGTTTCTCATTTGAGCCATCCCCCGCGAGCGCTGTTTTGAGAACTAAAAGTGATGATCTTCATTCTCTCATTCATGAAAAACACGAGTAAGAGTCTCGCGTATTTTAGTCGTCTCGGGGGAACGCTTCGAGAATTACTCCCATTCGGGGAAAACAATCCTCGCCACTTTGAGTTGGATATTGAATGTAAACTTTACGACAAATTTGCATCGTCTTAAATTACAGCAGAATGTAGCAAGCTTGTTTTCTTTATGTACCTCTACATTGCCAATGTGTCGTGATATAAAGATGAAAACCAAATGCGATAACAATCGGTTAAATGTAGATATAGGTACGTATTGGCTTCAGTTATTGATTTATGTTGAACTTGCGATAATTTTACACGACCAGACATAAGTATAATAGAATTTTACAATACCTGAAAGTTTTGGGGAACTTTCTGGGCTATACAAAAGTCGGGGAAGAAAGCATGTAAATTGGAGAATTTGTAATATTATTTTATCATTTTATTTATTTATTTTATTCCAATCTACACATTTGTAAGCGTCGGTGAAAATTTTCCGATTGTGAATAAAACAAAAAGTTGAATTCATGACATATGGTAGAAAATGCCTAAGTATAGGTATGAAGAACGCGATAACAGAACAACACATGTGAAAATGTCAAGGCTGGAACCCAGGTAGCACACTGACGTTAGAATAACGTCTCAGACGTCATTTTTTGGTCAGTATAGGGTTTCAGACGTCAGTTGTCGTAATATTAACGTCAAAGGGGCATCATATTTACGTCGTTCCTTGGACGTCAAAATTCAACGTCTTTTTGACGGAACTTTTCCGTCATTTTTAATGACGAACAAGACTTATTGTTAGAAAAATTTCGGTCTCCTGCATATATAGGGACTTGAAAATTTATTTGTGAAGAGATGGACAAAAATTGTAATTTGTTCAATTATTAAATCAATAAATTATTTCATCTCGAGTCTCCAGAGTATGTGGAGCAAGTTATACACTATACTGTTTATTAAAAAGCACAGATTATTAAGGTGCTACATACACCTAGACGGCCTGAAAAATGTATTACTTTCAATAATTTTTTTTTCATATATTTCATTTATTTAACACTCATTTATAAAATGTTATTACAAATACACACTTTTAACAAAATGTATAAAAAAGAAAACCTTAAAAATATTGTGTTGTTTACAAGTTATTGGCCATTGAATCCGGCAAGGGGTGTATTATGAAAGCCTTTTACGGTGCCAAAAAATTCTCCTTCGGATCTCATCTGAAAGCAAAAAATGATGAAAATTCTTAAACTAGAAGGTTCAATCTTGTCCATGTAACCGGTGATTTTGAGAAATATTTATAATTAACAATTTTACAACAGTTTAAATTACGAGTGATTTTTGAAGTAATTTCGTCCTGGTTTTATGATTGCCAAGAAAAAAGTATTAATTAAAAAAATTTTTTATGAGTGTCAGAGACGAGATAAAATCTTTACAAAGCGATTGCGACAATTTACATTAAAATCGGTTCAGTAGTCTTCGAAATACAGTTGGCACCGCATTTGAAAAAGTAGTTGTGAGAAAAGAGCGTTTGAAGTTTCAGGTAGACCGGACCTGGAAACGCTAAGTCAGTATTGGTTTTTATGGGATATTTTGCAGGAATGAATAAATGAAGAATATTCTGTTGAGTAAGAATTTAATATTTTTATTTACAGCTCTAGTCAGCTGTACTGCTAGAAAGGCACACTAAGGCTGACAAAGCAGACTCCTGATCCCTTCGGTTCCTTCTCGAGGGTTGCATACGTCACTTGTGTAATATATACAAACTGTCCCTTTCAATACACGTCAGCGTGGCGGGTTGCATATCGGTTATCCGCCTTGCGCCAGACACAGGCGCCACAGGCGCATGGCCCCTGCAGCGGATCGGAGGCGTCAACCGATATGCAACCTGCCACGCTGGCGTGTATAGCGGGGGACAGTCTGTATATTTCAAGTAAGATAGAGAGCTGCGTGGGTTCTTAGGGAGAGATAAACATATACATCCGTATCTCACCCTCTAAACTTATAACCACTGCTATAGAGTCTTTGTATCATTCAAAATAGTTAAAATTAAATTAACTTATTTTGTATATATCAATACTCCCACTCAAAATAATTAATTTAATGCTTAATTAGTCATATTAATGTTGGGATAACTTATTAAACATAGATAGGTCCAACATTTGTTGCCATGGATTTGGGAAACCCCTGAAACCCAATCAGACCCGTGATAAGCACTTTTATCATTTGTACTTTCTTTATAAAATCATATAAAATACATTTTGATTTAAGATTCCATGAGGCCAAGCTGTTTCTGGATAATTGTGAACTGCACAGTTGCCAGTGCCTTAGTAAAAGTATCCGCCAGTTGTTTACCTGTTGGAATATAAACAAGTTTTATTTGTTTTTGCTCAATCTTTTCTCGTGTGATATCGATATGTTTTGAACTTTTATGATCCGTTGGATTATTTGCTATCGCGATGCATCCATTATTGTCTTCATAAATAATTATGGGATCTAACAAGTCAATTTTAATGCTGCCTAATAGAGATCTAAGCCAACAAGCTTCTTTGACACCTTCAATAAGCGCCATGTACTCAGCTTCAGTTGAAGATGTTGCTACTGAGTTTTGTCTCTTTGTTTGCCAGCTTAATATATTTTTATCAAATATTTTAACCTTTAGAGGACGGGGATTTTTTTTAAAATAGTTTGTTCCCAGGGTGGTCCCTAAAGGGACCCACCCCCGTCCTCTAATGGTTAAATAAGTAACCCGTGGTGCTTCGTCGATTCAATTCATCACCAGCCCAATCAGCGTCTACATAACCAGTTAATGGACTTTCATAATCACATTTTTCGTACGTTAACTTTAATCTTAATGACCCTTTAACATATCTCAGAACTCTCTTTAGGTTCTGCCATAGCTCTTTATTATTTTTAATTTGAAATCTACTTAATAAATTAAGAACCAGACACAAATCGGGACGAGTACACAACATTGCGTACATTAAACAACCGATTACGTTCTTACAAGGAGCGTCGTAATGTTCATCTGAATTTAATAATTAATTATTCTTTATTCTTAGTAATTATTCAGATAGATTAGAACGACTCTCAAGTGAGAATCGAGTAAAGTTGCTATGGGTGCCGGGTCACACCGGCATTGCTGGCAATGAGAAAGCCGACAGGCTGGCTCGGCTGGGCTCTTCGCGGCCGAATCCCGAGCACAATATAGACATCTCCACGGGGCTCGTGAGGGAAGCGGCTCGTAATTGGATTAAGGGCCGCTTCGCCGACCTTTGGGCACGAGCTCCGGGTAAGAAGCACACGAGGGCTCTTTTTAGAGGACCCTCTAGTAGGCTGGGCACTAGGTTGCTGAACCTAGACAGGGCTCAACTACGATGGATAGTGGGGCTGGTCACTGGGCATTGGCACACAAGAAAGCACCTGAGGAACATGGGCCTCGGTACGGAGGTCCTGTGCCCCAGGTGCGGGGATGAAGAGGAAACTCCTTTTCACATACTGGCGCACTGCGAGAGGTTGACGGCCCTTAGATACTATATCTTGGGGGCCCCCTCTTTCGATGATGCCAGTATCAAGGACATCGGGGTGGGTGAGCTCTTGCGCTTTGCGAGGAAGGCTGGCATACCCCGAAGTCACACCTAAGGCTGCCCCTGCTGGGGCCCGGGTACAATGGTCCACTAGGACTGAGTGCCCGGTTGATGCCAACTCACAATACTACTACTACTACTAGTAATTATTCTTTGTAATTTAATTTCGTGGGCAATGGAGTGCCAACAGCTTTACAATCGCTCATATTGAATTTCTTGAGAACTGACTCTAAATAAAACGTTTGATCTAAAGTTATTTTGTTTACAGTTCTTTCAACACGTATACCCAAGAATGATTTTATTTCTTGCATATCTTTCATTGAAAATTTCGTCATCAAATACTGTTTAAAATTCAAAAGAGTCATTTTATTAAAAGTTATAATCAAAAGATCATCAACATATAAAAGGACATAAAAATATTCTTAGTTATATTTCCTCTGTCCAAAATGTATAAACATCGATCTACTTTTGAATCAACGAATTCATGTTGTTTAAGAACTTCATCGAAACGCTGAAACCAGCATCGAGCAGCTTGTTTTAATCCATACAAAGCTTCGTTTAATTTACATACATAATTAGGAGGTGCGTTATCTCCCTCAGGAATTTTCATAAAAATCTCTTCTTCAAGAAAACCGTTGAGAAAAGCTGTTTTGACGTCCATTTGATGTATAATTAAAGCATATTGATGGCAATAGCAATCATTAATCAAAAGTTTCTTCATAATCAGATAATTATTCTTGTGAAAAACCTCTTGCAACTAATCTTGCTTTAAATCTACAAAATTTCCTTGATGCATCATTTTTAATTGTAAAGACCCATTTACTGTCAATAATATTTTTATTTGATAGGCAAGGTACTAAGGTTCATGTTTTATTTTGCATAAGAGAATATAATTCCTCTTTTATTGCTTGCTCCCACTGAATGTTGTCACCCCGAAATTGTATTTCATCAAATGATTTAGGGACATCATTTACTAGTGTACATGCATTAAGATAATGATCTTCTTTGTATGAAATTCCTGGTTTGTTTTTAATTCGATCACTACGTCATAGTTGTTTTTCGTCAATTTTATTACCCGCGAGAGAATTTTCTGTAAATACGTTTTGGGTCTTGTTTATTTCAACGTTCTGACTGTCTGAAGTATTTATGTCGACGCTTGATGCTTTATTTATTTCGTCCCTTAATGTTGAAACGATTTCCTTTTCATTTTTATTTCTTTCTAGAATTTTTATTGAATTATTTGGGCTTTCTAAAGTCTTTAGTCTTTTAACTTCGAATTTTTCGCGTTCAATTTCTTTTGTGTTAATTGAGGGTCGAGAATTTTTATAAATAATCTCCTCAAAAATTACATCCCTCGCAATGAGAATTTTATTTGTTTCTGGGTTAAAAATTCTATAGCCATTTTGTGAGTATCCTACAAGTACACCTTTGAATGATTTTTTGTCAAACTTTGATTTTCTTGTTTTGTCATGTACATATACGGTACAACCAAATATTTTTAAATGGTTGATCAATGGCCTTTTATTGTGCCAAAGATCGTAAGATGTTTTGTCTTGAGGGATGGCTTTTGTGGGAATTAAGTTAATCAAATAAGAGAGTTACAGTTAAAACTGCATCCCCCCAGAATTCTTTATCTAGATCAGCACCATGTACCGTACTTCGAGCTTTTTCTACTATTGTTCGATTCATTCGTTCAGCGACCGAATTTTGTTGAGGAGTGTATGGTACAGTGAAGTGATACTGAATTCCCTTTTCAGCACTGAAATCTTTAAATTCATTTGACAAATACTCTCTACCGTTATCACAATATAAATGCGCGACTTTGAGATTAAAATGTGCCTCGCTTTTTGCTACATAATCTTGAAAACAATTAAAAACTTCTGATTTTTGAGCAATTAAATAAACGACGGTATAATGAGTATTTTTGTCTATAAATGTCACGAAATAATTTTTGTCATCAAAAGTTGCCGGGGTGATCGGCCCGCACACATCAGTGTGAACAATGAATAGAGGCCTTGTAACATGAGATCGGTCCTTTTGTTTTGAAAAAGGCAACCGTGCCTGTTTACCGTATATACAAGCTTCACATAATTGATTTTCAGAATTTTCGGAATTTACTATCTCTTTTAATGATGTATCATTTATTAAATTATTTTTCTTCATTGATAATAATTTTGATTTTTCAATATGGCCGAGACGTTCGTGCCAAAGCCTGTATGTATCTTTCGACGTGTTTTTACTTTCACTTGTTTGATTACATACGTGCTTATTTAAATTAAATTTGATACTTGACAGTTTATTTCTCGTCTTACCAGTCATGACCATTTTGTTACTATGACATCTCCAGTGTGCTTAAAGTGTCCATCCCTGCATCCTGCATCTGTGGTACGGATAGAATGTTGTAAGGAACGTCTGGTGTGTACAATACTTCCTTCAGTTCCGCTGGGACTCCCATATTTTGGTGATTATTTTTATTGTTCCCTTTTTGTAAGCCTTCACAGTGACTTCCTTCTTACAAGGAAAGTATCCGAGACCGCCGCTTCCGATCTTGATGAAACTCCGTAAATTTAAAGTTTATCGAAAAATAAGAGACCCTTATTTTTTATAGCGACCCAATTTTAGTTTAAGGGGGTGAAATGGACCCCTGAACTTTCACCCCCCTCGAGCTATCTCCGAAACGAAGCGAGATAGATGAAAAGTGTAAATGTACGTTTTGTTTGGTTTTTTAAATGTAATAAAATGCCTTAAAGAGTTTTTGGATATACGCATTATTTTTCAAAAAAAAATTGTTTTTAATCTATTTGTTCAAAATATCGGTTTGTTCATACGGACAAAAATGTAGGAAATTTTATTACAAATTCAACCATATATGAGAAGATATATTTCCCTCCTACAGTTTTCCAAATTTCTGTTATATTTGAGCGGGCTACCAAAGGCAGTGATGGGATAGGTCGGGGGTTATTACTTCTATGTATTTTAGTGCCACACTTTTCTTTCATTTAATAAAGTTCAACTTTCTATGGCTCATAATTATGGCAATAATGGTACTGTACTGTACTGTATTAGCATTTAACGGGCACTCAGTCCTTTTTGGACCATTGTACCCGAGTCACACTTGGGGCCACTCAGCCAGAGAGGAGTCCCCCCTCCGCCCATGACCCCCGGTGAGCCCAGGGCCTCCATGCAGATGGCATGCAGGAGTCCCCTAGCCCTCCCAGGTGTCCCAACCAGAGGGGGGGCCCCTCCCTGTCCTCACTCACTGGGGAAGGGGGTTCTCCATGCAGAAGCCCCCCCTCCCCACCCCGAGTACAGCCGGTCTTACAAGGGGACCCTTCGAAAGTCGGAGCACCGATTGTAATGAATTTTTTTTTATAAATAAAGGGAAGTCCCCTGAGTAACGCTCATACTTTACTTTTGTCCAATGCGCCTTTGTTTATTTAAAAAAAAAGAAATTGTTTTGACGCGTAAAGTGTGTACTGTAATGTAATACTCGGTATCGAAGATAACGGTGTGGCGCAGTCGGCTAAGGCATAGACTTACCACGCGGGCGTCCCGCGTTCGATTCCCGTGCATGCACTATCTTTTTTTTTTTGCCAATTTCGAACTTTTTCACTTTTTTTATTATTCAAACTATTGCTACTAATCTTTAGAAGTAAAATAAATCTAGGTAAGGCGAAAAAACAAAATTTAAACGTTCAATTATAAAAAGCATTTTCATTTATTCGTAACAAGTGAAATTTTAAATTTAATTGGTATACTTATCGCTAATTCCATCGGACGATTCCGGTGGTGATTCTGGGCCGACATCTTACATACTTTAGGATGATAAATATCATATAAACACTTAAAACACAAAATCTCTTTACACCAAGCACATTTCATAAACGTTACAAAACCGCAGTTACATTTTTGTTTCAAATTGTTTCAAACGTCACGAGTGAATTACCACCAAATTTAATGAATGATTCGTAGGAAAATGAGTAATTTGCGCTGACCCGGCATTGACGTCATTTAATGTGAAGCATAGAAATTGTTACCAAAATTTCACTAATTGCCTTCGAATGACACTTACCTGGTGTTGACGTCACGAGTGAATTACCACCAAATTTAATGAATGTTTCGTAGGAAAATGAGTAATTTGCACTTACCCGGCATTGACGTCATTTAATGTGAAGCATAGAAATTGTCACCAAAACTTCACTAATTTGCCTTCGAATGATTAGTAACAATCGTTCAAAATATAGTTTTAAATGCAAAAAAATTTTTTATTCACGTTACCTAGATTTATTTTACTTCTAAAGATTAGTAGCAATAGTTTGAATAATAAAAAAAGTGAAAAAGTTCGAAATTGGCAAAAAAAAAAAAGATAGTGCATGCACGGGAATCGAACGCGGGACGCCCGCGTGGTAAGTCTATGCCTTAGCCGACTGCCCCACGCCGTTATCTTGGATACCGAATATTACATTACAGTACACACTTTACGCGTCAAAACAATTTCTTTTTTTTTAAATAAACAAAGGCGCATTGGACAAAAGTAAAGTATGAGCGTTACTCAGGGGACTTCCCTTTATTTATAAAAAAAAAATTCATTACAATCGGTGCTCCGACTTTCGAAGGGTCCCCTTGTTAGCTCGATCCCCGGATCCCGGAAAAATTATTTTTCCGCAAGCCCCGGGATTCGAACCCTAGACCTATCGCCCGAGCAGTCTTCGAGAGGCCAGCATTTAGACCACTCGGCTACTGCCGGCGACTGACAATAATGGTACTCCGTGAAAAAATGTTTCATACAAAGTTGTTTCTTACACCAATCACACGTAATAACGGTAACATCGCCACATATGTGGCATCGTAATTCCGAGTCCTGTGCATAACAAAATTCTACAAGATGTTCAAATTCAGGAGGTCTCGTGTCTACATATCCACTCTTGTACCACGAATATTTAATGAAGTTAGTAAACCGTGGCGAAGAAAAGTGATTATGAGTAAGGGATTGAAGTTTTAGGGCCGGTTTTACCAACAGGTATAAACGCGGTATAGCGCTATACTGAGAATAACCATAAGGCTTATTGCTGGTTATTCTCAGTATAGCGCTATACCGCGTTTATACCGTGTTGGTAAAACCGGCCCTTAGAATATTATCTCTCAAATGCTATCTCCAAAACGAAGCGAGATAGATGAAAATTTTAAACGTACGCGTTCTTTGGTTTTTTCAGTGTAATAAAATGCCCTAAACAGATTTTGGATAAATGCATTATTTTTCAAAAACAGAAAATTTTTAAAATCTAATTTTCCGTTTGTGTGTAGGTAATTAATTATGCACAATTTTTTGGAAAAGCAAGATAACTCACACGTTAGATTAGATCGCTGAATTTTTATATCTTTTTGTTAGAATTATTTTCTTCTTTAATTTTCTTCTTCGCGTACTGTTTCCTTCAGTACTCCTCACATTTTTGCAAATCTCGTTCTACTTCGGCCATGGATGGTCCTGTCGTGCGGAATATCAGCTCCAGCAGTTTCTCGAGATATGGCAATGGTATGCGCCCGCTAGCAAGATCCTCCACGATCTTCCCAAAAGTCGGTAACTTATTTGAACTCATCACTTGATGAGTTAAAGAAGAAAATAATTCTAACAAAAAAAGTATAAAAATTCAGCGATTTAATCTAACGTGTGTTATCTTGTTCTTTCAAAAATGATACATAATTAATTAACTACACACAAACGGAAAATAATATAAATAAATTAACAATCGGATTTATTAATAAGATCTCTGAACAATTGTTGTCCATTTTATTTTGATACTATTCGGTTGATTATGTTTGCAGAGAGAATGTTACCGTGGTCTGACGAAGAATATTTACACACACGCTAATGAATAATGCGTGTCTACAATGTCACAAATTATGTTTTCATCATATAATAACACTAAAGTTAATTATAGTGGAAAAGGATTATTTAAATATACAGGGTCTTCAAAAAGTCCCGGTACGGCTGATTATCTCAGCGGGAAATCATTTTAGAGAAAAATATTTAATGCAAAACTTTTAGGATTTTTCCCAGGCTACCCAATGGTCATATTGGATTTGACTTTGACCATGACTTTCAAGGTCATGTCAAGGTCAAATTGATCTTTTTAAATTCGAACCCCTATTTTTGATACCGGAAATTAAAAGAGTGGGAAATTTCACATTCAAATATGTCCTTGACCATTTTTTCATGTGACCATAAAGGTCAGCGGAGCACAGTGGGAAATTTCCTTGAATTAGAAGGACAACATTCTTAATGGCTTATTCAACTTAAACCAAATTCAGTATAAGGGGTTTTTTGGGTCGCTGATCACGAATCTGAAGTCAGATTTCAAAAATTCAAGATGGCGGATCCAATATGGCGGACGAGATTTTCGAAAATTGACGGATTCGTGCTAAATTTGGTATAACTGGGTTTTTTGGGCCACTGATCACGAATCTGAAATCAGATTTCAAAAATTCAAAATTTTCCAAATTTGGCACGAATCCGTCAATTTTCGAAAATCTCGTCCGCCATATTGGATCCGACATCTTGAGTTTTTGAAACCTGACTCCAGATTCGTGATCAGCGACCCAAAAAAACCCCCTATACCGTATTTGGTTTAAGTTGAATAAGCCATTAATAAGGGTTTTTGATGAATCGAAAAAACTATTTTATATGATAGAGACGACCTCCTATCCCGTCACTACCATTGGTAGCCTGCTCAGACATAAAAGTTAGAAATTTAGAAAACTGTAAGAGGGAAATATATCTTATCATATATGTGGTTAAATTTGTAATAAAATTTCCTACATTTTTGTCCGTATGACCAAACCGATAATTCGAAAAATTAGATTAAAAAAAATTTTTTTTTTAAATAATGCGTTTATCCAAAATTTATTTAAGGCATTTTATTACATTGAAAAAACCAAACAAAACGTACCTTTACACTTTTCATCTATCTCGCTTCGTTTCGGAGATAGCTCGAGGGGGGTGAAAGTTCAGGGGTCCATTTCACCCCCTTAAACTAAAATTGGGCCGCTATAAAAAAAGAGGTCTCTTATTTTTCGATAAACTAAATTTACTGAGTTTCATCAAGATCGGAAGCGACGACCTCGGATACTTTCCTCGTTAGCAATGGACACATACACTGGTTCACTCATGTTTATCACTGTTGGTGAAAACGTCTAATTTATTTACCAAGTGATCAGTCGCTCCAGAATCCACAAAAAATACCACTTTATTTGGATCATCTTGATCACCCAGGTAACAAACTAACGTGAAATTAACGTCATTTTTTGGTCAGATCTGGTCATAGACGACGTCAGTAAAAGACGTATAAATGACGTTAAAAGTGCGTTCGAAAGTCACATCCCACTGACGTCATTGAATGACGTCTTTCTAACGTTCTTTATGACGTGAAATATGACGTTTAATTTTAGCGATTTTCCAGGTAGCACACTAACGTCGAAATTACGGTTTTTGAAGGTCAGCTCTGACGGTAGATAACGAAAAATATAACGTGATTGTGTAAAAAATGACGGCTCTGAAAGGTTAGGGCTGACATATATCTTTTCATCGTGAACGGTCACCCATCCAACTACTGTCCGCACTTTTTGCTGCTTAACTTCGTCCATCGGTCGGTGTTTTCGAGTCCTCATCTGCTGCACGCTCCTGTGGTATTAAGTATTACTATTGGTGTTCATATGAAGTTTGATGAATAAATGTATGTTGCTTTTCCAGTCAATAAGAAAGAGCTTAAATAAATAAGATTTTATAATTGTATTATTCTTTTCTCAACATTTTTCTAAATTTATGATTGCATCTTTTGATAAATATTCTTGCATAGGCGCAAATTGATATTAATAAATAAATAATTATATGAATGTTTATAGAAACGACCGCAATATAAAAAATCTTACTTTTATTTATTACAAAAAAACGTACTGGTAAAATGGTACAGAGATATAAGAATCGAGAATTAAAGTAGACCACACTATACAAATATTTTTATATTATACATTATAACAAAATATAAAAATATTCAATGTATATTGTATAATAAGTAGTAATTTAAAAATTTTATTACGACGTAAAAATAACGTCTTTTTAACGTCATATTTAAGGCGTCTTAAAGACGTTTCTTGAATGACGACATTAAAACGTCATTTTTTGGTAGAATGACGTCGCCGACGAAATATGCCCTAAAAGTGACGTCAAGTTTACGTCAGCTTGCTACCTGGGCAGTATTTAAAGCTTGTAATGCACCAACATAACTGACAAATGCCAAATGCTCACTGTCCCGAAGTTGAATTGTTTGAATGGTTCTTTGGCGACCTTCGGTATTTGAATTTTGTCCTGAGTTTTTATAGAAACAATTTTGTGAATCATGATTTCGTCTGCCACAATATTCACATTTCTTGAAGTTCTATTTGTTGTATTGTCCTCAACTTTGGTTTGAATGTTTGAACTGAGTGTTTGCAAATTTATTGAATTGACCATATCCATGTTGTTGAGCTTGTCCATCAAGAGACACGGTAGTGTCTCGCGGCATAATCATTCAAGTTCGTCAGAACGACGCCGAAGGCGCTGTCGCAGCGAGCGAGCACCCATCAAGAGACACGGTAGTGTCTCGCGGCATGTTCATTCAAGTCGTCAGAACGACGCCGCCAGCGCTGTCGCCGCGAGCACCCGTGTATCTTTACAGGAAAAATGTCTGCCCCCTTCACCCCTCAATTTTAACATCGAATTTTCTCAATAAATATACGGTTATAACCAAAACTATGCTTAGTTACGCCATATAAATCGACTATTCTCTATCGATAGAGACCAGAGTAAATGTTGTAAGTTACATATTAACAGAGATTTTTCCTTAGCAACGCGAAGCCACGCCCCTCGCCCCATTAAAGTCGAGAATCCGATTTCTCGGGCGATATATATATGTAAAAATGTCACAAAAATTCCGCCTGTCTTCGGCGGTATTCGGCCATGGTCGGAAATGTGTACACAGATGCGGCCACACGCATACGCCATCAAAAATGTATGTGAGAGTGTGTGAGAGACTATATTCCTTGAATGTTTAGTTGTTTTTCAAAATTTAAAAATATTTCCATTCGCGAAACGATATCCCTCGCATTTTTTCGATCCTCGGACGCGCTTGTTAATAAAAAGTACAAATTCAGTGTAATCGGAGTAGTGAATCTCAACAGTGGTGAATGTGACAGACGCTCTGACAGCTAGCTATTATCAAATCGTTTAGATTTTTTTTTAATAATCAAAACAGTGCACGGAAGCAGTGTCATTTTTCTTTGGTTGCTGGTGCATGAAGAACAGGGAAGGAGACATCTATATCTCGGAAGAAGTGGCATCAGATAAGTAACTTCCTAACTGACTGTCTTAACCTCATTTTCATCCCTTATACAGAACAAATATCTTTGTGGTTATTCTATTTTTTGTTTTCAGCGCCATACGAGAACGGGACGGATTGGTGGAAATTTGATTTTTCTTCGCAGTCAAAAATCAACCTAGGTAGAAAAGAATTCTCTAGAATTGCGGTACAATGCCACGGTGTGAATATCAGGTTCTACCGACATGACATGCTTCGACAAGGTCTGTATCAACTTTAGCGGTATATTAAGGGCACTGCACTAATCCTGTAGCACATTTTTCTATCTAGGAAAGCATATTATTATGGTAGTACAGCTGTACAGCGTTCCGATAATATACCGTCTTCCCGTACTGACAGTATACATGCATTTTACCTCCAATATGCCGGAATTAAAAATCTCTAGAACTCTGCGGTACAATGCCACGGTATGAATATCAGGTTCTACCGACATGACATGCTTCGACAAGGTCTGTATCAACTTTAGCGGTATATTAAGGGCACTGCACTAATCCTGTGGCACATTTTTCTATCTGGGAAAGCATATTATTATGGTAGTACAGTTGTACAGCGTTCCGATAATATATAATTGGAACTTTTAATAATACGAAAGGGAAAATATATCGATAAAGAAAAGATAATAAAATAATTACTTCATTATTGTAATCCAATTCTATCGTATCTCCTACTTTTCTACCACGGCTTTCCCAGATAGAAAAATGTGCCACAGGATTAGTGCACTGCCCCCAATATAATGCTAAAGTTGATACAGACCTTGTCGAAGCATGTCATGTCGGTAGAATTTGATATTCCTACCGTGGCATTGTACCGCAGAGTTCTAGAGATTTTTAATTCCGGCATATTAAAGGTAAAATGCATGTATACTGTCAGTATGGGAAGACGGTATATTTCTACATATTGGAGAATCTAAGTCGTGGGAGAAGAACAAATCATCGGAGTAACTACAATATCGGGGTAACTATAATACTTTATTTCTATTTTTTTCAGAACGATTCTCGGATAGAAAAATGTGCCACAGGATTAGTGCAGTGCCCCCAATATAATGCTAAAGTTGATACAGACCTTGTCGAAGCATGTCATGTCGGTAGAATTTGATATTCCTACCGTGGCATTGTACCGCAGAGTTCTAGAGATTTTTAATTCCGGCATATTAAAGGTAAAATGCACGTATACTGTCAGTATGGGAAGACGGTATATTTCTACATATTGGAGAATCTAAGTCGTGGGAGAAGAACAAATCATCGGAGTAACTACAATATCGGGGTAACTATAATACATTATTTCTATTTTTTTCAGAACGATTCTCAGATAGAAAAATGTGCCACAGGATTAGTGCAGTGCCCCCAATATAATACTAAAGTTGATACAGACCTTGTCGAAGCATGTCATGTCGGTAGAATTTGATATTCCTACCGTGGCATTGTACCGCAGAGTTCTAGAGATTTTTAATTCCGGCATATTAAAGGTAAAATGCATGTATACTGTCAGTATGGGAAGACGGTATATTTCTACATATTGAAGAATCTAAGTCGTGGGAGAAGAACAAATCATCGGAGTAACTACAATATCGGGGTAACTATAATACTTTATTTTTATTTTTTTTCTCATCGGTGCTTGCCCTCTGCCTTCCTACTACAAGTTTCGATTTATATACTAAATTTTATTTTATTTTTAGTTCATCGCCTCCACTCCATCGCCTTCGACTTCTTCTACCCAGTGAGGATTTCTCACGGACCAATAGTGGGCGTTGTGATTATTCACTAATCCTTCATTGTAGAATTTCGATTCATCTGTGAACAAAATCTTCTGACGAACGAGGGATCGTCCACTTGCCGTTCCAAAAACCAGTCGGAATAGTTCATTCGTCGAGTTGGATTTGCTTTCTCCGGTGCATGTATGTACTTCATTTTAAAAGGATGAACATTCTTTTCTATTTCTTATAGTCTTATTCTCTCTAGGAGAGCATCGGTGTTCCACTGCTCTCGTATTCTTTCAGGTCTTTCTAAAATAATTATAGAAATCACATATATAATTCAGCTCTGACAAGTACAATCTTATCGAGCTGTCTTATTGAGCTGTTTCTTTCAATGTAATGATTCCAAAATGTTTCTATAACGTTTTGCAACTTTGTGAATTTATCGAGAAAGATATATTTCTAACATAGGGTAGTGTTCAAAAATATTGCAAAATATCCCAAGAATATCACAAAAATTACTTGTAAAGACGTGTTTTATGGGATGTAATTTCTTAATTAAATATTTGTTAAGATAATTTAACATAAATATCACTTTCGTAATTTCTGTCGGTTATGAGACTGCTGGATTGCCGTTGTTACGTCCCAATAGCAACTCAATTCAATATTTTCTCAGGTGCACCTATTCGAACTAACTTATTACCCACCAATATTGAAAATAAATCTTCTCAAGGCTGAATACGACTTGGGCATGTTTCAGCGTACAATTAGCTAGATCCAGCTCGACGAATGAACTATTCTGACTGGTTTTTGGAACGGCAAGTGGACGAGCTTTACAGCTGTTTCGCTGCCGTGTTGCCAAGTCTCTCACCGTTAATATGGCATGCTAATGGTTTGCGAAGTCAAAACGAATTTCATGACAATATTACGTTGCAACTATACGGTAAAACCCAATTTACTTATTTTTTACATAATCCTTAATATTTCATCTGTCAAATTACTAGTCTTTCAAAGTCTAAAGTTGGCGGAATGTGTGTTAAAGTCAGTGATAATCTACCTTAGTACAATCGTCTGCCATAAGGCGATATGTTAAAAGTGGTCAACTTTAGAATAAAATAACGAAGAAACTATAGACGGTCTATATTGCTCAAATTTTCGTATTAGTTGTGTAAAGTATTCGTGTATATCATATAAAAAAATTAGGGCTGTAAGTTGGTTTTCGTCTGATAGTCGAACCTCCTTAAAGCAGGAATAGTTGGAACGAAAAGCCCATATTGCAATGAAAGTACTATGGTTACTATGGATGAAGGCGCTCGCTGACAAGACTGACATTCTCCGATGTCCATCGAGTCATCTTTTTACGGACAGGACACGAGTTAGATCCTCTTCGGTTGCACCTGTACGAGATGATATGTCAGAAAATCGTGAGTCTTTATGAAAATCTTCTAACCTACTCGTTCTGCAGTAATACTTAACCTGTAAATTCGAAAGCGGTATATGTTTTATTTCTCCAAAATACTAAGGCAAAGTTAAAAATATAAGGGCTCTCTAGTCTATAAGTACCTTTCAAAATATCACGAGAATAAATCAAAAGTAACGTGGTTATAATTAATTGGCTCGTATCGGTATAAAATGTGAGACTTCAATTTTGTGGTAATAAACAGCTATTCTTCTACATGTACGTATCTTTCTCATGAATAAATTCCAAAAAGTAGTGAAATCCCCCCACAAAAACAGATTCTCTGTAAAAAAAGGCGGCATGTTCATTCAGTGCCAACAAAAATTGATACGTAAAATACTCTCCAAAAAAGATTTGAAATCAATTAAGATCGCCATGTTCAAGATTTATGTATTAAAAGTAAAAGGCATCATTTGAAAGGAAAATTATTGTAAATCAAGTTACTAAAAAATTCGACTAAAAAAATTTATAAAAAAATTTTAATAAAAAAGAACTTGCCGCGTTTTTTTCTTCAAAATAAAAAATTCAGACAGAATTATACTCGATGTTTATGCACTTATGATTTTAAAAAAATTCATACACTTATAATATGATACCACCAGTATACCGAATGTCGCACGGGAAACCGATTAGGCGGGGGCCTTCTGAAATTCTCTGAATTTGACTTCGGCAGTGTAATTTATGAATCACTCTAGCACCGTCCAAGCACTGCCAATTATTCGGTATAGTGAACAAAATATGAAAACTTAAACGCGGCAAGTTCTTTTTTATTAAAATTTTTTTATAAATTTTTTTAGTCGAATTTTTTAGTAACTTGATTTACAATAATTTTCCTTTCAAATGATGCCTTTTACTTTTAATACATAAATCTTGAACATGGCGATCTTAATTGATTTCAAATCTTTTTTGGAGAGTATTTTACGTATCAATTTTTGTTGGCACTGAATGAACATGCCGCCTTTTTTTACAGAGAATCTGTTTTTGTGGGGGTGTATCTTTACAGGAAAAATGTCTGCCCCCTTCACCCCTCAAGTTTTACATCGAATTTTCTCAATAAATATACGGTTATAACCAAAACTATGCTTAGTTACGCCATATAAACCGACTATTCTCCATTGATAGAGACCAGAATAAATGTTATAAGTTAAATATTAACAGAGATTCGCCCTTAGCAACGCTAAGCCACGCCCCTGCCGCCTGAAAGTCGAGAGAATCCGATTTCTCGGGCAATATATATATGTCAAAATGTCACTCTAATTCCACCTATCTTCGGCGATAGTCGGCCATGATCGGAAATGTCTACACAGATGCGGGTACACGCATACGCCATCAAATGTATGTGACAGTATGTGAGAGAATATATTCCTTGAATGTTTGGTCATGGTTTTCAAAGTGAATAAAATATTTCCATTTTCGCATTACGATTTCCCTCGCGTTTATTTCGATCCTCGGACGCGCTTGTTAATAAAAAGTGATAATTCAGTGCAATCGGAGTAATGAATCTCAATAGTGGTGAATGTGACAGACGCTCCATATAGTTTAACAATCGTTTGTATTTTTTTCGTTTAATCGAGATAATGAACGGATGCAGTAGTATTTTTCTCTAGTTGCCTGTGCATCAAGAGCAGGAAAGGAGACGGTCTCAGAAGAATTCCCATCAGATAAGTTTAATTGCCATCTGACAACTTTAACCTCACTTTCGATGGAAGGACAAATATCTTGGTGTTCATTCTATTTTTTGTTTTCAGCGTCATGCGAGCATGGGGTGAATCGATGGATTAACAAATAAATTTGATGTTTCTTCTCCATCAAAGCCGTGGCAGAAGAATAGCAGATGCAATTGAATTGGATCACAATAATCAAGTAATTACTTTAACATTAGTTTTTCTCTATTGATATATTTCCTCCTTCGTACTATATTTTAAATAGTGAAATGCTGGATATAATTTTGTTATTTATAATCTGTTACAGAAATAACCGTGCTGCTATTCAATTCCACCCAGAAGGACTCCAAATCATGTGCGAACCCGAGGGGGTTTCTTTCGAACGAGGGATCGCCCACTTGTTGTTCCAAGAACCAGCTGCATTGGTTCATTCCCCGAGTTAGATTTGCTGCCTCGAGTGCATGGACGTGCGTCCATCCTTCAATATCCTCCCTGCCATGGTCTTGCTGATTCTAACCTCTGTTGCCACAGCCCGAATGCTCGTCGAAGGTTATTCCTTATTCTTTCTAGCACAGATCTATATTATGCTGCACCTGTATTCTTCTGAGACTTCCTAAAATAATTATAAAAACCCCATATAATTCAGCCCTGACAAGTACAATCTTATTGAGCTGTACCTTATCGAGGAGATCTTTCGATGTAATGATTCCGAAATGTTTCTATGATATTTTGCAACATTCGCGAATTTATCGAGAAATATATATATTTCTAACATACGGTAGTATTCACGAATATTGCAAAATATCGCAGGAATATTACAGAAAAGTTACTTGCAAAAACGTGCTTTGTGGGGTGTAAATGATTATACCAGAGGCGAAGAAAAGATGAAATAAAAGTGAGGTATATGTACACTTCACGTTTGACAGGTTTGTATATAAATTGGAACTTGTGATAGTATAATACGAAATAGGAAATATATAAATAAAGAAAAAATAATAATAAAATAGTTACTCCATTATTGTAATCCAATTCCATTGTATCCCTTATTTTTTTCCCACGACTTTGATTGTTGATAGAGGATGGATCAGCTAATAAATTTGATTTTTATTCACTATCAACTATCAAAGTCGTGGCAGAAAAATAAGGGATACAATGGAATTGGATTACAGTAATGTAGTAACTACTTTATTATTATTTTTTCTTTATCGATATATTTCCTCTTTCGTATTATACTATCCCAAGTTCGAATTTATATACCGACCTGTCAAACGTGAAGTGTACATGTACCTCACTTTTATTTCATTAAGTATTACTGCAGAACGAGTACGTTAGAAGATTTTCATAAAGACTCACGATTTTCTCACATGTCATCTCGTACTGGTGCAACCAAAGAGGATCTAGCTCGTGTCCTGTCCGTAAAAAGATGACTCGATGGACATCGGAGAATGTCCGGCTTATCACGGAGCGCCTATTACCCACGGTACATTAATTGCAAAATGCGCGCTTCTCGTTTCATTCAACTATTCCCGTGTCAAATAACTTTTACTTCTCTTTCAAGGTAATAACCTTTTATGAACTGTTCGTGGTAGGAGGCAGCGATCGATATTAGCGACTCGTCATAGACAAGTTCGTCTATTAAAACTAAAAGGCAATTCGGTGTACCGAACTACTACTGCGATAATGTGCCCGAGCTCACGGTCTTTCTGCGATTAACATTAACATAATCGTGATTATGCTCGGGTGATGGGTATTCCAAAAGAGGTAAAGTTGATGCTAAACATCGGATGCTGTAAGCTGACTTGCTACTGTATGCTTTGCAACTGGAACATCATCGCAGGAATAATTTGTCTACGATTAGTCACAATCATTGATCGCTGCACCCTACGATGAACAGTTTGTACAAGGTAAATACTTTGAAAGAAGTGAAAGTTATTTAAGGCAGGAATAATTGAAACGAAAAGCGCATATTGCAATGAATGTACCGTGGGTAATAGGCGCTCGGTGACAAGTCTGACATTCTCCGATGTCCATCGAGTCATCTTTTTACGGACAGGACACGAGCTAGGTCCTCTTCGGTTGCACCTGTACGAGATAACATGTCAGAGTCTGCAGTAATATTTAATGAGATAAAAGTGAGGTACATGTACACTTCACGTTTGACAGGTCGGTATATAAATTCGAACTTGGGATAGTATAATACGAAAGAGGGACTATATCGATAAAGAAAAAATAATAATAAAGTAGTTACTACATTATTGTAATCCAATTCCATTGAATCCCTTATTTTTCTGCCACGACTTTGATAGTTGATAGTGAATAAAAATCAAATCTATTGGCTGATCCATCCACTATCAACAATCAAAGTCGTGGCAGAAAAATAAGGGATACAATGGAATTGGATTACAATAATGGAGTAACTACTTTAAAGACTTGGAGAAACTCACCGAAGAAACCCGAATAATTATTATCTTATCACTTGTACACTTGATTTCGTGGTTAGATGCTTCGATCTCCCGAATTGACAGCTACGCGGTGATCGGGGGGGCCTTTCTCGAGTCACTCGTATCTTTGCGTGCACGCAACTCAGCGAAGAGACCAATCAGGATCAAGTATTCCATTGCGGTGGGGGTCCTGATTGGTCTACTCGCTAAGAAACGTATACGCATCGTAGCGAGTAGACCAATCAGGACCCCCACCACAACGGAATACTTGATCTGCAACAGTTAATAGATGATTTTTATTCGCATTGGCATGTTTATGATGATATTTGCAATGAATGTTCTACTCGGACTGAAATGAGTCGTAAGGTCAGCATCGAAGCTGTAAATGATGTGGTAATAATTAAATTAAATTAATTTACGAGTAAGGGGGCGAAATTTCAGCGGTGCAAAAGGATTTCTTAAAACTATTCCAACGTCTCGAGTTAATATATGTAACAACATATCGTCCCCTTCCTGCAAAAAGTCACTAACTAACATTTATCATCAACTGACTTAGTAGGTAGTTTCTGCTCTATAATATCGGTATTATATTTCGGTTAATGACTTTTTATGATGCGCGCATGCTCACTTCCAACGCATTTAGCACTTACAAGTAAGTTTTACCATTGAAAGATTTAATAAAATTAAGCTGCTAGGTCCAGTTAGGTGAATTTTACAAAATATGTTAGTTAGTGACTTTTTGCAGGAAGGGGTCGATATATACTGTCATAAGTGGTATCTTTATATGTAATGAAACAATTCGTCATGGTCATTGGAAGAGTAGACTTAGAGAGTTCAAGGTAAAACGTCTTCATGGATTTCTGTAGACGACCAAAATATAAGAGAAATCCGATGGTCTGTAAATTCGAAAGCGGTATATGTTTTATTTCTCCAAAATACTAAGGCAATGTGAAAAATATAAGGGCTCTCTAGTCTATAAATCCCTTTCAAAATATCACGAGAATAAATCAAAAGTAACGTAGTTATAATTAATTGGCTCATATCGGTATAAAATGTGATACTTTAATTTTGTGGTAATAAAAAGCTATTCTTCTACATGTACGTATCTTTCTCATGAATAAATTCCAAAAAGTAGTGAAATCCCCCCACAAAAACAGATTCTCTGTAAAAAAAGGCGGCATGTTCATTCAGTGCCAACAAAAATTGATACGTAAAATACTCTCCAAAAAAGATTTGAAATCAATTAAGATCGCCATGTTCAAGATTTATTTATTAAAAGTAAAAGGCATCATTTGAAAGGAAAATTATTGTAAATCAAGTTACTAAGAAATTCGACTCAAAAAATTTATAAAATAAAAAATTCAGACAGAATTATACTCGATGTTTATGCACTTATGATTTTAAATAAATTTATACACTTATATGATACCACCAGTATACCGAATGTCGCACGGGAAACCGATCAGGCGGGGGCCTTCTGAATTTCTCTGAATTTGACTTCGGCAGTGCAATTTATGAATCACTCTAGCACCGTCCAAGCACTACCAATTATTCGGCATAGTGGACAAAATTTGAAAACTTAAACGCGGCAAGTTCTTTTTTATGAAAATTTGTTTAAATTTTTTTAGTCGAATTTTTTAGTAACGAGTTACAATAATTTTCCTTTCAAATGATGCCTTTTACTTTTTATATATAAATCTTGAACATGGCTATCTTAATTGATTTCAAATCTTTTTTGGAGAGTATTTTACGTATCAATTTTTGTTGGCACTGAATTAACATGCCGCCTTTTTTTTACAGAGAATCTGTTTTTGTGGGTATGGTTGACCATACTTTGGTTTGAATTTCTGATTATTTTTCCATTTTCCTTTGCCGTTATTGTTCTTCTTCGATTTATTCTGCTGTGATTTCTGCGTGACCCCTACGTGTGGGACTTTGCTATTTGAGTCGCTTCCTTCATTTTTTAATTTTAGTTCGTAGTCCAAAAAATGTCCTCTCACAAATTCAAGATTCATTGTCTGTGTATTCACTGCTTGAATTGCTGTACTGATTGCATCAGATGAACTTGGTAATGACATTAATAGTCTTGCAATTTTATTTGCTTCTTTTAATTCTCCACCAGCTGCTTCTAATTCGACCACCATTTCATCAAAAATGATAAAATGCTTGGAAAGTGCCATATCACTTTTAAACTTGAGAGCTAACAATTTTATGTCCATTGTGATCTGTGTTGCCATGCTTGTACGTTCATAAATCGAGTCCATCTTTTTAAATATATCACGAGCACTTTTCTCTTTTGTAGCTAATCTCACCATAGAATCACTCAGGTACTCGATAATTAATGCTTTTGCATATCTATCGCACTTTTTCCAATCATCCGTGATATCGGCGGGAGGATCATCATCGATAACGTGAAGAACTTCTTCCTTTTCCATCAATGCACGCACTCGCAATTTCCATATTGCATATTTCTCACCACTAAATGGTTTAATGTTCCGCTTATTTTGCTTTTCTTCCTCACTCATCTTGTCACAGTAATTTTATTTGTACCGAAGTGTCCATAGACTTAGATTATTTATTTAAATGGTTTCTTAATTAAATTAAGACAACAAAACAATGATCAGTCCATTAAAATATAACTTTACACGTTGCTTGGGCCTATAACCTATTGGTTTTTATGGGATATATGGCAGGAATGAATAAATGAAGAATATTCTGTTGAGTGGGAATTTAATATTTTTATTTACAGCTCTAGGGTCAGCTGCACTAAATTGTTGATACAAACTTTTTTCAATGTGTAGTGTTTGTTTTCTACTATTAAATAAATACTTTTGAAAAATCGATTTTTTGGACCAAACTAGGTGTATGTAGCACCTTAAAGTAAATGAAAGACAATCAATTAATGTAGGATGAATAAATATTCATATAATTATTTATTTATTAATATCAATTTGCGTCTATGCATGAATCTTTATCAAGAGATACTATCATAAATTTAGAAAAATGTTGAGAAAAGAATAATACAATTATAAAATCTTATTTATTCAAGCTCTTTCTTATTGACTGGAAAAGCAACATAAATTTATTCATCAAATTTCATATGAACACCAATAGTAATTGTTCGGGATTGCCATAAGTCTAGTGTTCGGTCGCGGGAACCAGACGGAGAGTATTGGGACCGTGCAACATCCGTACAGTGACACCTGGTGGCAGTAGTCGGCGAAAAATCGGCACTTTTATACAGTACCAAATACGATAAGAATATAGAAATCCTCGGCAAAACCAATTAGTGAACAACAATATGAATGTTTTTCATCAGGTGTATTTTATAGCAATTATTTATATGTATAGAATTGCAATAAACAGTAAGTATAACATTTAGGGCCGGTTTATTCACCTTCAGATACGTTGACTGCCATATAATGTACTTTAACTCGGCAGCGGTGGTGGCTGGCAGTGAACGAGTTACATTTACCCAGCAGATACCTTGGATACAATTTTACCGTGTTATGCAATAACGGATTAAGCGTTATGGCATAGCATGTCGCTTAATCCACTTTTGCATAACACGGTCCAACAATTGCTTCAACAGAAATTATTTTTCAAGTAAATTTATCAGAAGGTGAATAAAGCGGTCCACTTTCAAAATTGAAGTTATGAAAATGTTAAAACCAAGCAGGGGCTGTGAATGCGCTCGCAATCCCGTACTTTTCTCGGAAGGCTAATTGCCGGACGGCTCCTAATGAATTGTTAAAGATGGCATGATTTTAAAAATTGTTGAATTTAAGTGTCCTATCAGCTGCGAAGAAAAGCAAATAGTAGATGGAGATGTATGCAATGTTAGCTATCTAGAATTTAGAGATGGATCCATTTGTTTGAAAGAAAGTCACATATATTATACACAGTGCCAAATCCAATTATATATTAGTGGACTAAGTGTCTGCGATTTATTTCTCTGGTCGCCATTAGGAAGCTATTGCGTACCTGTTCATCGTGATGAAACATTTATAGAAAGAGTTGTTCTACAATGTGAAAATTTTTATTTCACACACTATTTACCAGAAGTTTATAAGATATTAGAAAGAAAAAAGGGATCAAAGTAGTAATTTCATTGCTAATCCGAAACGTTAGTTTACTGGTGCTGATATTTTCTTAGACTTTGTTCTCATTTCTTTGGCTAATTGACGACGAGGACGGCGACGACGAAGACGACGACAATGGCGAGTAGTAATTGCATTGCTAATCCGAAACGTAAGTTTACTGGTGTTGATATTTTCTTAGACTTTTTTCTCATTTCTTTGGCTAATTGACGACGATGACGGCGACGACGAGGATGAGGACAACGAGGACGGCGACGACGAAGATGAAGACAACGAGGACGGCGACGAGGAGGACGACAACGACGAAGACGAGGACGGCGACATATTGAATGGAGAAGACAGCAACGACGTCATGCTGCTGCAAGAGCTTGGGGGAGCGCCGCGACAGCGGTACTAGGGCGATAGCCCCTTAGTATACAATAAAAAATGCAATATTATCAGGTGTATTTTATAGCAATTATTTATATGTATAGAATTACAATAAGCAAATAGGAGAATGCGGAACAGCGCAGAAGGTTACTTTAGATGTGGCAGTTGGAAATGATTCAGCGGTGGATGAATGTAAAGATAGAGGAATTCATTTTCACGGATCAGTTACAAACGATGAACAGCTCATAGACCGTACTGGTGTATTATTTGATCATTTTCATTTCCTAATTTTTTGTTCACTTTTGGAAATGCAACAATGCCTGATTGTTTCAAGGCCCAATATGCCGATACTCGAGTGATCATTGACTGCTCTGAGTTCAGAATTGACGTTCCTTCTGCTGTTGATGATCGTGTGTATTGTTACTCACATTATAAAAAATAAGGGCGGTAGAAACAGTGACTCACAGATAACAATTGAGTCCGGTTTCATAGACTTGTTACAGGACGGCGATATAGTGTTGGCGGATAAAGAATTTCCAGAAATAAAAACCACACTCGACAGCGCAGGGAAAAAGGTAATTCTAGTTATACCACCTTTTTTGGAAAAGAACTTTCACTTTTCCAAAGAGAAAACTGAACAAACTTATTCTACTGCAAAAGTTAGAATACACGTCGAAAGAATCATGCAGCGTTTAAGAACTCATCAGATCTTGAATAAAATTCCTGAACATATGTTTCACTACATTGATGCAAATATTGGTGGTTGTAGATTAACAAGTACACAGCACATATGTATAATACTGTCAACATGATCGAATAAATGTTCCGGTATTTTATTTAAAATATGGTTAGTCCTCAAACGTTGCATTATCCTTTCCACGTGAATTCTAACTCTAGCCACAGTATAAGTGTCCCTAGTTTCTTCTCTTGAAAATTCTTTTTTTTTTTCTAAAAATGGTGGCATAATCACAATCACTTTTTTACCTTGACTGTCAATAATATTTTTAATTTCCGGGAATCCTTTATCTGCTAGTACTGTATCTCCTTCTTCTAAATAATCAATGAAACCAGATTCGATTGTTATTTGAGAATCACTTTTTCGGCCACCGGCTGCAGGAGACTTAAAACAGATAAAACCACCAGGAGTAATACCAATCAACACTTTAATAGTAAACCCCTTTTTATAGTGAGAATAACAAAAAACTCAATCATCCAATGTAGAAGGAATATCTATTTTGAACTCGGTACAGTCAATGATGACTCGAGTATCACTGTACTGTGGCTTGAAGGAATCAGGCATTGTTGCTCGAACACATGATTTGTCTGGCCAAAATACTAAAGTTGCAGTCGCTTGAGTTAGACTTTCCAAAGTTGAATAAAAGATTCTGGAAACTGTTGTTCTATGAATAGAAAATATTGCGCTAATTGCTGCGAATGTTAAAGCAGTTTTCATTTTGAAAAGAAAAATAAACAGCCTAATATTTTTTGGAATTTGGATTTTTTCTGACACAGTCAGTTTCTCCATTAAAAAGTTGAAAGTATCAAATGACACACCAGCAAGATCTGTCAGTTGTTCATCGTTTTCAACTGATCCTTGGAAATTAATTCCATCATCAAATTCATTGTATACAGAATCAGATCCAACTCCCGTATCGACATAATCTTTTTGCAGTGTGCCACACCTTTTATTTTTGAACTTCTTCGAACAATTTCTTTCTATTGTACCAGTTGGCATATTGATTTCAGTTTGAGTTTCAGCTTCATAGGTGTTACGTCCAAAGCTAAATCTATTGCAACATAACAGTTTTTCAAATTTATCGCACGGCACAAAAATATCTGCTTGACACTCTTGATCACGTTTACCACACATATCATTTTCTTCTCCTTTTGAAGTGGAATCCATTGGAACCTCGGCATTTACATCACTTTCGGAGTTCATACTGCTTGCAGTCACCACTGACAATCCTGACGGTAGCCTACGCTTTAGGAAACGCTGGTGTCTGAAATTATTTGTCAATTGTTACATTTAACTGTATTAGTTTTAGTTTAATAATAAGAATAGAATAATTACCTTTTTAGAGCTGCAGTTTCATTCAAGGTTTGGCCAGGATTAGTTGAAATAAACTTCGTTGGTACATAATTGGGACTCAGTTCTTCGTCTCTCTTTTTATCCCCGATAAAATGAGAACTGCGCAGATTGTTTCTGTTGGTTTGGGGTTCCAACTGCATTCATATCCACTAAAAAGTAAAGAATTAACTTACTCTTTATTTTAATAAAACTTAATAATCATTTTAAATGATTTATCGTGTATATATTTTTCGAATGAACAATTGAGGTTATGATACTTACTTCTGCTTTCTTACGATGGCAATCCACTTTTCCCTTTGAATCAACTTATGCTGAGCTCTTGGGAAATAATAGAATTTATACTTGCTGTTTCTTGAAGTATTTCCACAACTAACAACACAGCATTTGCGCACACCCATGTTTAAACAATTACACTTGATATTCTATGGAGAGACGTGCCTACTAACTTCTAGACTTCACCACTAGTTACGCACGATCGTTTGCCGTATCCCCTCCAACCAGTTGCACGGTCCCAATAGGCGGCGAGCGAATTTGCTACTAGCGCCACCATCGGCGATTTTGTACAGTTTCCACAGGAATGAGTTGACTGCGACGTGCCAGCTGTTAATCCTGTTCCATCGCAACGAGCAACGGAATTAGGAGGGTCGATTCGTGCTTCTTGGTAGCATCGACCACAAATAATTCGCCGACTAGAATTAATCGCGTCGTAGGCGAAACGAATATTTCGATAAACATACCTAGGTCGTAAATGTCGCAGTTCCGAACTTTTCTCCGAAGGAAATTTTAGAGCGATTCGTAGCAAGCCGTCTCTCGCAGTGCCCGCTTCAATAGGTACCGTCACAAAAGCGATCCGAGCCGGATTAAGGGGAGGAATGTCGGATGCAGTCGATGGACAATTGGGGAATTTTGATACCTGATTTATCCAGGAAAGCCATACACTGTTTCTAGGTAGCCTAACGCACCCTCACGATCGAGAATGAGCATTCGGCTTTCTCGATCGTGACGTGCGAGACTCGGGGAATCGTAATTAAGGGGGTATTACTGTCTAGACGCTTCAAAAATTCGATTTTTTTTTCTTGCATTTTCTTATAATTTGGGAGTTTGAGAATGTGTCTCAAAAATACTAATTTGAAATTCGTAGAACTCCTATAGTTACAGAGGCTTAAAGGCTGTGGTGCGTTGGGGCGCAGCAGGTAGTCATCAACTTTAAACGCGTTTTTCTCGAAACGACATTTTTCAAGTCGGGCGCACGTTTTTCTCAAAAACTATTGGACCGATTGACTTCTGGTTTTGCACACATTTCGAGGGAACCTTCACCTATGGTCTGAACTAGAATAATACCGATAGCTTGAATATTTTAGCCCTGCTCTCATGTTTTAGTTGACAATTTTTCGGGAAAATTAAACTTTAATCTTCAAACAGCTGCGATTGCGATAAAAAATTTCGTACCTACTTAGTTCTAGTTCAGACGATAACTACATTCATATAGATTAAAAAAAAATTTGTTCTTCTCTCTCAGACGATTAGGACCGCCACAATATGGTCGCCCGATTGGACAAGCGTCTCACGCCACGATTTGCAAAACAGCGCATAACTTGTACAGATTCCAATAAAATGTTTTATTAAAATTTGTATTGTTAGTTGAAACATGTCTTATTATGCGTCAAAAACCCCGGCACTCTGTAGGCTTGATAGTTTTCGCAAAATTAATTCCTAAAAATTACATTAAAAACAAGCGTCTAGACAGTAATACCCCCTTAACGGTACCCTCGCACTTTGAACTCGGGCCTCAGAAGTTCCCCAGCGTTATCAAGATTCCTCCTCTCTCTCTCTAGCTGATCAGGGCGCATCGCGTCGCGTCGCGTCGCGTCGCGTCGCGTCGCGTCAGCCCACGCTATCCCCTCCGCTAGGCTACGATGCGAATATATAAACCGGGACTAAAAGCGTAAGTAATCATTGTAAATTACGATTCAAGCAACGGTAAACTGTATCTCCTATTTAAATATAATATAATTTAATAGAGTGCGTGCAGTGTATGAAATCATGACGTATAGAAGTCCCCTTGCGACGGAACACATATTAACACAAACTCAAGTCACTTGATACATTTTGTAAATCGGTCACATTGGCGAAGCGGTAGGTTTTGGCGAATTTAGGCTGTCAATGAGTCCGCAGCCATGCACCTTTCCAGGAAGGATTAATTACTGGACGAGTCGTAATGAACCGCTTTCCGCAATACCCATTCTAATTAATACCGCTATCTATCTTCTTTTATCTTCCATATACACGTTTAAATAAAAATGTTATATTCGTTTCTTCAAGGTCTAATGTCGCGGTCTCACAGGGTCATAAACTGGGTGAGAGCACTACCTGTATTGTGCATGTGTCACGTCAATGTCGACACGTTGAGACCGCGTCATAAGATCTCCGAAAGTTCTTTACCGATTGCTTTGAAATTTGGACATAACGTTGCATTTGAATACGCACGTTTTTTTTTATATATATCTACTATCTATATACCAACTCCCTTAAGTGAGTAAAATAAAGAATGAGATTATTTCGTGATTCACGCGGACAAAGTCGCGAGGGGAAAGCTATTGACTACTTACTTCTAAAGTAACTGAATATGGATTAAGAGTTACTGATGTCTGGCGAATCATACGGCCTTCTATCACAGAAATTTGGGTTATACCACATTTGTGTGTGTGCGCTCACTCACATTTAAAACATGTTTAGAAGAGACTAATTTTAGGCCATTTTTATACGAAGCATCATTATGATGCATAAATTTTACAGCCTGAAAGCCGAAATAAATTATAGTAAGTATCCATTGCCAGCAAGTTCACATTGACACATCAGGTCCTACGGTCACTTAACTACAAGGCCGGGTGTCCACCGGATCGGGCCGACCACAATGGGCATGTTCACAACTTTTTGTACAACTGTTTAAAGTGCATGAATCGGAAGATTAGGGTATTAAAGTAATGTAGGTAAAAAATGGGCCATTAAAAAAATGTTTTTCCATTATTTTTGAGATGTTAAAAAAGGCATTCGTTTTAAAGCGTCGCACTTTCACCGCCATTTTAACTGACCAATCAGAGTCGGGCAACAGATTCTCCACCATTCACAAACCTGGGTTTGGCCCCTTGCCAATGACTTTAGTGACGTCACTAGGGATTTCGTTTGAATCGAAGTCAAACTTTAAACATTAAATAAAAAGAAATTAGTGCTCAGAAAAAAAAACAAACATCTTATTAATAAGCACAAAAATTATTAACGAATGATCAAAAAAAAATCGTGAACATGCCCATTGGGCTGATCGCTGGGCACTTGGGTATATATATACAGGGTGGACCAGGTTAAACGTCATTTTTTTTTATATGTGATAGAACAACCAAAAAAAAAGTGGACTTTCATAGGAAAATTTTTTTCAAAAATGTTTCCTAACAAAGATACAGGGTGTCAAAGTTTCGAAAAAAAAATTGTTTTCTCATCATAACTTCTAAACTACTTGATCGATTTCTATGAAATTTCACACACAGGTCAATGTAGAACACCTCTAAGCAATAATTAAATCATTTTTAAAAATTCTCCTGTGGCGTAGATACTAGGGGCCGGTATCCTCCTTTCCCCCTCCCAATCTTCGGCGCCACTGGACATTTTGCAAAGAAAATTTAATTATTGGATTCCCCGTTTAATTTAGAGAAAAAAATCACCCTTGCAAATTTTTGATTTATGGCTTCGTTTTTGAGATATTTATTTTAATTTATAGGGTTGCGTTTAATTTAAAGAAAAAAATCTCAAAAACGAAGTCACAAATCAAAAATTTGTAAGGGTGATTTTTTTCTTTAAATTAAACGGGGAATCCAATAATTAAATTTTCTTTGCAAAATATCCAGTGGCGCCGAAGATTGGGAAGGAGGAAAGGGGAATGAGAAAACCATTTTTTTTTTCGAAACTTTGACACCCTATATCTTTGTTAGGAAACATTTTTGAAACAAATTTTCTCATGAGAATCTATTTTTTTTTGTTGCTCTATCACATATCACAATTAATGGATTCAACCTAGCTTTGGCCTGCTCGCAACCCTATAAATTAAAATAAATATCTCAAAAACGAAGTCATAAATCAAAAATTTGAAAGGATGATTTTTTTCTCTAAATTAAACGGGAAATCCAATAATTAAATTTTCTTTGCAAAATATCCAGTGGCGCCGAAGATTGGGAGGGGGAAAGGGGGTACCGGCCCCTAGTATCTACGCCACTGGAGAATTTTTAAAAATTATTTAATTATTGCTTAGAGCTGTTCTACATTAGCCTGTGTGCGAAATTTTATGGAAATCGATCAAGTAGTTTAGAAGTTATGATGAGAAAACAATTTTTTCGAAACTGACACCCTATATCTTTGTTAGGAAACATTTTTGAAACAAATTTTCTTACGAGTCTACTTTTTTTTGTTGTTCTATCACATATAAAAATCTGGTCCACCCTGTATATTAGGGTAGGCCAAAAAAACTTTTTTTAAAATTACTATGAAAACATTGTTGAGAATGACGAGAAAGAAATTCTGCTGAAGTTTCAGCTCTTAATATTAATATTAACAACTGCCTCATCGCAATTTTCTTTTTCCCATTTAAATAACATGCACACATATATATATATATATATATATGCACAGATTGGGTATATATAGATACACTCAAGTGCTCAGCGATCGGCCCGATTCTGGTCGGCCCGACCCGGTGGGCACCCGACCTAAGTGACTCTGGTCAGTTCCCGTAATAAATATTTCGGTTCGCCGCGGAGAGGCGCTGCTAAACAATATTCGAATTTGCTACCTGCGCCACCATCGGCGACTTTGTACAGTTTCCACGGGAATGAGTTGACTGCGACGTGCCAGCTGTCAATCCTGTTCCATCGCAACGAGCGACGGAATTAGGAGGGTTGATTCGTGCTTCTTGGTAGCATCGACCACAAATAATTCGCCGACTAGAATTAATCGCGTCGTAGGCGAAACGAATATTTCGATAAACATACCTAGGTCGTAAATGTCGCAGTTCCGAACTTTTCTCCGAAGGTAATTTCAGAGCGATTCGTAGCAAGCCGTCTCTCGCAGTGCCTGCTTCAATAGGTACCGTCACAAAAGCGATCCGAGCTGGATTAAGGGGAGGAATGTCGGATGCAGTCGATGGACAATTGGGGAATTTTGATACCTGGTTTATCCAGGAAAGCCATACACTGTTCGCGATCGATGTAGAGATTAGATCTAGATTGGCGCGTTACTTAGGTTGCGATGATAGTGAGCGGTAAGAAATGACATAGAAGTCCCCTTGCGACGGAACACATATTAACACAAACTCAAGTCACTTGATACATTTTGTAAATCGGTCACAATGGCGAAGCGGTAGGTTTTTGCGAATTTAGGCTGTCAATGAGCCTGCAGCCATGCACCTTTCCCTGAAGGATTAATTACTGGACGAGTCGTAATGAACCGCTTTCCATAATACCCATTCTAATAAACACCGCTATCTATCTTCTTCTATCTTCCATATACACGTTTAAATAAAAATGTTATATTCGTTTCTTCAAGGTCTAACGTCGCGGTCTCACAGGGTCATAAACTGGGCGAGAGCACTACATACCTGTATTGTGCATGTGTCACGTCAATGTCGACACGTTGAGACCGCGTCGTAAGATCTCCGAAAGTTCTTTACCGATTGCTTTGAAATTTGGACATAACGTTGCATTCGAATACGCGCGTTTTTCATATATACCTACTCTTTATATACCTACTCTTCAAGGAGATAAATGAATAAAAATATCTCTTAAATTTCCGAAAGTTATTCACCGATTGCTTTCAAATTTTAATACAACGTTGCATTTGAATACGCACGTTTTCTTTTTATATATCTACTATCTATATACCAACTCCCTTAAGGAAGTAAAATAAAGACGAGATTATTTCGTGATTCACGCGGACAAAGTCGCAAGGGGAAAGCTATTGACTACTTACTTCTAAAGTAACTGAATATGGATTAAGAGTTACTGATGTCTGGCGAATCACACGGTCTTCTATCACAGAAATTTGGGTTATACCACATTTGTGTGTGTGTGCGCTTACTCGCATTTAAAACATGTTTAGAAAAGACTAATTTTAGGCCATTTTTATACGAAGCATCATTATGATGCATACATTTTACAGCCTGAAAGCTGAAATAAATTATAGTATCCATTGCCAGCAAGTTGACATTGACACATCAGGTCCTACGGTCACTTAACTACAAGGCCGGGTGTCCACCGGATCGGGCCGACCACAATTGGGCCGATCGCTGGGCACTTGGGTGTATATATATATATATATATATATATATATATATATATATATATATACACAGATTGGGTATATATAGATATACAGATTGGGTATATATAGACATACTCAAGTGCTCAGCGATCGGCTCAGCGATTCTGGTCGGCCCGACCCGGTGGACACCCGACCTAAGTGACTCTGGTCAGTTCCCGTAATAAATGTTTCGGTTCGCCTAGGAGAGGCGCTGCTAAACAATATTCGCTCGCCGCCTATAGGGGTCGCAGGAAAACAGTGTCGCGAGGTGAAAGTTAAACCTCTCGGCCGTGCACGTACGACCGAGGATCAATGGCACCACTGTCATCACGGATCCTCGCTCCTTCGCACGGTGCACGTGCGATCTCGCATCAATAGCGACTCTGTTTTCCAGGACCGTCCACTCCTTCATACGTATCGCCGCATTTTTACGAGGTGAGAGTCAAATCTCCCGGCCGTGCACGTGTAACCGAGGATCAATGGCACCACTGTCATCCAGGATCCTCGCTCCTTCGCACGGTGCACGTGCAATCGCGCATCAATAGGTGCCCATACACACAGAGGTCGAACTGTCGGTTTGGAACGGCAGTTCGAACCGTCGGGTCGATCCGTCGGTTTTAACCGTCGTCGTCCACTAACGCAGAATAGAAATCCGCGGTTAAAACTGACAGGTCGAACCGCCACAGGCCGGCCGGCCGCAAAACTGCAGATCGACCCGTAGTGTCGACCGACAGTAGACGTGCTGAGAAAATCGATTTTGTTGCGCTTTTACTTCATAAGAGAGAGTGTACGATTTTAATTTTTCTTCTTTTAAAATACTCGGAAAAATATATAGAACAAATGTGACATAAAGCCAAAGTTTGCTTTTTAATTTTTAATAAAAATGTATTTTTTGTACGGCTTTTTCTTTAAATATCTCGAAAACTATTGAGAAGTTATCGAGACATGCTGCGGAAAAAATGTAGAGAATTTCAAGACGAAACGATTGGTTTTTATCTCATTTTGTTATGATGAATAGTTCTCGAGATATTGAATTTTGTACATAAATACGCGCCGTAGCGCCCGCGCGCTCTTGTAAACAAATGCCTCTAACTTCACTAAAATTGGTATTTTCCGATGATTTTTGTTTTGTTTTAACTTAGCGGATACTTTTCAACCGCTTCAACAAGCTTCATACAGATTCTTAATCGCCGGTTTTGAGCATTTTTCTCTAATAAATATTAACATAAAAATCCAAATGTCTACGACGATATTTTTAAATAGGTACCCATACACAGAATTGTCGGTTTATCTTGTCGGTGAACGAAGGGCCTAAATAGCGCTTTCGCTTAGATTAGGATGATATTAAGCGGTACGAACCGACGTTCCGTCTGTCGTGCTAAAACGCATGTTAGTGGACGGCGGCAGTTTTTCCCGTCGGTCTGGACTGACGGGTCAGCCTGACAGTTCGATCTGGCGCGTGGCGCGCCCACTAACTGAAAGGTAAAATTGCCGGTTCGAACCGCGCCGTTCCAAACCGACAGTTCGACCTCTGTGTGTATGGGCACCTAATAGCGCCTCTGTTTTCCGCGACCAACGCTCCCCCTCCATCTCGCCGAGAGAATTTTCCGAAAGTCGCACGTCAGATCTGACCAATCAGATCAAGCCTTCCCCCGACAACTACCCTTTTTTGGGCGTACACTTAAAATCATATAAGAAGCGCATCTCGGGGAAGGACAGCGACAGTTACCAATTATTATCATTCGTGAGTCGCGCGTTTTGAATTTCCGGATTTCTATCGCGTCGAGCAGCCGCCATACGGCAAACCGGCCATACGGAAATAGTAAATCCATTCAACTAAACAGCCGTGAAAATTAAACCCTCTCATCGCTAAGTCCGGCAAACCGGCAGCGTCACGACATCGTGCACTCAGGAGTTACGCCCTGAGGAGATCTCCGACTCCTAGATCGCGCAGCCACCGGACAGTAATAATATTGTTAACCACAGGAGCGTGCAGCAGATGAGGACTCGAGGACACCAACCGATCAGCGAAGTTAAGCAGCAAAAAGTGCGGACAGTAGTTGGATGGGTGACCGCTCATGATGAAGATATATATCAGATCTAACCTTTTAGAACCGTCATTGTTTACGTCATCACAACGTACGGTAGAACGTCATTATGACGTAATTTTTCTGACGTCGTGTGGATGTGCAATTAGACCGTCTTTGCGACGTTAAAATGACGTCATATTTTTCGTCACCTGACGTCAGAACTGACCTTCAAAAAACGTCATTTCGACGTTAGTGTGCTACCTGGGAAGTGGTCTACGACATCTAAAATAAGGAAAATAGTGACTTCACGAGCACAAAAGAGTGACCAAAAAGTGATCAAAGTAATCTTTATTTTTGAATTACAATAAACTTAAGGAACAAATAAGTATCTCAATTTTACATTTATGATTTCAGAACTCTACCTCAAAAAAAGGTTAAACATATTTACCTTCATCTCGGCACTCAAATAACTACTGACTGAGTAAAATAAACTTAGTATCTAATCTAAATACATGCGAAAAACGTAAAAACTTTTTGATAGTCTACTCTTTAATTTGTAACTTTAGTTTTGAGTAATAATAATTAGGGTACATTACCTATTCTGAATCAATGTACCAGAATTAGGTAAAGAGATCCAGAATAAATAATTTACGCTGATTTTGATCTTCATAACTTTAGTCTTAGCAATGAATTGTGTGATTAATTCTGACTTTATCTTTTTAACTTGCTTTTGTACTAAATCAGTTTCCTAAATTTGGTTAACTATTTCTTTCTGCACTGACTTAACACTTTCCCGACTGGAAAAAGCAGTAGGGTTCTTATCAGAACCTGATCTGGCTTTTAACTGAGAAAGTAATCGGGCCTTTATCAGGTAATCCGATAGGGCTCCGATTGTACTCGTACATGTAACGCAAATGCTTCATAGGGATCTTACCGGTTAAACATGATCGGCCCTGACAAATTATTTAGAGTAATTGTATTGTACAATAACCGAGTAGAAAATCGAAATAATATTATCAATGAGCTATTAAATATTGTTATTGAGGTAAAAAAGTAAGAAAAATGGTAGCCTATTCTCATACCCTACCGGTACTCGTACCTGCGCTCTTTAGGACGGGCTGCTTCGCAACTGGGAATGCTTTCGCACTCTACCAATTGAGCCACCGACTCTTCTGTAAGTGTTTTAAAACTTTGGTATATGAGTTAAAAAAATCAATGCGATATACCTATTACTTAAGATATAAGAACTTTAATCCTTTGTTTCATAATGAGTCGTTCAACGATACTTTGCGTCCAAGATGTAATTCTTAAACGAGGCAAAAACATGTAATCCTGACGAGAATCCGATGATATAACCCTACTGAACCTCGCGTTCAAGATAAAACTTTGAAGCAAGGCAAGAGGACGTGATCTTCATGAAGATCCAATTCTGTGATCCTAATGGACTTTGTGCACGAAATAAAATTTTCAAAGAAGGTAAAAAGACATGGTCCCGACGGGGACCCGATGGTATACCCTACTAGACTTTGCGTCTAAAAGTAACATTTTCAGACGAGGGAAAAAGAACATGATCCTGATGAGAACCTGATCATATAAACCTTGTGGACTTTTACCTGATTTGATCCCGATAAGGATCTCATCGGACACGCCTGAGCAGGGTAGGTATACCTTAGGAATACCCGATTAGGTCCTTATAGGACATCGGGATAATTTCCAGTCAGGTTCTAACATAGCTTGCGCTAAACTTATTCAGCTTTCTCGGCATCTATACAGGGTATTCCAGTCAGGATAGTCATGACAGGTGTGGGCTAATTTGCTTATACATCTCCCGCCGATCAATGATAGATCGACGGCATAAGTATTGACTGACAGTTTGAACTTGGTTGTTAGTTAATACTTATACCGTCAATCCATCATTGGTCGCTAGGACAAGTATGGGCAAATTAGGCCACATCTGTCATGACTATTCTGAGCGGAACACCCTGTATGTATAGAACTTTTGCTATTATGTAACTTTAACAATCATAAATGATAAATCAAAATGTCAAAATTAGGGTGTAGAAGTGACTTCTGATGAAAAGAGTCACAAAAAAGTGACTCATTGAAAAAAAGTGACCAAATCACTTTTAAAGTGACCAACTTCTAGCCCTGAAATATATGTTTTTTCCTATTTATGTTAAACTTGCATCACAATAGAACGAGGAGCTTCCAAGCATGATTAAAAGTAATTATGTATTAGCGAGAGGAGTTAGGTAGGGGGGTGGGGGGTATCCTTAGATAGGACGATCCACCCTCTTCCCGTACTCCTCCCGTCTTCCTTGTCCCACTTCTCGGGAGTTTTAGGCTGTGTTGATTGCATTGACTCACAAGTGTTAGAATCGAGAGGAAAGGAAGAGAAATTCACTCACTGTCAATCAGGCCCAACAGGAAGTTATTAACTGCCCGAAAGAGCTCATACCCGCTCTTGCATCAGATAAGTTTCAAATCAAGCTTCTGAATCGACTTACTCGAGAACTATTCAGAAATAAAATATGAACTGAGGGAATTATATCTACTGCCCCCCCCCCCCCCCCCGGAGAGTAGCTCCTATCTCTCACGGACGATGAGTCATGCTCTTCCTGTCTGTTTTTAACCCGCTGTGGCGTCAGAGTTATCCGAGGCGTCGCGAGAGGGGTTGGAGTTTAATCTAACGACCCCCGGTTCACTTTGCACTGCCGGGATTGGTCCTGAGTTTTAAATGCCGGCCACGAGGGGTGCATTTCCCTGACTACCCTCCGGGTAGACAAAGTATCCTAGGACCGACTTTCCGTTGGTATACGAATGAAGCTTCGACATTGTCTAAATAATACGTAGGAGTGGTATCACCTACGGTAATCTCCTTCAATATTATATAATAAGAACACGTGGATCATCTTTTCAGTATTTTATGAATTTTCTTCTGGAAACTGTATATACCTTGAACACACACACACACACACACACACACAAATTCATTTGAATCAACTGAATTCCCGTTCCCCCACTCGTGAGAATAGCATTTTGTAGAATGAAGTTCCTCTTATGAGTGAGGGGATGAGAATTCAATTGATTCAAATGAATTTTTCTCTCGATGTTAGCAGTTAAAAAAATTGCCCTCGCCATAGCAGCCGTAAATACTGCTGAGCCTACTATATTTTCTCGATGATTGATACTCTATATAACTCCCGATGGATATCAATTCGGGAGATCGAAGTCTAAGCTCGAAATCATGAATCTTTGAATAAATGGTAAGTAATGTTCAGAAGTGAGAGTTAACAATCATTCGGGTTTTTTCGATGTCCAACCGAATTACACGCCTCATGCCTATTTGTTTCAGAAATTATTTCCGCGCTAGCACCGCGCGTGTCTAGGAAGTAGTTTTACGAAGTGGCGTGAGCGATACCTAAGGTGTCAATTCGGAAGATTATTTATGATTATTTCTCATCACTTCTACAAATTATTCACTACTAATTCAAAACTTTACGATTTTGAGGTTACACGAAACGTTTCGATCTCCCGAATTGACAGCTATTAGAAGAGCAGTCGACACTTTTCGTTCTTATGCAGCGCTCTCGTCTGAAGCCCACTCTAACTGTACCACATAAATACTGCCGAAGTCAAGAATTCAGGTCGCAGCTCACCTGCGCGGTTGGCCATAGGACATGCGGTATATATTTTTATGGAAAGGTACTTGTCGGGACCAGTTCAGGGGTCTAACGGTCATTACGAGGACCTTTGGTACATACGGGGACCGTCCCCAAACGTTTCTATACGTATCGTGTATTATGGGGACCGGTCCTCGTAATTCCTCAGGCATGCTGTGTGACATATCGGGACCATGAAATCGTAGCAGTTTCAGGGGACGAAAGGTACTTATGAGGACCAAATTATTAATGTTTTAATTATCGTATAACTTTTTCGAAATGATTTCTCTTTTACATAAATACAAATGAGAGCACAAATAACAGATCAAAAATTAATTGAATTAATATTCATTAAAGTTTGGAAGTATATAACGGGATGAAAAATTTCTTATCAGTGTACAACACAATCAATCAATTTTTTTGTAAAGTAAAATTAAGAATATTTATACAAGCTAATGTCAAATACTTTACAAATCATTACATGCAGTCGTAACGTCTGCTGGAGAAAATTAAAACATGGAAAATGCTGTCATCAATTGAATTTTGCTTAAAGGTTTAAATTGTAGCCCGACTTGCTTGCAATTTTAACCAATTCAATTTCTAATTTACTAATATATTTACTAATATATTTACTATATATATATATATACCGTATGTCCAATGGCTAGTCGAGCAGGTGCAGCGACCTGAATTTTCCTGAAACTTGACTTCGGCAGTGTTTTAGTTAAAGGTGGCTTTGGAAGATGGCGCGCATACGAGCGAAACGTTTGAAATATCTAATTTCCCGATAGGTAAAAGCGGGAGGTAGATAAATGCGGGAGATCGAAGTGTAACCTCAAAATTGTGAATGCTGGAATAATGGTGAGTAATTGTTTGAAACTATAAGACATAATAATTCGGGTTTTTTTCGATGTTCAACTAAATAACACGACTGATACCTAATTGCAGAGAGAAGCGACTGGCAGTCGTGGAGGAAGGGACTACCGTCAACGTGATCCTCGTCAGAGTGGTCGAGCTCTGCCTCGGCGACGAAAGGTGCAATTAAAATGAAATGAAAGCCTGAGTCAAGGTGAAAATTGGAAGGCGTGGAAAGAAAACGCGGCAGAGTCGCCAACAGAAGGAGTGAGTGAAGTGCGAAAGAAAAGTGCAGTGGCGCCGAAAAACGTCGCATGTAGAAGACAGTGACGAACAGCAGCAGCAGCTGGTCGACACTGCTCAACTCTGCACCAGCTCCTGAATGATATCTCGCCGATCGCGATACGCGGCAGCTCCTGTGGACAACGATTCCAGACACTCGAGTCGTAGTCGCAGCAAGGATAGCAGCAGCAGCAGCGTCGACGGCAGGGCCACCGTTGGAAAGCGAAGGCAATCCAAGACCGACTCGGATAGTTGTAAGAGAAAGACACATCGGCGGAAACATAAAATATCAAAGCAAGACTTGCAATGAGAGTGTGGTAAGAGGAAGAAGAAAAATGACAGAGACAAGGCGACGAGACGGAGGAGGAAGTCGTCACCACGAAGGGTTCCTTAGCTGTCACTACCACCGCCAACACTGCTTCTTCCTTTTTCAGTGAGGCTCCCGTTCTTCTCCACCGTTCACACTCCTGACGTGATGCCGCTGTCGGGTGTCACAGGAATTCGGCATGATTTACGACTGGGTGTAGACGGCCTGTTCTCTGGAACTGTTCGCACGGTGCTAGTACTGCTACCGTTTCAGGAACCCTTCGTGGTGACGACTTCCTCCTCCGTCTCGTCGCCTTGTCTCTGTCATTTTTCTTCTTCCTCTTACCACACTCTCATTGCAAGTCTTGCTTCGATATTTTATGTTTCCGCCGATGTGTCTTTCTCTTACAGCTATCCGAGTCGGTCTTGGATTGCCTTCGCTTTCCAACGGTGGCCCTGCCGTCGACGCTGCTGCTGCTGCTGTCCTTGCTGCGACTACGACTCGAGTGTCTGGAATCGTTGTCCACAGGAGCTGCCGCGTATCGCGATCGGCGAGATATCATTCAGGAGCTGGTGCGGAGTTGAGCAGTGTCGACCAGCTGCTGCTGCTGTTCGTCACTGTCTTCTACATGCGACGTTTTTCGGCGCCACTGCACTTTTCTTTCGCACTTCACTCACTCCTTCTGTTGGCGACTCTGCCGCGTTTTCTTTCCACGCCTTCCAATTTTCACCTTGACTCAGGCTTTCATTTCATTTTAATTGCACCTTTCGTCGCCGAGGCAGAGCTCGACCACTCTGACGAGGATCACGTTGACGGTAGTCCCTTCCTCCACGACTGCCAGTCGCTTCTCTCTGCAATTAGGTATCAGTCGTGTTATTTAGTTGAACATCGAAAAAAAACCCGAATTATTATGTCTTATCGTTTCAAACAATTACTCACCATTATTCCAACATTCACAATTTTGAGGTTACACTTCGATCTCCCGCATTTATCTACCTCCCGCTTTTACCTATCGGGAAATTAGATATTTCAAACGTTTCGCTCGTATGCGCGCCATCTTCCAAAGCCACCTTTAACTAAAACACTGCCGAAGTCAAGTTTCAGGAAAATTCAGGTCGCTGCACCTGCTCGACTAGCCATTGGACATACGGTATATATATATATATATATATATATGTATAAGAAGGATTTCTGTTTACGTCAAAAGAAAAATCCTTTTGGCGCGAGAAGATTTTTCTGGGAATATAAAAGACTCCGACATTATAATTGTAGATAAGCCATTCGGATTCCGCTTTTATTGACGAACGCTGGTTTCAGCGACTCACGAAGTGGACCGAACAAAAGAGTTTCGGGTACCTACCAAGCCCAAAGCTATCGCGTGTGGCTGCAATATAGAGCTTCGATACCTCTCGAGAAAAGGACCGCGCGGTTGTCGAGTGTCCGCAATGCGCGCAATAGCCGCAAAAGGGGTTGCGATCGATGACCGGTGTTTCTTCGGCTTCGCGTTGGATATTTAAAAGGATTACGCTCTGGCGGCATAACGCGTCGAAACGAACACGAGAAGTCTACGTTTCAAATATTGCGAAATCTCGCGGTAAGTTCGTCGAGTGTGCACGTTTGAATTTAGCATTTTTGATGGACGGGCGGTAACATTTTCCAGATGAAAAATGAGTTCTCTCTCGGGAGCGATAGAATGGGAGGCCAGAAAGTGGAGAGAGGATGAGAGAGTACGCGAGTAGAGTAGATTCTCTCTCCACGTACCCTCTTCATACCTCTCTGTCTCTCTCCATTCACATCAGTTCAGCCAAATAGGTTCAGTTGCCTAAACCCTTTCTAATGTCTTTCACCATTTCGGAGCACCCTTTGAATCGCGGGAGACATTCTCGATGCTCCTTCAAAGAATTTATAATCGCCTGACTTAAATGAGCAGTAATTCGTGGCGCGATTTAAATACTTCTCCCGTTTATTTTCCTTGCTAAAAGCACTTCGTTTTCTTCTTCAATTGAAAGATATTCCAAAGTCTTGGATTATTGCGGCTCTCTCTCTCTCTCTCTTACAGGATATTAAAAGCTTGAAAATAAGCCAATTTCGATATCGTATCCGGAATTTAAGATGAGGTTTTAGTGAAGAAAAAGAAAATTAATTCGAAGTGTGAATATCATTCTTCTTCCAAATATCCCAAGCCTTCTGAAATGCTTACGGTACGATCAATTGCCATCAAAACACTGTAGTATTGCGCAGGAATAATGGCAAAAAAAACTTCGCTTTTTTTGCAATAGGCACGACTCCATAATTATCGCCTTCGGCTTCCAATCTCGGCGCTTCGCATTTCATCAGTCTGGTTATTTCGTAGACATGGGTGTTTTTCTAATCATTCTAAAAGTACCAGTCGAATGCTTCGAAAATGAGAAGTTCTACAAATATTTTAGATAAACGTTTGACAGAGCTATATCAAAACCACGCAACTCTTATCTGAAATATATTTTTTTCTCTCTAATCGGAGCTAATTTTCAAAATTACTTCTTAGTATGCTTGTGTTTTGTGCTACGTATTGAATGATAGAGGAGGGAAAGGGAATGCCGGTCACCTAAACGGAATTAGACCTAACATAGCATACCTAAAGCATAAGTAAGCTTTAGGTATCTCAAATGAAAAAAAACAAGTGTAATAATTCTTTAGAGTATCTATTTTCTGAATCTTTCATTGAAATTTAGATTAAATAATTTCTCTTTGAATTATAATTTAATCTTTGATTATAATCAATTAAATACAAATATAACGTTGACCGGCATTCCTCCGCCTGTAAGGGAATACCGGTCAAGCATTTAACAATGCATTTTAATAAACATTACTAAATATTTTGGATGTTACATTAATTAAAGGAAACTTCGGAATTAGTACAATCTTGAAGTGCATCTGTCGCATATGTCGCCTTCTGGAGAGTCCCAACCAGAACACAATTCATTGGCTCAGCTTACTTTTTCAGTAACTCTTCCTATTACGTGGCATCTATATCATAATTAACACCAACATTTTATTTCATTTAATTAGCAAGAATAAGGATTTCAAACAATAATGGGGAATGCCGGTCAAAATGACAAATGGAGCCTTCTAGAAAAACTTAATCTATAAATGGAGAACACGTGTTTTCTATTCTTTTATTGTACATGAATAACACGCATTAATATTAAAGAAATGTAAATCCGGACGAAGTGGAGAAAAAGTAAATACTCTTTGACTTACCTTCATATACTCATGTACAACTAGGAAATTATATCAGAAACACTTTAAATAAATAAATGTGTCTTAAAGCGACGCAATTAAATAGAATGAGTCGGTAACGTGATATGATGTTTCTTTGTCATTCTTTTGAAGTTCACCACCCGTAGTAAGGCGAACTAGCCAGTAAATGAACACTTAAGCAGACGAGAAAGTCCAGTGAATGAACAAAACTTTACATTTGAAAAGCGTTGAAGTGTTCATTCACTGGCGGCGTTCATATTCACTGGTGAACTAACTTTACTACCGAACTTACTATCGAACGTTCTACACTCCAGATAACTACACTGAGAAAAAAGATTGTTTGAATCGATTTATTTGGTTTGAATTATTACAAGCAATTAAATATTTTCTCAATTTAGATAATTGCGTTCAATCCAATATCCGTTCATTCACAGCTAATATATATTTCACTATGACTACATACATACATATGTAGTTGCTACAACTTTAAACATTTAGTCCGCCATACATATATGAATTTATGTCTAGTTCGATCAAGTATTTTTTTCGTGTGATTAATATTTACTCACATTGATTGTGCTTATACTTGCCAAGAATAAATGAATATTAAATTAAACACGAATTCCTTAACTTAAATGAATATATTGTTGTTTCAACTAATTTAAACTAACTAAATCTTTCAACCAAATTTGTTTCTCAATGTAGATGACCGGCATTATCAACTGACCGTCATTACCCCGTCCTCTCCTATACACAGGACATCGCTAATGTGAAAGACAGTTCTACATTTTTCAATGTAATAAAGAAAGGTAAACAAATATGTGGCACAATAAAAAAGAATATTAATTTAAGTATACGTATACTATACCAACAAAAATTGATACGTAAAATACTCTCCAAAAAAGATTTGAAATCAATTAAGATCGCCATGTTCAAGATTTATGTATTAAAAGTAAAAGGCATCATTTGAAAGGAAAATTATTGTAAATCAAGTTACTAAAAAATTCGACTAAAAAAATTTATAAAAAAATTTTAATAAAAAAGAACTTGCCGTGTTTAAGTTTTCATATTTTGTCCACTATGCCGAATAATTGGCAGTGCTTGGACGGTGCTAGAGTGATTCATAAATTACACTGCCGAAGTCAAATTCAGAGAATTTCAGAAGGCCCCCGCCTAATCGGTTTCCCGTGCGACATTCGGTATACTGGTGGTATCATATTATAAGTGTATGAATTTATTTAAAATCATAAGTGCATAAACATCGAGTATAATTCTGTCTGAATTTTTTATTTTGAAGAAAAAACGCGGCAAGTTCTTTTTTATTAAAATTTTTTTATAAATTTTTTTAGTCGAATTTTTTAGTAACTTGATTTACAATAATTTTCCTTTCAAATGATGCCTTTTACTTTTAATACATAAATCTTGAACATGGCGATCTTAATTGATTTCAAATCTTTTTTGGAGAGTATTTTACGTATCAATTTTTGTTGGCACTGAATGAACATGCCGCCTTTTTTTACAGAGAATCTGTTTTTGTGGGGGGATTTCACTACTTTTTGAAATTTATTCATGAGGAAGATACGTACATGTAGAAGAATAGCTGTTTATTACCACAAAATTGAAGTCTCACATTTTATACCGATACGAGCCAATTAATTATAACCACGTTACTTTTGATTTATTCTCGTGATATTTTGAAAGGTACTTATCGAGTCACTCCGATTGGTTAACTTGTACATATGGTTACATGGTTACATATTTGTATATTTTACGTATCAATTTTTGTTGGCACTGAATGAACATGCCGCCTTTTTTTACAGAGGATCTGTTTTTGTAGGGGATTTCACTACTGTTTGGAATTTATTCATCGGGAGAATATGTACACCCGGGGATACGGTATCTGTCGCTGGTGACTTTTTTTAAACGTTATTTTTAAACGTACTAACCAATGAATAATTAATTCTCATGCGCTCATTAGCTACGGTGACATCTACTCTCGTGAATGAAAGTATGAGGATTATTAATTATTGGTTAGTACGTTTAAAAATAACGTTTAAAAACAGTCACCAGCGACAGATGCCGTGTCCCCGGGTGTACATGTAGGAGAATAGTTTTTTATTATTAAGTATTACTGCAGAACGAGTAGGTTAGAAGATTTTCATAAAGACTCACGATTTTCTGACATATCATCTCGTACAGGTGCAACCGAAGAGGATCTAACTCGTGTCCTGTCCGTAAAAAGATGACTCGATGGACATCGGAGAATGTCAGTCTTGTCAGCGAGCGCCTTCATCCACAGTACCCATAGTACTTTCATTGCAATATGGGCTTTTCGTTCCAACTATTCCTGCTTTAAGGAGGTTCGACTATCAGACGAAAACCAACTTACAGCCCTAATTTTTTTATATGATATACACGAATACTTTACACAACTAATACGAAAATTTGAGCAATATAGACCGTCTATAGTTTCTTCGTTATTTTATTCTAAAGTTGACCACTTTTACACACTTTTACAACATATCGCCTTATGGCAGACGATTGTACTAAGGTAGATTATCACTGATTTTAACACACATTCCGCCAACTTTAGACTTTGAAAGACTAGTAATTTGACAGATGAAATATTAAGGATTATGTAAAAAATAAGTAAATTGGGTTTTACCGTATAGTTGCAACGTAATATTGTCATGAAATTCGTTTTGACTTCGCAAACCATTAGCATGCCATATTAACGGTGAGAGACTTGGCAACACGGCAGCGAAACAGCTGTAAAGCTCGTCCACTTGCCGTTCCAAAAACCAGTCAGAATAGTTCATTCGTCGAGCTGGATCTAGCTAATTGTACGCTGAAACATGCCCAAGTCGTATTCAGCCTTGAGAAGATTTATTTTCAATATTGGTGGGTAATAAGTTAGTTCGAATAGGTGCACCTGAGAAAATATTGAATTGAGTTGCTATTGGGACGTAACAACGGCAATCCAGCAGTCTCATAACCGACAGAAATTACGAAAGTGATATTTATGTTAAATTATCTTAACAAATATTTAATTAAGAAATTACATCCCATAAAACACGTCTTTACAAGTAATTTTTGTGATATTCTTGGGATATTTTGCAATATTTTTGAACACTACCCTATGTTAGAAATATATCTTTCTCACTAAATTCACAAAGTTGCAAAACGTTATAGAAACATTTTGGAATCATTACATTGAAAGAAACAGCTCAATAAGACAGCTCGATAAGATTGTACTTGTCAGAGCTGAATTATATATGTGATTTCTATAATTATTTTAGAAAGACCTGAAAGAATACGAGAGCAGTGGAACACCGATGCTCTCCTAGAGAGAATAAGACTATAAGAAATAGAAAAGAATGTTCATCCTTTTAAAATGAAGTACATACATGCACCGGAGAAAGCAAATCCAACTCGACGAATGAACTATTCCGACTGGTTTTTGGAACGGCAAGTGGACGATCCCTCGTTCGTCAGAAGATTTTGTTCACAGATGAATCGAAATTCTACAATGAAGGATTAGTGAATAATCACAACGCCCACTATTGGTCCGTGAGAAATCCTCACTGGGTAGAAGAAGTCGAAGGCGATGGAGTGGAGGCGATGAACTAAAAATAAAATAAAATTTAGTATATAAATCGAAACTTGTAGTAGGAAGGCAGAGGGCAAGCACCGATGAGAAAAAAAATAGAAATAAAGTATTATAGTTACCCCGATATTGTAGTTACTCCGATGATTTGTTCTTCTCCCACGACTTAGATTCTCCAATATGTAGAAATATACCGTCTTCCCATACTGACAGTATACATTCATTTTACCTCTAATATGCCGGAATTAAAAATCTCTAGAACTCTGCGGTACAATGCCACGGTAGGAATATCAAATTCTACCGACATGACATGCTTCGACAAGGTCTGTATCAACTTTAGCATTATATTGGGGGCACTGCACTAATCCTGTGGCACATTTTTCTATCTGAGAATCGTTCTGAAAAAAATAGAAATAAAGTATTATAGTTACCCCGATATTGTAGTTACTCCGATGATTTGTTCTTCTCCCACGACTTAGATTCTCCAATATGTAGAAATATACCGTCTTCCCATACTGACAGTATACATGCATTTTACCTTTAATATGCCGGAATTAAAAATCTCTAGAACTCTGCGGTACAATGCCACGGTAGGAATATCAAATTCTACCGACATGACATGCTTCGACAAGGTCTGTATCAACTTTAGCATTATATTGGGGGCACTGCACTAATCCTGTGGCACATTTTTCTATCTGGGAAAGCCGTGGTAGAAAAGTAGGAGATACGATAGAATTGGATTACAATAATGAAGTAATTATTTTATTATCTTTTCTTTATCGATATATTTTCCCTTTCGTATTATTAAAAGTTCCAATTATATATTATCGGAACGCTGTACAGCTGTACTACCATAATAATATGCTTTCCCAGATAGAAAAATGTGCCACAGGATTAGTGCAGTGCCCTTAATATACCGCTAAAGTTGATACAGACCTTGTCGAAGCATGTCATGTCGGTAGAACCTGATATTCATACCGTGGCATTGTACCGCAGAGTTCTAGAGATTTTTAATTCCGGCATATTGGAGGTAAAATGCATGTATACTGTCAGTACGGGAAGACGGTATATTATCGGAACGCTGTACAGCTATACTACCATAATAATATGCTTTCCTAGATAGAAAAATGTGCCACAGGATTAGTGCAGTGCCCTTAATATACCGCTAAAGTTGATACAGACCTTGTCGAAGCATGTCATGTCGGTAGAACCTGATATTCACACCGTGGCATTGTACCGCAATTCTAGAGAATTCTTTTCTACCTAGGTTGATTTTTGACTGTGAAGAAAAATCAAATTTCCACCAATCCGTCCCGTTCTCGTATGGCGCTGAAAACAAAAAATAGAATAACCACAAAGATATTTGTTCTGTATAAGGGATGAAAATGAGGTTAAGACAGTCAGTTAGGAAGTTACTTATCTGATGCCACTTCTTCCGAGATATAGATGTCTCCTTCCCTGTTCTTCATGCACCAGCAACCAAAGAAAAATGACACTGCTTCCGTGCACTGTTTTGATTATTAAAAAAAAATCTAAACGATTTGATAATAGCTAGCTGTCAGAGCGTCTGTCACATTCACCACTGTTGAGATTCACTACTCCGATTACACTGAATTTGTACTTTTTATTAACAAGCGCGTCCGAGGATCGAAAAAATGCGAGGGATATCGTTTCGCGAATGGAAATATTTTTAAATTTTGAAAAACAACTAAACATTCAAGGAATATAGTCTCTCACACACTCTCACATACATTTTTGATGGCGTATGCGTGTGGCCGCATCTGTGTACACATTTCCGACCATGGCCGAATACCGCCGAAGACAGGCGGAATTTTTGTGACATTTTTACATATATATATCGCCCGAGAAATCGGATTCTCGACTTTAATGGGGCGAGGGGCGTGGCTTCGCGTTGCTAAGGAAAAATCTCTGTTAATATGTAACTTACAACATTTACTCTGGTCTCTATCGATAGAGAATAGTCGATTTATAGAATAGTCGATTTATATGGCGTAACTAAGCATAGTTTTGGTTATAACCGTATATTTATTGAGAAAATTCGATGTTAAAATTGAGGGGTGAAGGGGGCAGACATTTTTCCTGTAAAGATACACGGGTGCTCGCGGCGACAGCGCTGGCGGCGTCGTTCTGACGACTTGAATGAACATGCCGCGAGACACTACCGTGTCTCTTGATATATTATACGTATATAATTAATTTCGTAAAAACAGCATTATAAAGCCGAGCTTCACGATAAGTTTCTTTTTTATTTATAGTTGACCTCTCAGCCCTCGGTTAACGATTGCAACTCTCTCCCTCTCCATCTTGATACAATTTTAATTTATGCTATCTTCACGAATTCCGCCTAAACTTATAAATAGGTAGCCCAATACAATTATTAACAACTTGTAAACCGCTTGCAGACATTTTGAACAAACGTCCTACATATCGTGGAAGTTTCTTTCCGTCACTACTTGGTTTTTCCTCCTTTTGCAAATAGTAGAAAAGAAAGAATAAATGGGCAGGAAGAATCTGAGTTCTCGTTCCAATGCAACGAGACTTCGGAGTTATGATAATGAAGAAAGAAGCTGCCCTTACCTCCTTACTCTTGTCCTCCTCACGACATTAGCAAGATTGATAACGGATTGTTCGCGAGTGCTCGAGAAGAGTGCGTGATAGATTGCCAGGTACGAAAAAGCCGAGGATTTTTAGGCGGAAGGAACTGAAGCGAGAATCTCTCCGGTCTGCCAAGCTATTTTTTTCTCCTTCCCGGCAACTGTTTCGCTTTTGAGACGGCGGAGAATGGAAAAACAAGAGCAGAACGAAAAGACACTGGATCGAAACAAAAATGGTGACAAGAATAGCGATTATTGCGAAAAATGAGAGGTTTTCTTGGATTCGAAAGAAAGGAGAGAATTGATGAACGTTGGCAAAACTCATTCTTCGCAGGGTTCTCTGTCTATAGGCGGCGAGCGAATTTGCTACCTGCGCCACCATCGGCGACTTTGTACAGTTTCCACGGGAATGAGTTGACTGCGACGTGCCAGCTGTCAATCCTGTTCCATCGCAACGAGCGACGGAATTAGGAGGGTCGATTCGTGCTTCTTGGTAGCATCGACCACAAATAATTCGCCGACTAGAATTAATCGCGTCGTAGGCGAAACGAATATTTCGATAAACATACCTAGGTCGTAAATGTTGCAGTTCCGAACTTTTCTCCGAAGGTAATTTTAGAGCGATTCGTAGCAAGCCGTCTCTCGCAGTACCTGCTTCAATAGGTACCGTCACAAAAGCGATCCGAGCTGGATTAAGGGGAGGAATGTCGGATGCAGTCGATGGACAATTGGGGAATTTTGATACCTGGTTTATCCAGGAAAGCCATACACTGTTCGCGATCGATGTAGAGATTAGATCTAGATTGGCGCGTTACTTAGGTTGCGATGATAGTGAGCGGTAAGAAATGACATAGAAGTCCCCTTGCGACGGAACACATATTAACACAAACTCAAGTCACTTGATACATTTTGTAAATCGGTCACAATGGCGAAGCGGTAGGTTTTTGCGAATTTAGGCTGTCAATGAGCCCGCAGCCATGCACCTTTCCCGGAAGGATTAATTACTGGACGAGTCGTAATGAACCGCTTTCCACAATACCCATTCTAATAAACACCGCTATCTATCTTCTTCTATCTTCCATATACACGTTTAAATAAAAATGTTATATTCGTTTCTTCAAGGTCTAACGTCGCGGTCTCACAGGGTCATAAACTGGGCGAGAGCACTATATACCTGTATTGTGCATGTGTCACGTCAATGTCGACACGTTGAGACCGCGTCGTAAGATCTCCAAAAGTTCTTTACTGATTGCTTTGAAATTTGGACATAACGTTGCATTCGAATACGCGCGTTTCTCATATATACCTACTCTTTATATACCTACTCCTTAAGGAGGTAAATGAATAAAAATGTATCTTAAATTTCCGAAAGTGATTCACCGATTGCTTTGAAATTTTAATACAACGTTGCATTTGAATACGCACGTTTTTTAAAATATATCTACTATCTATATACCAACTCGAGGGATCCCTTAAGGGAGTAAAATAAAGACGAGATTATTTCGTGATTCACGCGGACAAAGTCGCAAGGGGAAAGCTATTGACTACTTACTTCTAAAGTAACTGAATATGGATTAAGAGTTACTGATGTCTGGCGAATCACACGGTCTTCTATCACAGAAATTTGGGTTATACCACATTTGTGTGTGTGTGCGCTTACTCGCATTTAAAACATGTTTAGAAAAGACTAATTTTAGGCCATTTTTATACGAAGCATCATTATGATGCATAAATTTTACAGCCTGAAAGCTGAAATAAATTATAGTATCCATTGCCAGCAAGTTGACATTGACACATCAGGTCCTACGGTCACTTAACTACAAGGCCGGGTGTCCACCGGATCGGGCCGACCACAATTGGGCCGATCGCTGGGCACTTGGGTGTATATATATATATATATATATATATATATATATATATACAGATTGGGTATATATAGATATACAGATTGGGTATATATAGATATACTCAAGTGCTCAGCGATCGGTTCAGCGATTCTGGTCGGCCCGACCCGGTGGACACCCGACCTAAGTGACTCTGGTCAGTTCCCGTAATAAATGTTTCGGTTCGCCTAGGAGAGGCGCTGCTAAACAATATTCGCTCTCCGCCTATAAGAATCGTCGGACGCGAACACCCACGGGCCATCATTCCCTCCACCGCTTTTTCAGCACCTGCTTTGGTTTTTAAATGATAAGAGAGGAACAAAGACGAGATGGGGGAATGCCGGAGAGGGACGCAAAATGAGACCTGGCTTACACCGCGTGTTCAATAACTGCCATTTTAAAATTGCCATTCTGATTCGGCTCGAAGCTGCGGATACGTATTCACATCTCGTTTTTAATGCTGAAAATCCCGTTCTGATTCTCGACTGCGCACTGTGCAATCTCAACAGGAGTGCAACTTAGAAACAAAAAAACACTTTGGTCGCTAAAATTTGGATATGAATACGGGCTTTAGTTATTTATTCGTAACGGAAATATGATATTTCTGTAAAAGTTAAGGTCGATCACGTAACCATTAGTGAATAAACACACGAGCGCACACCCGTAGAGCTCGTTGAGTTTGACCTCTTTCGTTAACCAATATCTCTTTTACGGCTAACCTACTAGTATACAGGGTGCCACATGTTAGAAGACACAGATGATTTTTTCGGGAATAAAGTGAAATACTCGTACAGGAAAATAGTAGAAATAGAAGTTCATGGTTTCGGAGAGGAAGGAGAATGGTGTGTTTGGATAAATCGCAACCCAGGTAGAAATATGTCCAGGTTGTGCGAGGTTGAACATTGTTACAAGGTACGTTTTGCAAGGTTAAGCTGCAAGGTTAATACAGGGTTACTGCAAGCCTGTCTGTTCCTTGCGTAGGCGAAACTGACCACTGCCCTGTATAGTTAGCCTACTTCAAGCTTGCAATAACAGAGAGATACCAGGTTCGCGCGCGTCAAGGCGAATACAAGGTTTTGCCGGCAGCTTAGCGAATAGATGTCATAAAAATCCGCGGTGTGGCGTGCGCATCGCCTCAGCTGTCTACTACAGAAGCGTTAGTCCTTAAGGCCATCACGCAGAAAATTCCGTAAGACGTAAGACGTAAGCAAATAGACCAATCGGGATCAAGTATTCTGATGTCCGTAAGACGTAAGAACCCCACCACTTTCGTCCGTAAGACGTAAAACGTAACGTCGAACACTTTCGTCCGGTTGAAATTTTTACGGCGAACGTCTTACGGACAACCAATCACAACGTTTCCCGGGTTATTTGATATCATAGGCCTACGAAAATAAATGTTTTTCTCTGTATTTCGAACCAGACCAGGTGATTCTTGTAGATTGATGTACGCTAAAAACGAATCTGACTCTCAAATTTGCATACCAGGTCAGAATGTCGAGATACTTGAGGTTAAATGTACGAAAACGTGCGATTTTGGCCATATTCACAGCTCCGTACAATGAAAGAGTAAAAATTTTCTTAATTGCACATGCAGCATTTGAAAGTGTTGTTTTTGAACTTTATAATACATTCCTTGATTGCTCCTAAACGATTTTATTAAGCTAAATTTCAATACGATAAGTCTATCCTTCAAGTTCACCGCGCCACGCGTGCATACAGACGCTCTAGAGCTGTTTACATCTAGCCTAAAATCTAGAAGTGTCAGTTTGATATTGTTAATAATTTCACGTCAATTGGGAAGAAAAGCTTAACAGTAAGTACATTTAATTATTGATTACACTCAGTTCCTATATACAATACCTAAATAGAAAAGCCATACCTAGATTGACATAAGGATACAGTGAATCGCAATGTAAAATGCATGACGTAAAGAGTCAGAACTGTCGTATTCATCTGCTTTTTTCATAAAAAATATAAATAATAACATTCGACAATATTATTCTCGAGATATAGTTTGATGAACATGACGTGATAGCATTCTCTGAAATTTTATCACATAAATATCTCTTGAAGAACCCTGGAAAAAAATATGCATACGATTTATTGATCGAATCCACCATCGACGATTCAACCATCTCCGTGGTCGTTTCTTGTTCAAAACAAGCATACCCGTAGCCACCAACAAAATCCCCAGCAATATTTCATTATTTCTCGACATGTTTGAACTACCTGAAAAATAATTTTATCTGTATAATAGGAATAGGAAATGAAAATATTTTTTTCCAGGGTTCTTCAAGAGATATTTATGTGATAAAATTTCAGAGAATGCTATCACGTCATGTTCATCAAACTATGGCTCGAGAATAATATTGTTGAGTGTTATTATTTATATTTTTTATGAAAAAAGCAGATGAATACGACAGTTCTGACTCTTCACGCCATGCATTTTACATTGCGGTTCACTGTATCCTTATGTCATTCTAGGAATGGCTTTTCTGTTTATTATATATAGGAACTGAGTGTAATCAATAATTAAATGTACTTACTGTTAAGCTTTTCTTCCCAATTGAAATGAAATTATTATCAAACTGACACTTCTAGATTCTAAGTTGCATATAAAAAGGGTGGGGACAGCGTCTTCGCTCAGGATTGGTCAAAGCTTACGTCTTACGCCGCGTTTGTGTGATGAACCTTACGTTTTACGTCTTACGTCTTACGTCTTACGTCTTACGGAATTTTGTGTGTGATGGCCATTACATTGAGGTTAGCTGTCAGTGGCGTCTAGAACAGGGGAGGGCACTTGGGTAGGCAAAATTGAAAACAAGTTATTTTATCACATACCGCAAGAGGCGCTGATGGTGATTTTAAATTGTCGGCAATGTAGGTACCTATTACTCATACTTGTTTCACTGATGTGATCACATACCGTATGTATCATCCCAAATTAAACAAGCAGATATACCGACATTGCCGAAACTTTACCGACGGTCAAGAATTTTATAGTTAGAGTTGGCTTGAGAAGAGTGCGCTGTGTGTGCTGCGTGAGAGCGAAAAGTGTCAAACGTCTGATTTCGCGATAGCTGTTAATTCAAGAGATCGAAGTGTTTCGTCTATTATTCAATACTTCGATTTTCCGAATTGACAGCTATTGGAAGATCAGACGTTTGACACTTTTCGCTCTCACGCAGCACACACAGTGCACTCTTCTCAAGCCAACTCTAACTATAAAATTCTTGACTGTCGGTAAAGTTTCGGCAATGTCGGTATATCTGCTTGTTTAATTTGGAATGATACATACGGTAATGTGATTTTGTATACTGTATGTGTTGATCCTGATCCTAGATTATATACAAAAGAATCCTGATACTCTTACTCTTTTGCGGGTTACTTACTTGTTGTTACCTTGAAGACGCAAATAAATAAATTTTGACTTTGTTGTGGTTTTAGCTGTGTTTTGTGTAAATTATTGTATTTTATAAACTCTGTTTAGACTTTTATTTTGGGGTTACGTTAAGCATATTAAGGTATCTATGTACATACCTATAGTTGTGTTTCATAAAGTAATATTTAACTTTTGTATTTTTATAGTTTGTCATAAATTTTATGAATAAATTAAAAAGATTTAAGAAAATATTTAAAAATAAAGTATCTAGTAAATTTAAAATCTGTGGTACTAAGGCAAAGCCCGATATATAAAAAAAAACGATTTTTTGTTTTTACGTCAATATGTACAGTCAGCAATGAAGAATATAATGGCAAAACCTACTGAAAAATCAATTTTTTGACATATTGGGTTCTGCCTTAGTACCACAGAAATAATAAGTACAATTGCGAACCATTTAAATACTTATTACTTTTATCACATACCAACAGGTGGCGCTGAAACGGGTTAGCAAAATTTAATAAGGAAGAGACCTATCTATATTAAGTAATGTATAATCTAGTGTCTAGAACACTGATGCTTCAAAAGTATGTCCACGATCAGTTCGGTTCACGCGTGATTTTTTGGTTAAGAAGCCGTCAGCGTTTAACGTTAACGTGCGTTATTAATTAGAACATTCGAACGAGCAGAAAATAAGGATTATCCAGCTTCCCGCATAGAAGGGTAAGTATTAATAGCTAATTTAATGAAATTATTTGCAGGAGGCAGATAGATAAAAAGTTTCTTTATTATCTTTTATGCTCGTCTTTCACAGAGTTGCAGATCCAGCGTTATCGATGCAGCCAGGATGGAAAAATTGCCTGGAGAAGGTACGCGAGGTTCAGGAAGGCCAGATATTCCATCGACTCGGAGGCGAAGTAACATAGAAAGGACATACCTTATAGATTCTTAAGATAATATTACTTCTATTGCCTGTAGTTTAATATTAATTTAACTTAACTTTTAATAGGTAATAATCAGGCCAAAAAACAACAAAAATCACTACACGTCTGACGTTTCGGTTCCTCTTCGAACCCTCTTCGGAGACGCAATGAAGGATTCGTTCGAAGAGGAACCGAAACGTCAGACGTACAGTAATTTTTGTTATTTTTTGGCTTGATTATTACCTAATAACAGTTGAGTTAAATTAACCTCATAGATTATTAGATAATCGAAATTGAATAAGTCACCCGTCAAATTGACGAGGTTCCGTAAACCTAGTGATAGTCAAGAAGAAACAAAAAAAATTTTACTTGGCTTAGTATTATACATTATTTTTATACATTTGTAATGCTATCGCTATGTATTGTAACACAATTTCAATTATTAATAAAATATAAAAATTTAATTCTAACCTCAAATATTCTTCATTACCGACAACGCAACCTTGTCCCAAGTGCCATAGTCTACCTAAATACAAGCTTGTGCACACCATACTGTCACGACATTGAGATGCGTAACCGATTTGCCTTGCATCAGCCTTGTTTTGCAACCTTGCCGCAAGGTTCTATCTTGCAAGCCAACCTTATAGCAAGCTTAATTCTGGGTACGATTTCTACCTGCGTAGTATTCTTTTTATAAAATACATTTAGATTTTAGAATAAATAATGATTAAAGCAATACCGAATACTAATCCGAATGTTAGTATTATTATGAACTTATTAAATCTACTTATAAATGTTATAATTCTTTTTCATTATCATTAATTTACAAAATAATTATTTTTATAAACTATTTAATTAAAAAAAATTGTTAAGTTAAATATTTCTTAAAATTCATAATTAAGTGTTAAAATTAAAATTATTAAAAGTGGTGCCACTTACGATTTGACCAATTACGTCATCCTGCTTCCTCCTCTATAGATACCTATAAGTTATTTCTATTTTTGCTATTTTCTCGCATCTCGTTTTATTTTCGAGATAATCGTCTGTATCATTTAAAATATGACACGCTGTACACTAGTAGGGTGTAGAAATAACAAAATTTATTCCTATAAAAAAATAACTGACGCAAATTCTACAGCACTTACACCTTAGTAGAGTTCTCCCAGACAAATGAGAAAGATAGGCAAATGTCTATTCGTTGAATGGCTTATGAGATACTACATAGCACTCGAACTAGAAGAGTACTTCCTAATAGATAAGTTACTTCCTAACTGACCGTTTTAACCTCACTTTGATTGCGTATGAAGAACAAATATCTTTGTGGTTATTCTATTTTTTCTATAAAACGGTCAGTTAGGGAGTAATTTATCTGATGGCACTTCTTCTGAGATACTGATGTCTCCTTTCCTGCTCTTTATTCACAAGAAACCAGAGAAAAATAGCGCTGCTTCCGTTCACTGTCTTGATTATTCGAAAAAAATCCAAACGATTATTATCAAACTATCTGTCAGAGCGTCTGTCACATTCACCACTACTGAAATGATCGATGTTTTTCGGACTGAAACGTCTATTTGGTTCGTGTCTGGACTATTTGGTTCGTGTCTGGGCTGTCGGAATTTTAGGGAACCATCTTGGATCCGATAGCGCCTACCGATATGCAATGTGCTACGCTGTGGCGTGTATTCCCTAGGACGGGTTTTATACGCATTTTCGATCAAGAGACACGGTAGTGTCTCGCGGCATGTTCATTCAAGTCGTCAGAACGACGCCGCCAGCGCTGTCGCCGCGAGCACCCGTGTATCTACAGGAAAAATGTCTGCCCCCCCTTCACCCCTCAATTTTAACACCGAATTTTCTCAATAAATATACGGTTATAACCAAAACTATGCTTAGGCCATATAAATCGACTATTCTCTATCGATAGAGACCAGAGTAAATGTTGTAAGTTACATATTAACAGAGATTTTTCCTTAGCAACGCGAAGCCACACCCCTCGCGCCTCAAAAGTCGAGAATCCGATTTATCGGGGGATATATATATGTCAAAATCTCACAAAAATTCCGCCTGTCTTCGGCGATATTCGGCCATGGTCGGAAATGTGTACACAGATGCGGCCACACGCATACGCCATCAAATGTATGTGAGTGTGTGTGAGAGAATATATTCCTTGAATGTTTACTCATGGTTTTCAAAGTTAATCAATAAAATATTTCCATTCGCGAAACGATTTCCCTCGCGTTTATTTCGATCCCCGGACGCGCTTGTTAATAAAAAGTAAAAATTCAGTGTAATCGGAGTAGTGAATCTCAATACTGGTGAATATGATAGCTTGATAATCGATTGGATTTTTTTCATATCGGGATAGTGAACGGATGCATTGGTATTCTTCTCTAGTTGCCTGTGCATCAAGAAAGCAGCAGGAAGGGAGACGGTCTCAGAAGAATTGCCATCAGATAAGTTTAATTGCCATCTGACAGCTTTAACCTCACTTTCACACAATGGAAGGACAATATCTTTGTGTTTGTTCTATTTTTTGAAGTGAAACTTTTATGCTGAGGGTACTAAAATCGCGCGCCCGACACGTGGTCCGTAACGAAACCCACACACTCCAGCGCTTCCGACCGTAACTCACTCAAGCCCGCTACAGACTATATGCGCTATGCGTGATGCGCGATGCGCGATGCGTGGTTCGCGGCAGTTCGTTGTAGTTCGTAGCAATTCGTAAACAGAGCCATACAGACTATGCGCGATGCGTGATGCGCTATGCGCGGTGCGTGATTCGCGGCAGTTCGTTGTAGTTCGTAGCAATTCTGCTTGCATTGTTTCAAAGTTACCAGTTCTAAAATTATCTACACACGAATACAATGCTAATTATGTATGTACATTATGTATGAAAAAGTGAAAAACATAATACTATGATTGAAATACATATTAAGGAGGATCGACTGTTTCTTTGGAGTCAAAAATGTGTTTGAAAAAAATGTTTTCACAGCGATCTGAAAAGTTATGGAATAATAATTAAATGAATTATGAACCCGTTTTATGCATCGCTCATGCCCAAAATCATTAGTAAATAAAATATTGGAAAATTTATGGCGGACTATTAGAGCGTCAATGACTCCGGAATCGTCGTCAGAGGCTTCTTGTAAATATTTTAAAGAAAAATAAAAAATTACAAATAATCTATAAAACAACTCATAGAGAATGCTGAAGACATAAAACAGTTATTCGATTGATAATTCAGTATCATGGATATATGATTATAGTTTAAACATTTTTTATTGTGCATTGCAATTTTCATTGTATTCTTGGCAACGTTGTACTCCGCGATATTTTATATTGGCTGCAGTGACGCGTGAACTACAGTGGCCAGCTATGGCGGTTTATGCCGATCGACGAATTTGTAGTCTTGTAAACTAGCTCTCCTTGCGATGTGAGGAGTTGTTGGAGGTGGCAGAGGTGGCGGCATATAATAATAACTAATTAAAAGTTTTAACATTACGATCAAAACTATTACTTACAGTAATTAGCATTGATCCCAAAGCAAGAAATCTTAAAGTTGGCAATAATTTCGTTGCTGACTGAATTGCTGCATTTCTTTGCGACCTCGGTGCAATGCGATGTCGTATTTGTCCCAATAATCTCTGGCCGATTTTGTTTTTCCAAACGAAATCGAGTGAAGAATTCTACATTATTGTAAGTATTCTTCGAAATAGTAAACTCTGGAATAGTTTTGTATTAGATATTGATTATAAATTAATAGGTATAGGTATCTTTTATTTACTTACCGGGCACGTATTTTCTTCGGATTTCTCATTCTTGGTAATACGTCAATATCTTCATCAAATGATGATTCAAAAACTGGTTTATCAAATAACTCCATTTCAAAATTAATAATAACGATTTACCACAACGATCAGGTTATGACTATGTCATGGAAGAATATAGCCACAAACAAAAAGTTAGGTTATACAGAGGATAGATAGCTTACCCTTGTCGAAAACCACTACAGCGGACTGAACACTACAGTGGTCAGTAGTGGTTTCTACAATAGTGGTCAGTAGTGGTATACAGTGGTGAATAGTGGTCAGTAGTGGTATACAGTGGCGAATAGTGGCATGCAGTGGTAAGAAGTGGTAAGTAGTGCACATGTAATGGTTATACTATTTTTTTTATTGAATCATATAAAAAGGGTACAAAATTTAAATTATACGATGGATGTATCACTTCTGCTCCCGAAAACTGCAATCACGCGAATTGTGAAGAAAGGTATAATACCTACCTAGATAAATTTAAATGTTACTTATAGAAGACAATGCAATGGTAGATGACTTCTTTAGTTGATATTATTGGATACCGTTGAGATTCTCGCGATTGTAGACCCGCGTGCTTAAATTTTTAATTTAAACTTGCTTTTTGTAGTAAAAGAGCGAAGGGAGAACAAAATCTTCCCGACGTTTCTATGAGCTTCTACCTTCCTATTAAAAAAGGACTATAATCTAAAATGTGGCGCGCGAAATTACCTAGCAGGGAAAGACTCATTTATAAAAAAAGAAGAGAGATCTATTAATTTTGATTCTCCAGAGCTCTGACTCACATAAAATTATAATCATGATTCAATCTCACGCGTGGAAAGCAAGGCTACAATAGCCGTTCCTCGGAGCACCGTCCTACGCGAATGCTGCGACCCAGAGAAATTGAGCATCATCGAGTTCTTAATCTAGAACGAATCATCGAGCGTCAACGTCGCGGTGAAATTTCTACTGTCCGGCGATTGCTTGGCGATATATCGTTTCCGTACGATCTCTTGAAGGTCGTTGCAAGGGCTATTTTCGCGTTTGGCTCGCAAAGGTCTCTCACCCGGCAATCTGAAAAACACGTTTAAAAGCCCACTGTGAACAAAATCAATCCTTCGCAGCCACGACATTCTGACAATGCGAAACTCCTCTTTGTTCCTGGCGAATTAAAAGTTTACCGCGATAAAATTGTTTAATCATACCTTGCGACGAGTTTCAATTTGACTTTGTCGATATCTTTCAGTATATCGCCCATTAATTTCTGGGAGATCAGTGGCGGTTTATGCCGATCGACGAACTTGTAGTCTTGTAAACTAGCTCTCCTTGCGATGTGAGGAGTCGTCGGAGGTGGCAGAAGTGGCGGCATATAATAATAACTAATTAAAAGTTTTAACATTACAATCAAAACGATTACTTACAGTAATTAGCATTGATCCCAAAGCAAGAAATCTTAGTTGGCAATAATTTCGTTGCTGGCTGAATTGCTGCATTTCTTTGCGACCTCGGTGCAATGCGATGTCATATTTGTCCCAATAATCTCTGGCCGGTTTTGTTTTTCCAAATGAAATCGAGTGAAGAATTCTACATCATTGTAAGTATTCTTCGAAATAGTCAACTCTGGAATAGTTTTGTATTAGATATTGATTATAAATTAATAGGTACCTATAGGTATCTTTTATTTACTTACCGCGGGCACGTATTTTCTTCGGATTTCTCATTCTTGGGTAATACGTCAATATCTTCATCAAATGATGATTCAAAAACTGGTTTATCAAATAACTCCATTTCAAAATTAATAACAATTTACCACAACGATCAGGTTATGACTATGTCACGGAAGAATATAGACACAAACAAAAAGTTAGGTTATACAGAGGATAGATAGCTTATCCCACGATGAAACTGCCGGATAAGTTATGTCTGCATTTATTCCAAAGTTTATGCTATTCCAGACTTATACCATGCTTGTAAAACGCTTGCGTACTGGTTATTCTCAGTATAGCGCTATACCGCGTTTATACCGTGTTGGTAAAACCGGCCCTAAATATCACTTTTGGATCACTGCTCACCACCATTGAACCACTACTGACCATCATTGAACCACTGCTCACCACTATTGTGCCACTACTCAGGTTTTCAGTAGTGGTTGAAAATATTCTGTAGTGTTCTGTAGTGGTTTTCGACACGGGAGTTATTATCAAAAATCGGACACCGATTTTTAAACACTTGGGGAAACTCACCGAAGAAACCCGAATAATTATTACTTATTACTTCTACACGTTATTTATCGTTATTACAAATTTACGGTTTCGAGGTTAGATGCTTCGATCTCCCGAATTGACAGCTACTGTGAGATAAGGGGGGCCCCTTTTTCGAACTCGCTCGTATCGCTCGTATCTTTGCGTGCACACATCTTAGCGAGTAGACCAATCAGGACCTCCACCACAACGGAATACTTGATCATGATTGGTCTATTCGTTAAGATGCGTATACGTAACTTTGCGAAGAACTCGGGAAATTTATTTACGAGTAGGGGAAAAATTTCAGCGGTGCATGCAAAAGGATTTCTTGAAACTATTCCAACGTCTCGAGTTAATATGTAACAACATATATACTGTCATAAGTGGTACCTTTACATGTGATTAAACAATTCGTCACGGTTATTGGAAGAGTATACTTAGAGAGTTAAAGGTAAAATGTCTACATGGATTTCTGTAGACGACCAAAATATAAGAAAAATACGATGGCCTGTAAATTCGAAAGCGGTATGTTTTATTTCTCCAAAATACTAAGGCAAAGTGAAAAATATAAGGGCACTCTAGTTTATAAATCCCTTTCAAAATATCACGAGAATAAATCAAAAGTAACGTGGTTATAATTAATTAGCTCGTATGGGTATAAAATGTGAGACTTTAATTTTGTGGTAATAAAAAGCTATTCTCCTACATGTACGTATCTCCTCATGAATAAATTCCAAAAAGTAATGAAATCCCCCCACAAAAACAGATTCTCTGTAAAAAAAAGGCGGCATGTTCATTCAGTGCAAACCAAAATTGATACGTAAAATACTCTCCAAAAAAGATTTGAAATCAATTAAGATCGCCATGTTCAAGATTTATATATAAAAAGTAAAAGGCATCATTTGAAAGGAAAATTATTGTAAATCAGGTTACTAAAAAATTATTAAAAAATTTTAATAAAAAAGAACACCGCGTTTTTTCCTTCAAAATAAAAAATTCAGACAGAGAATTATATTCGATGTTTATGCACTTATGATTTTAAATAAATTCATACACTTATATGATACCACCAGTACAGTATGTCCCGTGGATATAACGCAAGTATTTGAATTTCCCCCACATTTGACTTTGGTAGTGCTTGGAACGGTGCTGTAGTTAAAGTTGGCTTCAGAAGAGTGCGCTGCGTTCTTACGAGCCGTGTTTCCGAAACCTGTATGATTATTTCTCATCACTTCTACACATTATTTACCGTTATTTACAAATTCAGTTAATTTCGAGGTTAGACGCTTCGATCTCCCGAATTGACAGTTCCCGGGAAATCAGATGCTTTACACTTTTCGCTCTCGAAATACGGCTCGTAAGAACGCAGCGCACTCTTCTGGAGCCAACTCTAACTACAGCACCGTTCCAAGCACTACCAAAGTCAAATGTGGGGGAAATTCAAATACTTGCGTTATATCTACGGGACATACTGTATACCGAACGTCGCACGGGAAACCGATCAGCGGGGGCCTTCTGGATTTCTCTGAATTTGACTTCGACAGTGCAATTTATGAATCACTCTAGCACTGTCCAAGCACTACCAATATTCGGTATAGTGGACAAAATATGAAAACTTAAACGCGGCAAATTCTTTTTTATTAAAATTTATTTATAAATTTTTTTAGTCGAATTTTTTAGTAACCTGATTTACAATAATTTTCCTTTCAAATGATGCCTTTTACTTTATATATATATATATATGTATACAAATACGTTTGCACGAGCAGTCACTTCAATCTCTTCCTATCATTGCTTCCTTCGAGATCAAAAGACAGAGAAGTCGGACGAATGGTATATCGACACCTGCCATCGAACCGACCGTAGCACACGGGAACGTGTTTCCCTATCATGTACATAACCATCCACGATTGATTATGCAGGATTCCGAGCAGAGAGCCGGTATAGGGTAACGTTTGGAGTCGTGTTACCAGTGTCGCGAAAGCCGAACGAGGGTGAAAAGAGGAGGGGATACATGGCCCGGGGCGGTGCAACAGACGGGAGCTGTTGTAATTTTCCTCAATAATTTTCCGTTCAACCACCCATCTCCCCGAAACCCTTCTCTCGCCATTCTGCTCAATCTTTACCCCGACTGCATTGAAAGGAAACGCTATGGCTTAGCGGCGATATATTTCTAATTGGAAACTTCTCGTTATGATCGAAAGAAAAAGTATTTCCGTCGCGGCTATTGTGTAAGCCTTCCCTGAAATGAAATACCGAGAAATATTTAGAGGACGTAGCGCAGTATTTCTGGCTACCATATGGTGACAGCTAGAAATATCGTTGCAGCTCAAGAAATATTACTGTAGCAGCCGTTCGGTTAGCTCAACCTGTAATTGATACGATGATTTATATCCGATACATCTTCAGGAGTCTCGTCGTTAGTTCAGATTTTGGGATATTTCACGCGTAACTTTTTGCTGGTACATTGTAATCGTATAATAATAAATATTGTTAGCTTCTGCAGTATTGTACAATATTATACACACGCTGAAATGATTTTCGCAGGATTTGTGAACTTTGAGTAACAATTTATGCATGCGTCGATCATGTATTCATGTAAATGAATTAGATTGGTAATCTCTCTCAAAATATATGGACATGCGCGAGAGAGATATAGGTAAATATTTAGAAACCATTCGATTATTTCGGACATTCAGCGACAGTAATTCTGATCGACTCACTTTATTGGGTGACGGAATTTTAGTCGTCCGTTGTTGAACAGTTCGAGCGAGTTTTATTGTTTTGCCGTACAAGCTAAATCTGGTTGGTCCTTTGTGACAAAACAAGAAGATCCGCTCGTACCATTCAACTACGGTCAACTTGAAAAAGTTCTATCACCCAAAGTGGGTTGATCAGAATTGTTATCGCTGGGTGTACGGAATCTCAGAATTCGTTGTTAGTCTTAAAATAGTATGGTCACGAATCGATTTCCAAGATTTAAATATGAAATAATTATGTATGCGAGCTAATATCAATAGAAACCTCGTGGTGCAATTTGGGATAGATTGACCGTTTAGTATGTCTGATAAAAATTAATTACCGAGTAGAAAATAACCCAGAGTCTTATGGGCAAGACACGTTTCTCTCTTGGGGTTTGTATGTAAAATCCAAGATTAAAATATAAAAAAATATACCAAAAAACGGGGGGAAATAAAATTTACACCCATTGATGAAAATTACTGACCGTTTGATACTTTAGTTATAACTAATTTCTGCTTCTCGGTGCAACGTCGCGTCAGTGGAGTGGGTTCAAGTGTGCATTTCAGATCTTGTTTTCCCCACGATACACTCAAACGTTTGAGTGTATCGTAGTTTTCTCTACTGGGCCACGAGCCCATTGATAATATGCGTTGCCACACATAAAAAGACGCTAGTCAAAGGAGGCACATTATTTGAATAATAAGTGAAAAATAATCAAAATAATCGAATAATAATTCTTATGGTCATAAATTTTATAATTCACAGAGAATTTTCAATTATAAATCATAGTTTTTTAATGACCTTTTTTACGGACACTCAACGATCACTTTGGAGAGTGACCATACTACTTTAACTGTGACTTTCCGGCATTAGATCTGTAACGTCCACGATTTTCGGCTGTCTTGGAAACGGCAACCATTGTTCGAATACACATTCTTTGTTCGTAAAGACTAGTCATTAAACGTCCTTAGCAACGGGCTTGTTAGTCGAGAACAGCCCCCTGTTACTCGCCTAAATTTGTATCCCCGCTATTGTGTCCGCCGCAGCGCGGCGCCAGCAGTAACGTGATGTTACCCCCTCCATGTCTCCCGCATATGGCACGGCATCGTTAACAATAAATTAAAAAAAAATGATTTTACATTTAAACATAAAAAAATATACCGAATATACACAATCCACGGAATGATGTTCGAAGTGTTCGAATAACACTACACGACCGTTATTATAATGATCTATTAACATCACGTGTGAGTGGCGCCACGCAGCGGAATTGTTTCCAACGGCTTCAATAGTGGGGACAAAATTTATATAAGGCGTATTGGTGTAGTTTTATAGGGCTGGTCGAGAATGTCGGCGGGCGTCGCGAAAGGAGGCGCGCGAGATTACACTATCCTTCTTTTCTGTGAGTCGGGTTTAGTTTTGTGGTCTGCGGTTATCGATTAGTGGGCGGCGGAGCCAGGAGAACAGCTGATCACAAATAGGGAGAAGATTAAGACGCGGATTCTACTTTTTCCAATATCGGGTGTTGTAGATTTTTGTTATCAAGGGCCATTCATATAGGTACTACGTCTCGTCGTTGGAGGGGAGGGGGGGGGGAGAGGAGTTGAGCGTGACGTTATGTATTCAGCATAAATATTAAATGCATGACGAAGAGCGGAAAAAGGATTTTTTTAAATCTTAACAATTTTGGCCCACTACTCGTTATTAATGCGGGGACATTGTTCGTTAAACCTTCGTGAATTTCGGTAAACCAGCGACGAAGTCGATTAGTTAGTAGGTACCTTAATTAATCCAAGTCGCAACTTTTATGCTATAAGTCGTGCATCTACGTACAACATTTTTCAATTAGAGAAATTCTTTAAAATACATAACGTCTTCAATTTATCTCTAAACCTTCTTGCGTTCGTGTGCGTCAGCGCGCCATATTTTCCTCATATACTAAGCAGTTAAACCCCAGGGATTTTCTCTCAAAGTGATTGCCGAACACAGTCAGCTATCGGATTTAATCATACGACACCCTCGGGCTTATAGTCAATAAGGCACGTAGCCTAAAGTCTGCTGCACAATATTCTCCTATAACACCCAATCTCATAGGCATACTGTATGTATAATTCAAGACGTATCTTCAATATAGAGATATAGTCGTCAGATAAATATGTTTATGATACGTATAATTTGGGGTATCTTTTAATATAAACATATATAGGGTGAACCAGGTTAAACGTCATTTTTTTTTATATGTGATAGAACAAGAAAAAAGTACTTTCATAAGAAAATTTGTTTCAAAAATGTTTCCTAACAAAGATACAGGGTGTCAGTTTCGAAAAAATTGTTTTCTCATCATAACTTCTAAACTACTTGATCGATTTCCATGAAATTCGCACACAGACTAATGTAATACAGCTCTAAGTAATGATCAAATAATTTAAAGAAATTCTCCAGTGGCGTAGATACTGGGGGCCGGTACCCCCCTCTCCCCTTCCCAATCTTCGGCGCCACTGGATATTTCGCAAAGAAAATTTAATTAATGGATTCCCCGTTTAATTTAGAGAAAAAAATCACCCTTGCAAATTTTTTATTTATGGCATCGTTTTTGAGATATTAATTTTAATTTATAGGGTTGCGAGCAGACCAAACCTAGGTTGAACGTCATTAATTATGATATGTGATAGAACAACAAGAAAAAAGTAGACTTTCATAAGAAAATTTTTTTCTCATCATTACTTTGACACCCTGTATCTTTGTTAGGAAACATTTTTGAAACAAATTTTCTTATGAGTACTTTTTTTTTGTTCTATCAGATCATAATTAATGACGTTCAACCCCTAGTTTTGGCCTGCTCGCAACCCTATAAATTAAAATAAATATCTCAAAAACGAAGCCATAAATCAAACATTTGCAAGGGTGATTTTTTTCTCTAAATTAAATGGGGAATCCAATAAGTAAATTTTCTTTGCAAAATATCCAGTGGCGCCGAAGATTGGGAGGGGGAAAGGGGGGTACCGGCCCCCAGTATCTACGCCACTGGAGAATTTCTTTAAATTATTTGATCATTACTTAGAGCTGTATTACATTAGTCTGTGTGCGAAATTTCATGTAAATCGATCATGTAGTTTAGAAGTTATGATGAGAAAACCATTTTTTTTTTTCGAAACTTTGACACCCTGTGTCTTTGTTAGGAAACATTTTTGAAAAAAATTTTCTTATGAAAGTCTACTTTTTTCTTGTTGTTCTATCACATATAAAAAATGACGTTTATCCTGGTTCACCCTGTATACAGTCTTGCCTGCTAAGGTAAAACAGTACTTATATAATACTTTTTCAGCAAATCTTAAAAGAAAATTAGGTAAGTTTGTCGCACAATGTTTGATAATACTCTGCTCAATTTGCTCAATTTATGTTCCAAGTTTCGTTTATCTATCTCTAAAAATGGTTAAACGGCGCTAAGAAAACACAAAAAGTCATTTTTCTCGGAACTCATTTTTTTCGCATATACTGTTTTACTTTAGCAGGCAAGCAGTGCGGAGCCCATCTAATCGTCCATAGGATACGTGCGAATGCAAGCAAGAACGTCATTCGTAAGACGAGTACCCTATTAAAAATGCCTCGGGCATACATAACACTTCGAGTTGACACACAAGTCCGTGAAGGATGGGCAACACGTGAAAGGAATCATTAAGATTATCTTTGTCGCATACTTCGAATTGCCGCAGGATCCATTAAAGATGGAGAGGATGCAAAAGGAATCAATCCCCCCTCGATGGAAGACCCTTTTCACGATCAGCGTTCTCGCTCGCCTTTCCATGCATCACGTGGGCAATCATAAGTAAATATTCAGCCCTGTAGATATTAAATATACGAGTACTTGTACCTTATGTATGTACCTTGGGTATTATATGTACACATGATACTATGATGTATCAGATATACAGGATGACTATTTAGCAGTGGCCACCACTGTTTAACATTTCGATTAAACTTCGACTTGAAAATTGTTATAGATGTCTTTTGTATGGTCTTGACTAAATTCTCTAGCGGGAGTGTTACTACATTAAGCCTCGCTTATACGCGTTGAAAACTATTTCCGTTCTATGAAAGCGCGCTTACCGAGAAAATGGCTTTACATATTATATTGTTAAAGAAGTTGAATCGAATACAAATCATAAAGATGAAAATTTAGTTCATCTTTTTTTAACAATATTTATAAGACCATCTTCTCGATAAATATTGTTGGGACGAAAATAATCATTACCTGAATAAATGATAAAGTTCTTTACCTTGTCGAAGAGATGAATCAAAACTACAAAAAAACTCGTATGAATAGTTATAAATTTAAGGCTTAGCAAAAATATTAGAAGAGAGTGGCCATCGCTTTTTAGTGGTTAATTTTTTAGTTACTCTGTATAAGAGCCGGTTTTACCAACACAGTGTAAACGCGGTATAGCGCTATACTGATTGTGAGAATAACCATAAGGCTTATTGCTAGTTATTCTCAGTATAGCGCTATACCGCGTTTATACCATGTTGGTAAAACCGGCCCTAAGTATGGGGTGTTCCGCTTAGGATAGTCATGGCGGGTGTGGCCTACTTTGCCCATACTTATCCCGGCGACTAATGGCGGATTGACAGCACAAGTATTGATTGACAACCAAGTTCTCACTGTTAATTAATACTTATTCCGTCAATTTATCATTGATCGGTGAGACAAGTATGGGCAAATTAGGTCACACACGCCATGACTATCCTGAGCAAAACACTGTATATTCAGGGTGGCTGCCCCCCCAAGAAAATCGAGAAAACCGAGAATTATGTGCGAATTCCGAGCACCAAGAAAAAGCCGTGAAAAATGCGTGAATTTCATTTGTAAACCGGGAATCTTTGAACAACAGGGAATTATTGGCCAATTTTATTTTGCGAGCCCGCGTACATTCCCATACAGCACATAACGTTGTAGAAACGTTGCTATAATGTTGCAATATCTCAGGTTGCTTTGCAATGTTTCAGCTATATTTGACATATCGTACATTAATTTTTCAAAACATTGATTGGGAATGTTGTGACAACGTCTTAAAAACATTGAATAAATTATTGTAATATATAATATATGTCGCAAATGTAAATGTAATATTATAAATGTTATATTATAAATGTTGTCGCAATATTAGAAACCCTCAACCTAAATTATATAGTAAAATTGATTAAAGACTAAATGTAATATATACACTACGCAACAAAATTATCGCAACAACTTATTTTACTCTAAAAATTGTCAAACTTCGGAAGCCCGTAGCACAGCGAAGAACCATCGTATCCCTATCTTTTTTTTTTAAATTAAAGCTTAAAATCTCAGCTTTACTATCCCAAAGTTTATTTTTCGATTTAAAGCACCGAGAGATAAGAGACCCTGAAAATCAAGGTCATCTTTTGAAACTTAAAAATTTGCAAAGTTTGCGCATTTTGACACGGAGTTACATTTTTTTTTAAATTCTGATCACAGAAAATTAAAGCTCAACTCTTTACCATTAATTTTTAAAAAAATTTTTACTTTCCGATTTTTCTACGCCATTCTACAGCGTTTTAAATAGAAAAACTGAAAATCCCGTTTATATATATACACTGAAAAAAAAATTGCTTCATTCAACCATCGGTGAGGTTGAATACGGCGAACCTGACGGTGTAATTGTTTCAAGTAGATATTCACTTATTTAAACTTCAAATTGGTTGCTTCAACTCTATTTAGTTTTCCTCGCACTCTTATAGCATTGAAACAATTGCACCGTGAAGTTCGCCGTATTTAACTTAACCGATGGTTCAATGAAGCAAATCTTTCTTTCAGTGTATATTGTATATATTGGTACAACAATTCTTGATACTGAAACTAACAAGAAGTGCTGATGGTTAAAGTGGAAAAGACTAGCTTGTAAGTTGAACGGTTGCGGGTTCAAGTTTCGCCAAACCCATTTTTTAAAATATTGCAGCAATATTAAGAAATTAATGTTAATGCCAAATATTATGTAGTACTCTAAAACAACTTTTTAACAACATTCTCTATAGTATAAACTTACGATGTTGTTTGCAATGTATCTCAAACATTGCAATTCAACTAGAAATCAACGTTCGCGGACATTTTTACATTACTACAATGTTTTTTCAACGTTGAAGGAATTGCAACGTTCGAATATTGCAAATCAACGTTTCTGAGATGTTTTTCCAATGTTTATGTGCTGTATGGGGTTATTTTTAGTAATTTTCTATTGTTTATTTATAATACTATGCATTCTATAACACGGAAGTTGTTAAATATTAGGTAATGATACCTACTCAAAACTAATAAAAAGTAATTAATTGTCGTTTCGAAATTCTTTTATATGTTTTGTTTTCTTTTTAATGCAACTGTTGCATAAACGTTCCAATAATTGAGAACTAACAGTTTTTTTAATTAAATTTCATGTTTCTAACACATTCTGAAAGTTTTGTAGTAAAAAATCACCGGGAAACTTGAGATTTTTTACTCAGAAATCCAAGAATTATGCCGGAATTTATGTTTCGCGTTTGAGTAGCCCTTCTGATTTTGTATATGCAGATGTTTATGTGCGAAACGTATATGTATATTAGATATTCATGTTCCGCGTGAGTAAAATACCGTCCACCCAGAAAAGACTTCTTCAAGCTCGAGAGCTCTCTTAGTATGTAACAACCTTTAACCTTTTCTGTCAAGCAGAAAGATCTCTCTGGAGTCACGAAAGGCACCATGTTGGCCCTTATTTTTACGGATACTTATAAGTAGAGGAAGTGAAGATAATTTGAAATGCCAGTTTGAAAGAAAAAATATAAAGAAATGTATATAAAGGAATAAATAAAAAAAATTACTTATAAGTTTTAGAAAATCTTACATATTATGTATTATCGCATCTTAAATTATTTAAACAATTGCAAGACAAAAAATGTCTTTTTCTTAGCCTGAACAGAAATAACAGATCAAAATATGATAATCATTCTAAATTAACGACGATATTCCGAATTACCCTCATTTCCTGTATTGCATGGGACTATCATAAAGCATATGTAAAGTATAGTACAATTATTAGAATTTTTAAAATTGATTTCCATTTATTACAAAATATTTATTATGAAACTAAAAGAGTACAAAATTTGTGAGTCCTTGCGCGTGGAGTTCAGTACCTCTCTCTTCCAGGGTAATTTCTCTTCCGTCTCAAGAGAGGAGCTGAGTTATAAAAGGTCTGCAGCCTTCAAAGAGATTGACAAAGAGCATTGCGAGCTCGACGAGCCGCGGTGCATGAAATGCTGTAATTTTTCAAGGCTAAAACCGCAGTAGAAGACCTTTTCGATGCGGTGATTATGATTATTATCAATTAGTGCATCTACTTTTTTCAAAATATTATCCTCGGGAAGAAAAAATATCTATCCATTTTTTTAATGGATATATTTTTAGATATGGAACAACATATCGTCGGCTAAATGTGTTAACCCGCTAACTCCATATTTTACGATTTTAAGATGTTTTGATACTCGGCAACTTTATGGCTAGACTAGACCAAATAATTTACATACATTTTATTTAAAAAAAGGTTAGACAAATACTGACAACTATTGTGTTAAAATCCGTTGTCATATAAGAACTTTTGTATTGATCAAGAAGCTTTTATTCTAGCTTCTGAAAATCTGACTTCATGTGAGTTAGCAGGTTAACATATTTAGCCGACGATATGTACTTTCTTCGTAGATTATGTTCAACCTAAAAATCGGAGAAAAAAGAATAAAAACAAATAATGGGTGATTTTCTGTAAAAAGAGACATTTCGTCGATATATCTTACATGCTTCGACGTGTAGGTCTAAATTTGTTGGAAATAAGTATCAATCGCTCAAGAACTGTTATCGTAATAGCATGGTGATTTCTCAGAAAATATATTACCACGCGGTTGCGACATTTGATTCATTTGATCAGATTGGATTAGTACTGAAAAGGGTTCTCACAAGAGTGGCCCTCACTCCTGAATGCCCCTAAAAATCAACGGCACCACATTTCCAGTCAGAGATCGTTGATCTGGGTATACAATTGAGGGGTACAGGGGTAAAAGGGGGAATGTCACATTTTAGCCAATTCGTGATTTCTACGCCACCCAGTTGAAAATTTCGCATTCTTTCAGCTGGCAAAGGATTACAGGCAAAAAAAGGTACAGTCAAGAGATGCAGACGTTTAAAATTTTAGCGTAACAGGCAAATAGATGGAATGTGTCCGCGCGCAAATTTGCTGTCCTATAAATTTGTTTTTTTTCGACATTCCCCCTTTTACCCCTGTACCCTTCAATTGTTTTCTACTTCCAGATGCGATATTTTTGAAACTATACATAAGCTACAATATTCCGCATTACGAAAACAATAAACTGGTTATAAGGACGTTTAACATGAAACGCGCACGTTGTCATTCTACGCGTAAACTGAAAACTACATACTAACACTTTGAGAAACAGCACAGATTATTCGTCTTTTACGGCTGTAAAACAAGCGACGAATTCCCTGGTGCACCGTAACGCGTGAAATAAATTCGAGACGAAGATCTACGACGCAAGAGCTCAACCCCTTGTGGCAATAGATACTAAATAAAAATATACTGCCAAAGACCTGAGCATTTTCTGAAACAACAAATCCCTGCACCGTTATGACCTATTGTGACTCATTCATAGGAATATCGAACTCTTCCTTTCATTCAGAAAAAGACGGACACGTATAGCTTGGAATTATGCATATGGTATTCCGCCTTTGGAGCCAACCCGGCTAGACAACACAGGAACCTTCTATCATCTCTCAATCTGTACAAGTAAACAAAAGAAAATATTTCTTCGACAAACAATTTATCTTTATATCTCCGTAAGAAATGCTAAATCGTTTGTCATTCTAATAACACTACGGAAAAGTCTCAGAACGACGATCAAGTTAACAATAAAAAGTCGAGTAAGATAGCTCTCACTACGAGTACATTGAGAAACCTTGAGTTAGTAAGAAACGAACGCTGATGCATTGTCAGTCCGCTTAATTCAATCCGCGTCGTTCACCCGTTATTGCCGAATGTCTCGAGCACGATAACTCGAATTTCCCATTCGTGCGAAGATCGACGTTCTCAGGAGTCGTCGAGAAAGCGCTACCACACCGTATGCACACGTCTATTCGGCCGTCGACGGGCTGAATTAGTCACACAGAACTCACCCCCGGACTGAATTCGGTGAGATGGACCCCGAGGCGAAGTATTACGCGAGGTGGAAGCTCTGTCCTCGTTGGGAAGTACGAAGTCCGGAGCTTGATAGCGATGCACAGAGCGAAGGAGAGCACTGATAAATCTTTACCGACGCGACTTAACAGGTTCGAGTGGTCAGTGTGGACTGCAGAAACCCCACAGATGATATCGCGGTCCTAGGGGAGACTGCATGACATCACCGCTAACCAATCGGAACGAACGTACATCAACGCGTGCGCGAGCTTGCCAGCCGGGGTTGCTACAGTGTTATAGCGCCATCGATTGCACCACTTGCGCGATGGCAACGTCCTCGGGTGGTTTCGGGTAGGACTTAACTTGAGAAGAAGCGGGAAACTCTGGAAATCTGCATATATGTAAAGGATATGTATAAACAATTATTAGAGCCAAAACAGAGGACACTGAACTACCGATGCCCTTTGTAACGTATGGGATATGTTGGAAGGTTGAGAAACGTTCGAGGCGAATTAGATTTTGAAATGAAATGATCGTGTTCCGAACCTTGTTGCCCAGTCTGGCACCGTGGGCAACCTCAACCCCATGCTGGCCTCTGCCTTCGCTGATTTACAGGTATTGCAGGGGGCTATTATGTATATATGGGGTGTATGATGAAAGGGTTGGGGAAAACTGCATTATATAGAGGAGTGGCTAAATTGCGTTATTGGCCGGATATTGCCGAGCAATGTTGACAATGGGTAAACGTCAAAGTTACACTTACAATTAGTTATGTTAATATTGGTAGAAACTTAACCCTCGTACGGCCGTCATCTTGATTGTACATTTTCCATACAGCATAAATATTGCAGGAATATTGCTCTGAGAGTATGGCAACATTTCAACATTATTTAGCAATGTTCCAGCAGTATTCTTGCAACGTTTTGGCAATATTCAAATATCTGCCCCTCGGCAATATCTCTGCGTCAGCATAAAAAGTATAATAAATAACTTTCCTTTGTATTATATATTTCATGCTTTGTGAGCTTGAGTTTCTACTTATTGCTCTATTAACACTTCTATCTACCAATTTTAGGCTTATTCGACGATTAAAATTTTTCTGCTTATTTCGGGGCACGATTCCTGGACTCTGCATATGAAGCTGGACTCTTCCCTGCGATGACTACTATAACATAACATGTTAGCTCTGCTACGAAACGGGGGTTTAAGCTACACAGCTGGTGATCTTACTAATATGTTTTAACAAATATTCATCATACCATTTCAAAAATGTAATAATATTATCAATGAAAATTAAAATTATAATTGCGAAAGTTAATGTTTTTCTACCATTACGAAAGTTGCTATATTGTGTGGCTCTATTTGAGAGATTAGCGGTAAATTTTCATTTTATTCATATATTAAGTTATATTCAGTTATAAGGAAGGTACTTGAAAATTTTCATTTTTAATATTGCAGCAACTTATTTGGAATATTATGTATGCAATATTACATTTTAAATATTACGAACTATTGCTGAAATACTAAATATGCAATATTGTAACTGTAATGTGACAGCAATCTTTCTGCAATATTGTTGCAATGCTCCGTGCTATGTGAGTTCCACCTCATCTCTTTTACTTCTGGTATAGCAGTAATCATTGATCGGAAAATTATGTTGTCTTTTACAATGTATTTATATACATCGCTCCTTTTATAGAAGAATGTCACAACTCAAAAAATTTCATTTTATAGATAACATATAAAATGCAATTTTTGACATGATGTTCAGTCCGACATGAGATTATTTTCTATAAGCAATTGAACATATTTGTTCCTTCTCACAACTGTCCTACGAGCAATATTGTTAGAGGTATTAACTATTGAAGTCGACCAATCGAATGGTAGCTTTAATTAGAGCACAATGTGTCGAACACATCGGAGGTACGTTGTAGGAGCACACTCGGAAAGTAACAAACGAGCGCTGAATGGCGGTCTCTACTACTTGCACTTACTGCATCTTGGTGTCTTGAGTCCGAGCGAGAATACCGACTATTGGGATCTGACATGGGGGAGGAGCTTAGTTCGAAAAATCCAATATGGCCGAAATCAGTAAACTACCGATACAGAGTCTTATGGGAGTGAAGTCATTATTTATTGTTTTGGCACGCGCAGGGCTCCGCGAATCCTTCCCAACTTTCACTAGACTCGCGGGAGGACATGAGCACCCTTTGCCCTCCGTTATCGTCCAGGGTTGACCTCCCATAAATATAAATTCAGCCTTCGAGACGCGCATATGCCTGTCTCTGGACGGGCGCATCACGGAACATCGACGTATCTGCGCGCAACCCCGGAGTTTTTTCACGTTTTTACTCTACCACTTTCTTGAAACTTTCTTCTCATATCGTGAAATGGAAAAAACCCGCTCTTATGCTGAAGCATACCCCTTCCTTGAGAGCAGTTTCCCGGCAGTCGTGAAAAATTCGTTATCGTGTCCGTATCTCCTACTGCTCCTTACTTGCGCAAGCATCGCACTCATTCTAAGTGTTCCCGGACATTCCTTGTTAACCCGAAAATAAAATCTACGTATTTACCAAACAACAACCCTCTCTCTCCAGTTTCTTCGCTTCTGTCTACTCCTTCGTCGCAACAGCGTTCTTTCCTGGATTCCGATTCTATTCCCTTTCTCTCCTCAAACTATTTTATGTTTGGTCTTCGCAACATTTACGAATGTTTTTAACCATGAATGCGATTTGCTCTTGGGCAGGTATTTTACACCTTCCATTTTTCTATTAATTCAACATATGAATAAGGTATCATTTTTAATAATATAATAATGTTCTGTTCGCTCCGAGGTTTTTGAACGTACTGGACGCTCTTCGACCAGGAGCTTGTTGTATGACTTTTTTAGTTTTCTCTTACGACCAGGGGTGGGAGTGCTAACTACGCAGCGCGAAGAAATTTCCAGGGAAATGCGGAAGGCAGGATTAAAGGTCCAGATACACATGCTAGTAAAAAAGCATGCTTATGAGCATGCTTAAAAGAAGCATGCTCTTTTAACTGCTACACTTGCTCGATATGAGCATGCTACTTTTAAGCATGCTTCTAAATAAGCATGCTTAAAGCAAGCACTCGGATACACATGCTATTTACTAGGAGGCTGTCTGTAGCAGGCAGGCTGTAATTCGTGAAAAACTGCAACTGGCGAATATTTGTTATCGCGCTCAAAGATAAAAGAGGAAATATAATTTGTAATGTATGTCACATTCTGAGAAACAGCGATTAAATTTTTATCACGGTCAAATTTGGAAGTAAAATTCCTTGATTCTGTTTATGATTTTCTAGAAATTTGTCAGTTTAGCGATTACTTTGTTCGCTCGATCAAAGTTACTTCATATACTGAGAAAAGAGTTTATTTGCAGTTAATAAATGTATAATTGATTACGGTGGAAAAAATGTTTTGTTAGGCCAAGTAAATATAATATTAATTATTACAATGTCTCTTTCATTCAAACAAAAATAGAGTAATAGCTAATGAATATTTACTTGGCCCAAAGAAACATTTTTTTCGCCATAATCAAGTACTCTGAGGGAAGAGGTCTAGTTAAATACAAACCTATATAAGACAAAAATTTATTTGAGATAAATAGACATTTATTTACATCGAATAAAAGTTTATTTACATTAAATTAATGTTTTGCATATCTTTTTAATCGAGTATGAACCTAGTAGAACATTTATCTAATTCAAATAGAGTCTTATTCAATGAGAATAAATTCCTTTTCATCTCAAATAAAATTTTTATTAGGTTCAACTAGACACGACGGAACAAGACTAGACGCGACGGATATGAGCATGCTTATTAGCAAACACCGTCTACACTTGCTCATAAGCGTTCCCCTTTTCACCCCCGCCTCAGGAAGCATGCTCGAAAATCAACCGTCGGTCGATTTGTGAGCATGCTTATTTTAAGCATGCTCGAAACGAGCAAGACTTGGATACACATGCTTCTAGGAGCACTTCCTGGAAAAAAGCATGCTTGCGTGCTCGAAACTAGCATGTGTATCTGGACCTTAAGTGTTGTAAATTCCGAGGAAACTCCAGTGCTCGGTTCCTATGTCCCGGTCGACGTACACGTATACGGGACCCTGTAGCATTGAGGAACTTTCCCGGATCTAATTTATGACTCAAAGGGTCCCAAGGAGTGTCGAATTTTTCCCTCGCACCGGTCTAGGGCCCAAATGCGAGAAGCATTTGGGCGAATACGCGACATACATACATTAATCCAATGCCAGTCACTCGCTATCCCACTAAACGGTATACAAAAGGAATAGTTTTACTTCTCGCCACCAGACGGCGTATTGAGACATGTCAGATCCCAATATAATAACACGTGCCTTCCATTGAGACCATCTTTGTCGCACGCTATCCTTCACGGATTCCTTTGTCCACTCGGAGTGTGCGACGAGGACCGCGTTGCAGGCAATGTTTTCGTTCACACTCTCATAAATATCCCAAGGCAACTACTATACAGATCTAGCTCGTATATGTAGTATTAAATTAGTATATTTTTATTTAATATATACGACCTAACCTGCGCAATTGTAACAGGAGAAGTATCCATTGAAACTTTACAATAGCGAGAACGTGTAGTCGTCTGTAACTATCGTATAATGTAGGTACCGTAGTTCGGGGTCAAATTTTTGCGGAATATTATTTTCGCTTCACTGTATTTGTAGTGGTCAAGTGTCCTCTGAATATAAAAATATTTTAAATGTGCGTATGCACCATCTCCTTATCTCATAATACAGTGGAGTGTATATTGAATCGAACATAATGAAGTGAAGATACGACTCTGCACATTTTACGATAGTTTTAGATTCTTATAAAATTGCATCGGGTTTCTGATGATTCATGCCTTATACATATTCTACTTGAATTTTTAGTAGTTTCAGCTAGGATAGTTTTTACCTACCCCCCGGTCATCCTAACTATATTGAATTTAATGAAAACTTTAAGGCTTTCGCAGCTATTGTAAGTACGGTTATGAGGAAACAACAAAATTTGGACGCGATTACCACCCGGAAACCAAGAATAGCAGTATTTATGACTATATTGAATTTAACCCTCATGCGGTCCTCGGGTTTACAGTGACCCACAGCGTTCAATATTGATAAATTGTGATTGTGCATTTAGAGATAATTTTCGGAAACTTCTATAGATTGTTTTTTTCTTAAAACAACAAATTTCTACGATAAAAATAAGCCTGTAAGTAATTAATCAATTTTGACAGCTACAAGAAATTACGCACTAAAGACCTTCGGTTCATATATGACCCACACTAGTCTAAAATGCATATTTGACTGAAAGATTTCATTTTATGAAATGTGCGGACACCATAATCTGTCTTTTGAATTACCGTCCTAATAAAATAATGGCCCCCCTATACGTCTGTGTAATATTTCCATTTTTCAGTCTCCAAGCAGTTTCCAACCACCGTGAAGTCAAAAGGCGCATGCCATGTAGAGACAGTGACGGGTTCGTACACGTTCTGCTTGCTTTTATAAAAAAGTCTAATTAAAGTTAAAGTTTTAGCGATATAAAGAATTACTTAATAGTTGAACATAACACATCTAAGAAATTGAATAAATTTCACTAATAACACAGTCGCACAAAAAAGAAGTGGGGTAGTATACTTTTGATGCGATATAATATGTTATCCGCAGTAATTTTGCCCCCTGATCACGAATCCGGTGTCAAAATTTGGCCATTAGGTACATCACATTTTTTTTTAAATCTCAAAAAACCAGCCAGAGATTATGATTTTCAAAAAGTTAATGGACTTAAACCAAATTCAGTATAGGGGTTTTTTTGGGTCGCTGATCACGAATCTGAAATCGGATTTTAAAAATTCAAGATGGCGAATCCAATATGGCGGACGAAATTTTCGAAAATCGATGGATTCATGCCTTTGGTATAATGGGGTTTCTTGGGTTGCTGATCACGAACCTGAAGTCAGATTTTAAACATTCAAGATGGCGGATCAAATATGAATTTTCAAAAATTTTGAATTTTTGCAAATATAATCATATTCGTAATCAACGACCGAAAAAACCGCCCTATACCAAATTTGGCATGAATCCGTCGATTTTCGAAAATCTCGTCCGCCTTATTGGTTCCGCCATCTTGAATTTTTGAAATCTGACTTCAGATTCGTGATGAGTGACCTAGAAAACCCCTTTATGCCGAATTTGGCATGAATACGTCGATTTTCGAAAATCTCGTCCGCCATATTGGATCCGCCATCTTGGATTTTTAAAATCCGACTTCAGATTCGTAATCAGCGACCTAGAAACCCCCTATACTGAATTTGGTTTAAGTTCATTAACTTTTTGAAAATCATGATCTTTTGCTGGTTTTTTGAGATTAAAAAAAATGTGATGTGATGGCTAAATTTTGACACCGGATTCGTGATCAGGAGGCAAAATTAGTACGGATAACATATGTTGCATCAAAAGTATACTCCACTTTTTTTTTGTGACTGTGTAATTCACTGGTCAACACTACTTTTGTTGTCGCATATATGAGTACGATTTAAAGGTGTCTTTGGGTTACTGATTTCGTATTCGCTATTGGTTTTGCTAGATTCGTTATAGTTTTTGAGAAATCGCATCTCTTCCTGAAAATTCAGGGGATTGGGAAATGTGAGAAAATCAATAGGTAGCATAAACATAGAAATAATTGCTACTGTCAAAAAATATATATTTTGAATCAAGAACAATGACACTAGCAAATATTTATCTCGGTGTACCGATTTGACTGTATTGTAATATCCAACCGTTACGATTTCTGAAAGACGCTGTCTAGACGTTCGATAATTTGTTACGATATTTTTTGACATGCTTGCACTTAAAAAATCACGACCCTTTGAGGAGTAGTCACATGCGAACCGACTACATTACTTCCTATAGTTTACGAAAATACTACGTTTATACCATTGATTTTCTCACATTTTCCAATCTTCTAGATTTTCACGATAAGGGGCGATTTCTCAAAAACTAAAACGAATCTAACAAAACCAATAGCGAATACGAAATCAGTAACACAAAGCCACCCTTAAATCGTACTCATATACGTGACACCAAAAATAGTGTTGACCAGTGAATTATTAATGAAATTTATTCAGTTCCTTAGATATATTTTTAAACTGTTAAATAATTCTTAATATCGCAATAAGAACGTATGATATTACACATTTTTAAGAATACAGATTCTTGATTGAATTATTGATACAAGAGTACCTTTATTGGAACAAAAAAAATCGTTCTACGCGCTAAAAGAAAAACAATTACTCGAGCCTATCAAATATTTGTTTGCATGAAGAAAAGCTTAGCTTAGTCGTGGAATTATATCATGTTTTTGATTGAAGACAATATTTTGTTAATACTAGCAATTATTTCTTTCAGTGTACAAAACATATTGCGATACAATTGAAATTTAACAAATTTATCGGTATCTTAAAAACTAGAACCAATCCGAGAAATCCTAAAATCATTTTCGAATTCAGAGCACCTAAATATCCTAAAACTGTTGAGAAACTTCTGGCAACAAAAAAAGGATTTCTTTTGTTGGCTGTGGAATCAGTTTCATTTTTGACTAACCGTACCCTGCCACGCGTTGTTGTGGCTCAATTCGGTTAAATTGAAAAGAAAGAAAAGAGAAAGCGTACGTTTCTAATATGTTTAATTTCACAATACTTGTGCTGTATCTGTGCAGATATACATAGAGGTTGTCTGGTTTGCCGACTCTAGAACAGACAACATGTAATTGTCCATATGAGAAGGGCGATTCAATTATCGCGGGTGCAACATTTAGACTCATATAAAGTTCCTTAATGATAAAATAAAAATCATTTATAATGAAATTAATCTTGGAAGAATTACATTTTAACATGTTCACTTTATATTCGTTTACAAGAATTTTAATTTGATATTTATATAGTCAGGAGGAAGTTTCAAAGTGCTATCGCGGGTGCAACAGATAGGGCCAATTTTGTTGCACCCGCGATAGCACTTTAAACCTTCCTCCTGACTATATAAATATCAAATTAAAGTTCTTGTAAACGAATATAAAGTGAACATGTTAAAATGTAATTCTTCTAAGATTAATTTCATTATAAATGATTTTTATTTTATCGTTAATGAACTTTATATGAGTTTAAATGTTGCACTCGCGATAATGGAATCGCCCAGAAGCAATCCGCGCGTCTAGATCAAAATCGCACAACTCAATTTTGAACAAACGGACATTACATTTTTATTTATATAGATATTTACCCTTTTAAAGGAGTAGGTATATAAATAGTAGACATATAAAAAAACGCACGTATTCGAATGTATTGTGTCAAAATTTTTTAAAACAATCGGTGAAGAACTTTCGGAGATTCAAGATACATTTTTATTTATTTACCCCTTTAAGGGAGTAGGTATATAAATAGTAGGTATATAAAAACACGCTTGTGTATTCGGCTGCAACCTTATGTCAAAATTTCAAATCAATCGATAAATTACTTTCGGAGATCTTAGATTTTGAACAAATGGAAATTACATTTTTATTTATATTGATTTCCGATTGGGTCATGTTTGACCCGAAGGTCTTAATCCGACATAGCAGAGAACATTGCAACAATATTGCAGCAATATTACTTCATTACATTTGCAGGTGCAATATTACAGAAAGATTGCTGTCACATTACAGTTGCAATACTGCATATCTATTATTTCAGTAACAGTTTGCAATATTTAAAATGTAATATTGCATACATGATATTCCAGATAAGTTGCTGGAATATTAAAAATGAAATTTGTCAAGTACCTTCCTTATGACTGAATATAACTTATATGAAAAAAATTAAAATTTACCGCTAATTAAACAGAGCCACACAATATAGCAACTTTCGTAATGGTAGAAAAATATTAATTTTCGCAATTACAGTTTTAATTTACATTGATATTATTAAATTTTTGAAATGGTATATGATGCCTATTTATTCAAACAAATTAATAAGATCACCAGCTGTGTAGTTTAAACCCCCGTTTCGTAGCAGAGCTAACATGTTATGTTATAGTAGTCATCGCAGGGAAGAGTCCAGCTTCATATGCAGAGAGTCCCGGAATCGTGCCCCGAAATAACCAGAAAAATTTTAATCGTCGAAATTTGCCAATAGAAGTGTTAATAGAGCAAGAACTAGAAACTCAAACTCACAAAGCATGAAATATACGAAGGAAATTTATTTATTATACTTTTTATGTGGACGCGAAGATATTGCAGTGCAATATTTCAGCAATGGTACATGCAATATTGCAGAGGGACGAACATTTGAATATTGCCGCAACGTTGTAGGAATATTGCTAAAACATTGCGAAATAATGTTAAAAAATGTTGCCATTCTCTCAGAGTAATATTCCTGCAATATTATGCAAGCTTGCTGTGATGCTGTATGAGAAGTGAGATTATGGACCTAATTAATCGTGATGTTTACTTCTCAATCCATCAAGGAATTCATTTTTATAATTTTTCGCGATTATTTCGAAAATACTTATACAAATTTATTGCCACATGACAGCATTCAATCTATTTATTTAGAGGAGGAAGGGGGTGCAGGAAATCTTATATGAGTCTTTTTGCAAATGCTATTTTTTAAACTTCAAACGTGCGAACATGGTATTGCACTCCCAAAGACAAAAATCTGCCTGCTGGTAATACAAATATAGTCAGAAAGCTGATGTCGAGGTGAGTATAGTTGAGTGATGTTGGACGGTAAGCATGGCTTAGTCTAACAAAACAATATTCGTTCACATTACTCACATCAGCTATACTCGTAGTCATAAAAGTTCCGAGGCTAATATACAATACATACCTATGTATGTGTTCATATTCGTTGAGCTTCGATAGACATAATTTTTTCACTGAATTCGTATTCTTAGCGCAAATACGATATATACTATACATATACATCTGCATTCATTCTTCGTACCTTTGGTAGAAAAAAAAACACATGAGAACTATTAAGGGGAGGGGGGGAGGAGGTAGAGGCAGGAATCTCACAATGGCTTACATGATGGGAATAGGAGGGCGGAATAGGGGGGATCTAAAAATTCAAAAATTGTACTCACGTAATTAATGGACGGCCACTGTTTATTCTTGATTAAACTAGCAGCATATAAGTAAAAATAAAAAAAAAATAAAATTAATCATATTATTCAAATTAAATCCGTCAATGTAGAAACTTATACATATATTCGTTAAAAAATGTGGCTAAAATTTGGATAGCAAATGCAGTTTAATTTTTCATGCAATAAAATATAATGCAGCAGAAATAGAAGTCATACTCTCACCTTTCAGTTGTCATTTTGCTTATCACTTTTCAATGTACCAAATATGATGTTACGTTCAGAAATACCTCAAAGTAATCATTACGATAGATACGCAATTATGGCAAAGAAATGAAAGATCTTACAATATACAATACTTCAAGATTAGTCACTTTATTCGCTGATATTTTTCACAGGGACTAAGTTTTGTATAGAGGAAAGTAAAAGGTGATTAGAATTAAAATCCAGAAAGAATCAAACTTAATCCTACATAATGCTTCATTAATTCAAATATTTCAAAATAATTCCATTCGTTTATATTTATATATTTTATAAGTAAATATACATTCTCAAAAAAACAACCCAATATTTACATTAATAATAATTTACCTTCAAGATCTATTCATTCAAACGTCAATCATCATTATTAACCACCGCATTCTTTATCTCGAATTGCCCTTGAATTAAAACTTCGACGTTGCCTCTGACACATCTCGGCACGAGAAAGTCTCGCGAGAATTCGTAGATTTCGTCGTATCACGCAAATTCGCAATGACGCTCGTGAATGAATCTTCTCGAAGGATGAAACAATTCCTCGCACCCGTTCTCCTTGTAACGGCACTTCTCCAGCCTATAATTACACTTTTCCTCGTGCGTTTCCTTCCTGCCTAACTTTATTTTAACGCAGCATCCGAATTCCGCCCACCTACAGTCAACTCTCTCATCCGGATTATAATCCTCAGGTTCGTCATCCACTTCATCCGCGGTAACTACAACTACTTCTGTCTCATCTTCCTCGGAAGAAGAGGAAGACAAATTCTCGCTCTTCCCATACTTCTTGTAATTACACTTGGCTTGATGCATGGGTTTACGTCTTCTTTTCATCCTCACCATGCAACCGTACTTTTTATACCTACAGTACATGAACTCTTCAGGGTCGCCTTCCTCCTCATCCCACTGGACCACCTCCACTGGTTCGTTTAGGTCCTGGCAGATGCCATTAAGTGCTTCGAACCTTTCTTTATAGACGCAAGCGCTCTCGTGGTCTAACTTACGCCACGTAGGGACCATAATGTAACACCCTGCCATGCGATAGCAACACTCGACCAGTTCATCACCAGATGAAAGATCCGTGGGGAGCTGTTCCTCCTCCAGATAGGGACGATACGGACACCTGCTTTCGTGTAATTCTTGCAGATATTCCGGAATTTTTGCAATGCAACCTTGGTGCGCGTAGCGACAAGGAATGAGTTCCTGATCGGGCGATGGTGGAGGTGGTCCCCACATTGCGCTCTCGTGTTGGATAAAGGGGTCCAACGGCGCCGAGGGGCAGGACCGGTGGAACTCCTGTGGCAGAGGATGCGGCATGAAGTGGATCGGTGGTGGCATGTGTGGCGGTTCAACTTCCAGTGGAGGAATTTCGATATCCAGGGGCGATTGACAGATCGGACAGGCGTAATAGTAAGGCTTGCAACGGTGACACAGCGTGTGTTCGTTTAGACACATATACTTCGGTGCGAAACCCATTTCCATGAGGCAAATCGGACAGATTCCTTCGTTCTTAAATTTGTCGTAGAGGTTCGGGTAAAGATGTGTCTGATTCATTGTCTGTGAAGGATTTATGCCGAGTATTAGGATGTCGTTATTATATTAGGTAGTGTGGGAAGTCGTTGTGCAAGTTGATGCAAGTACTCGTATGTCTATTGCAGGTATGTAGAACCGGGTGGAAATTCGTAAAAGAGAATATGTTTTCTCTAATTCATTATTTATAATTAGAAATATCTTTTCAAACAATTTCTATGACCTAAGCAACTCGTTAGTTTATTCCTCTTAATTATCTCGATAACTACTAAGCCAATGATTGAAACGGATTTTTTTCTCGTGAGAAGTGATTCTTGAAGCCGAACAACACCTTACACTTTTCTCTTGTTAACTGACGACTCGTAAACCTGCCTGTTATACGTAGTCATATCAGTTCCAAGAAAGGCATTTAGTGCAGAGCACCTCTTATCAGTTAAGACCTTATCGTGCGATTATACTTGATAAACCGTGTGCGCGAGAAACGGCAACTGCAGCACCTTCGAATATAACGTAACTCGCTTGAAACTTTCCGGATAACGAAGAAATGTGTCACGATGTTTTGATAAGCACCCATTTCCATCATGCGATGGCGAAATGAAACTAGCCTGGCTGTTATTACCGAATAACTGCAGGCAACGCAAACTCGAAACCGAGTACGAGTATTACAAATAGACTGCGATTACACGGATTGTTATTTGTTCCATTTCAAACGACCTTAATTAGTGTCACGCGAGGAGCGTCACATTCGTGTTACATGAAGCTCGACAGCAATTCCGGCACACGAGGCATCGACGCGCCCGTGTAATGGATTTCTATTTTGATTTATGTTAGGGACCTGTGTTCGTTAGACGTTGACAGTTCGTTACCTCTGAAAAATTAGCGGACGTTCGCGCATTTGCTGGACCGGTTTAATGGCTCCCGACAAAATTATGGATCCTATGGATCTCCTGTCGGATTTTTGAAACACTAAACAAAATTTCTACTAACCGGTAATTTCACGTTATAATAACACATTGGGAAATAATTTATTTATAGTCAATAATAGTATCTTATGTCATTAAGCGGAAATCCGAGGTTTTTTCAGACTGCTATTATTATTATTATTATTATTATTATTATTATTATTATTGTTGTTGTTGTTGTTGTTGTTATTATTATTATTATTATTATTATTATAGATCGTGCTACGACCTAAACACAGCCTTAAAAATCCGAGGATTTCAGCCGAATGACATACTATTTTTTCTCACGAATGCCCATTTCTCAAAACAAAACAAACAGAAGTATACACGGCTCATTTCACGTTGCGTTTATCAGTTTGGAAAAAGGACCCACTTCGGACTAATTGTAAGCAATCTTTTAACAGCCTGGTCAGTGTCACGCGGGAAAAACGCCATCTTACGGTTTAAAAATAGGCTGGAAAAGGCCTCGAAATGGGCATGAGTGAGGAAAAGGTATATTTTAATATGGAAAAGTAACTATTTTATTAGTCCTAAAAAGTATTCGTTAAATATTACAATACATAATATTAATTTGTTCCAAAGAAATATTTTAGGGTAATAAATAGATTCAAACTAATATTGTAAGATAATTAACAAATATTTTCTTGCTTCAACAAAATATTTATTTCGTCATGTTTAATTATATACGTTTATTACTAGAAATAAATTCTTCTCGGTGATTCGATAACACATTCACACAAAGAAAAAAGTGAGGTATACATTTGATGCGGTATATGTTATCCGTAGTAATTTTACCTCCTGATCACGAATCCGGTATCAAAATTTGGCCATCACATCACAATTTTTTTCTAACCTCCAAAAACCAGCCAGAGATCATGATTTTCAAAAAGTTAATGGACTTAAACCAGATTCGGTATAGGGGTTTCTTTTGGTCGCTGATCACGAGTCTGAAGTCAGATTTCAAAAATTCAAGATGGCGGATCCAATATGGCGGACGAGAATTTCGAAAATCGACGGATTTATGCCAAATTTGATATAGGTGGGTTTCTTGGGTCGATGATTACGAATGTGAAGTTATATTTGCAAAAATTCAAAATTTTCGAAAATCTCGTCCGCCATATTGGATCCATCATCTTGAATTTTTGAAATCTGACTTCAGATTCGTGATCAGCGACCCAAAAAAAACCCCTATACAAAATTTGGTTTGAATCCGTCGATTTTCAAAACTCTCGTCCACCATATTGGATCCATCTTGAATTTTTGAAATCCGACTTCAGATTCGTGATCAGCAACCCAAAAAAACCCCTATACCGAATCTGGTTTAAGTCCATTAACTTTTTGAAAATCATGATCTCTCGTTGGTTGTTTGAGGTTAGAAAAAAATTGTGATGTGATGGCCAAATTTTGACACTGGATTCGTGATTAGGAGGCAAAATTACTACGGATAATATACATATATCGCATCAAATGTATACCCCACTTTTTTTGTGTGTGTGACTGTGTAATCAACACGAAATCGTTGATCACATAAATAAATTATAAGCACTATACTGTATAGAAAAAATCTTGATTTATACATTCCCATGTAATTACAGTTTATTGAATATGGCTTTGTAAGTTTTCAATATGTTTTATTGTTAATTCTCGGGAAACTAATTGTAATACATGTTTGCAGATGTAAATTAAAAACAGAGTATATATAGGGGAGATCGGGGGGTTATGAGACGGGTTTTGTTTTTGTAAAAAAAAGTATAATGAAAAAACGTCAACGTGTTGTCAAATCGTGAGTAAGCATAACAACACTTTAAAAAAAGATGGGTTTGCTAAAGTTTCAAAAAATCCTATAAGTGGCCTCTTAGCTCGAAAGTTGGTATTTCTGGATTTTTACAATGTTCGGGGGTTGTGAGCCACGCCTTCAAATCATAGAAAGTGGCATACGTTTATTAAAATTGTTTATTCAATTAAAAAAAAGAAAGCAAATGTTGCGGCTTACAATGTATTGAAGTTTAAAAAGGTTAGATTTTTACATATAACTAATATAAATAAGTTTTAGGTGCGACTCGCTACAAAATAAAGAAAAAATCATTTAAAGAAGGCTAAATTAATTAAAAACAATTAAAATTGCACAAAACGTGCAGTGTTCACAAAAAATTCAAAATACGCCCATAAAATACGATTTTTAGTAAATCGCTTTTAGAAATAGCGTGTCTCACAACCCCCCGAAAATGTTGTCTCACGACCCCCCAAGTTCAATATTTTAAAAATAGCCACCGCTTCATGGATACATAAAATATTTATCCAAAATTCTTCTTGTGTGTCAAAAGGCTACTCACAAAAAGGAATGATTTATACCTATACGCTTTTGTGAACAGCTTGAAAACATGAGTGAAAATACTGCAAACACGAATGATCGAAAAAACTTTAAAACACAAAATTGAAGTTGCAATCTGAAGAGATACTAAGAATCCGCGTCAACGCGACGAGTGTCAAATGAAAATGGAGATACAGGACGAGAATGAAGTTTGACAGTCATTAGTACATGTCGCACTTTTCAATTCAGTGCTATGAGCTTGTCTCACAACCCCCCGATCTCCCCTACATGTGGGGCATTCCATATCAACTTTTAGTATTAGAAACTTTTGGGTCTCTGATTTAGTTGTTAATTTTTTTTCAAGTATCTTTAATCAATATAAAAACTGGCCTAAATTTTCAGAACGATTCCATGTCATTCAGCTGTTATTAATTTTTATATTTTTCATTTTTTTCCCTTTCATCGCGATTTACGGCTTAAATTAACAAAATATGAAAAAAATTATCCAAATAAAAAATTTGTATTTTTGGTGATTTCGAAAAAAAAATTTTTTTTCATATTGCATTTTTTTTAATGGAAATAAAAAATATTGTATCTCAAAACCGAAATTTTTAATTTTCATGATTTTTTTACACTAAATTTCGACATCTTTTACGGTAATTTTGAGAGTACTTAGAAAGTGGGGCCTCTCATAGAAATTTTGTAATGAATTTTTTAATGATTTGAAAGTTATATTTACAATTTTTTTTATTGTAAAATTTTATTTTACAATCTTGACACATTCACTGCCGCTCTAATTTAGATACATTTTGCCCCATCCCAACTTCAAGTTAATAATTCTAACAATAACAAAAAATATATAAAAATCGTCAAAATTCAGAACCACGTGCACGTTTACGTCAAAGTACCTTTACTCAAGTGCCAGCCTACACATACACATGTAATTGCAGTGCCGAGTTCACTAGTTGATAAAGAAGCCTGAATAGAATAGAACGCTTATAAGCGACAGCGGCACCCGCCCAACTCATCCGCTAACGCTTATAGCGTTCTATTCCATTCAGGCTTCTAAAGAAAAATTCTGATAAATCAACTAGTGAACTCGGCACTGCAATTACATGTGTATATGTAGGCTGGCACTTGAGAAAAGGTACTTTGACGTAAACGTGCACGTGGTTCGGAATTTTGACGTTTATATATTTTTTGTTATTGTTATAATTATTAACTTGAAGATGGGATGGGGCAAAATGTATCTAAATTAGAGCGGCAGTGAATGTGCTAAGATTGTAAAATAAAATTTTGCAAAAAAAAATTGTAAATTTAACTGTTTCAAATCACTAAAAAATTCATTACAAAATTTCTATGGGAGGCCCCACCTTCTAAGTGCTCTCAAAATTATCGTAAAAAATGTAGAAATTTAGTGTAAAAAAATCATGAAAATTAAATAAAAATGTCGGTTTTGAGATACATTTTTGGTTTCCATTTTCAAGGAAAAACGCAATATAAAAAAAATAAAAAGGGCCTAGCGGAATAAGCATGTGAAATCTGCCCCCACGTGTATCAGCACCAAATTTATATGATCGATAGGCATCTATGAGAAACTAAATCTCCTAAATTTTTAGACCCTAATCGCTATAGGGGGGGAAGTAAAATCGAAAAACAGCTTTTCCTCCGGAACGGCTTGACCGATTTTCGTGAAAAAAATATATGTTACTCTTCCTGAAGAGCCAATTCCAAGAAAAAATATCTTGAATTTTTTTTTAAAATTCGCCAAAAAAAAATGTATGAAGTTTTTAAACAATTTTTTTTATGTTATAATTAATCGGAACCACTACAATTCTTTTCTCATTTTTTTCTTTTGAATGTCCTTAACCCTGTAATGCATACATTTTTTTTTCGGTTGTAAAATTAGTGACGGCGTAAGTTTGGGCTAAGGAGCTCTCATGGGATGCGTATGAAGCGTTTTCTTTGTTTGTGGCTCCTATTTGAGGAAGAAAAAATTGCCCGCCTCTAGGCGGACCTGTGCCAGAACAACACTCAAGTTGACGAAAACAAAATGAAATCAAAATCAATACAAAGCAAAGAATCATTTACTGTTTATTGTGAAAATCAAGAAAACAAGACTTCGTTGGGGAATTGCACAATGACAAATTGCACTTAACGCAAAAAGCCTGCGTTTCAGATTTACATTTCGGAAATTGACATTGTTTTTTTCCACTACGGTCACGAAAAATGCACCAGTGCCCCATTTCATCATGACGGACATCATCTGGTGGATGATAAGCGAATGTGGTGAATGTAATTGTAGATGTTTCTTTCTCAAAACTATCGATTTGAACTCAGCAGAATCGTTCCTTGTACATTACTAGTAATGGAACAGCTAGATGAGCTGCTTGGTCTGCTTTCTTCTTTTGTTGATTCCGGAAATCGCAAACAACGTTTTCGGCGGCGAAGGCATTCCGCACTTTCATCGGCCATAGTGTTACAAGTAGTTGGCACAGCTATGTCAATATCATCAGCCAGTTTGGAAGTAGATGGCACAGCAATATCGGTCTGATCAACTGTTCTAAACGTAAGTGGCAAAGCTACTTGTTTTACCGGAGATTGTAAGATGTCCTGTAGATTATAGCGACTGTCCGTGTCGGACTCTTCGAGATTTATGTCGTCGTCAGTATTTTGGTAATCCGGATCGGCGATACTATCGTCGCTATCAAAGTCATCCTCCTGTTCATCGTCGGTATTTTCGTCATCCGATGGTACGCTGACCATGAAGGCCAAGGCTTCCTCTTCAGGCATATTCGACAAATTGCACTTTTTCCGTAGATGTGCCATGTCCGCAATGAAAGATCGAACAAGCTACAGCTATCTGTGTGCAATAAAGTACGGAAATAAAAAAAAATTGGATTGAAAATTTTTCACGTAATTGCATAACCCCGCCTTTAGGCGGGTCGCGCAAACTAACCTAAAACTGGACATCAAAGCCACTTTTATTTCGCACAACATATGCAATACTCAACTATATATCTGAAAGAAATTACCAATAATTTTGGCAACATTTATTTTTCACTCACATACCTGTATTTCAACTTTCAATCCGTACGTTCCTTTGAGAATAATTTGCTGCGCCAAAACACCACGTGGTCGCCAAACAGCTGACAGTAACAAACACGTACACGTTAAAATCGGCTGTGCGAGTGAAATTTCTATATATGTATAAACCGATCTTGACGCGGAGTCAATCAAAAAGTCGCTTAAAATATATTCCTACCTAAAATGGCGATATAAATAAAGTCCGCCTTGAGGCGGGTAAATGCACTACAGGGTTAATAAAATAATTTTTCCAATTTCATCGGAAGTGTACCCCACTGACAAATATTAACAAATGTACACGGCTCATCACCTACCTTCTATACCGTATGTCCAATGGCTAGTCGAGCAGGTGCAGCGACCCGAATTTTTCTGAAATTTGACTTCGGCAGTGTTTTAGTTAGAGTTGGCTTTGGAAGATGGCGCTACGTACGAGCGAAATATTTGAAATGGTAAAAGCGGGAGGTAGATAAATGCGGGAGATCGAAGTGTAACCTCAAAATTGTGAATGTTTAAATAATGGTGAGTAATTGTTTGAAACGATAAGACATAATAATTATGGTTTCTTTTCGATGTTCAACCAAATAACACGACTGATACCTAATTGCAGAGAGAAACTGATGCGACTGGCAGTCGTGGAGGAAGGGGCTACCGTCAACGTGGTCCTCGCCAGAGTGGTCGAGCTCTGCCTCGGCGACGAAAGGTGCAATTGAAATAAAATTAAAGTCTGAGCAAGGTGAAAATTGGAAGGCATGGAAAGAAAACGCGGCAGAGTCGTTGACAGAAGGAGTGAGTGTAGTGCGAAAGAAAAGTGCAGTGATGCCGAAAAACCATGTGGAAGACAGTGACGAACAGCAGCAGCAGCTGGTCGACACTGCTCAATTCCGCACCAGCTCCTGAATGATATCTCGCCGATCGCGATACGCAGCCGCTCCTGTGGACAACGATTCCAGATACTCGAGTCGTAGTCGCAGCAAGGACAGCAGCAGCAGCAGCAGCAGCATCGACGACAGGGGCACTATTGTAAAGCGAAGGCAGTCCAAGACCGACTCGGATAGCTGTAAGAGAAAGACGCATCGACGGAAGCAAGACTTGCAATGAGAGTGTGGTAAAAGGAAGAAGAAAAATAACAGAGACGAGACGATGAGACGGAGGAGGAAGTCGTCACCACAAAGGGTTCCTGAAACGGTACCAGTACTAGCAACGTGCGAAGAGTTCAAGAGAACGGGCCGTCGACACCCAGTCGCAAATCATGCCGAGTTCATGTGACACCCGACAGCGGCATCACGTCAGGAGTATGAACGGTGGAGAAGAACGGGAGCCTCGCTGAAAAAGGAAGGAGCAGTGTTGGCGGTGGCGGTGACAGCCCGGATCATGAGCAAAGGCTGAAGAACCTTGAGCGTTTTGGATAAAAAGTGGACGTGACTCGAAGCAGTTATCGTAATCGATTTACGCCGACACTGGTGCCGCAGCCAATCTCGATCACAATGAATTCTTCCAACTAGAGGCGGTTTCTGTATCACTCGTCGCCGTTGATCCTTTCCCTCTTAATCCTTATACATAATGCATCTGTGATTCCTTGAAGTATATTTTTATAATATTAAGTTTGATCCAAAACCCTTCCATCCTTCCTATTGTAACACTCTCGTAACAATACGGTCCGATTATTTTATATTCATAAGGTTTTATCAGCTTTACGTTATTCCTCGTTATTTTCGTTATTTAACCTTGCATTTATAAATTATTACTGATGGATTATTAATAAATTAATTAATGAAAGTGACTCTACTGGCTTGTGCTATTTTTCGTCTCGTATTTCCTTCCGTAAGATATTTGGATAAATGTACCCCTTCGATCTTGAAGAGTTTGGTTGGAATAAGCAAGACGGATAGTGGACAGAGTTTAGGCATTAGGAGGCATACAAGATGTCACAATCAGCGGGACAGGATTTCGTGTAATCATGATTTATTAGAATTTTTTCATTCATAAAATTAGCTCCCGCAGGGGAAATTACATTTTGTACTGTAAACTATGAGATAGATGTATCTCATCTAGAGCTACTAATGAAGTATAAAATATCAATTGAACACAGATTTGTTGATACAGAAACGATTACTATCCACTTCATTGTTCAAATGCCCCCGCGATCGGAACAATTAGAAATAACGTTAAAGAACCACAACACGATGATTTCTACACCGACATTTGCGGGAACGGCTCGTAATATCTTATATCAAGGCAACTACATCGCGACTTTCTGTTCCGCGATAGGCTTCGCTTCCTGAAACAATGTTACGTTCAATCGTCATCGTCTCCCAGTCCCAGGCCTTCCACAGATATCGGTCGCAGACAATGTACCACAGCTGGGAGGAGGGGGATCGGCTGAACGAGCAGTAGGGCGAGGCGGAGATGGAGGTTTTTCTGTGTGCGTGTGGAGGTGGGGGGGGGGGGGGGGGGGGGCGGCGGCGGCGGCTCGGTTGGGGATTAGTACCTCCCTCAGATTTCTGTGGAAAATTATAATAAAATATAATACATAACCGCGTCTCCTTACTCTCCACCGTCGTTCCTCGTCGCTCGTCTTCCTTTTGAAGGTGACTTGCAAGGAAACCGTTTCATGTGTACCTCGCCGATTTCGTTCATTCTGTTATTATGGTATTCGACATCAAGGTCTAAGAGAGATACGTATTTCTCTTTCAGCGGATAAAGTTTCTGCGCAGAATCCGCAGATAAAAAAAACGTGTCTCTTACATTTTGATGTAGAATAACAATATCAGAATGAACGAGGTCGGCGAGGTACACCGGAGACAGTATTACTTTGTTAGATAAGTTTGTAGGTGATTCTACTAATTGTATGCCAATTGTCAGCTACTCCAGTGTCGAGTATTACCAGGAGATGCCACGAGGAGGCCAATTGACACGTTACACGAATTTCGTACGACCTTTTTATCAATTTCTGAGGTTTACGAATTTCGTGTAACTTGATCTCCCACCCTACCGCCCTCGCTGCGTGCGACTCCGAAGGCCGAATGGTGTTGGGGCTTGAGGGTAGTGGGTCTCGTCCAGCACGTGCTCACAGCAGATGTTCTATGTGCCCTCCTCTGATTTCCTCTCGACATTGATATCGTATGCGCTCCTCTAAGTTTTCTTGCGTATTCCGCAACATATTTCGGGGAATGGCGGCACATTCTTGTTGAATCAACCTTTTCAGGTGATCGACGCTCTCAATTATTCGCACCCCATCATAAATTTTCATCTTGAGGTAACCCCATAAAAAAAGTCCAGTGGAGTAAGGTCGGGCGATCGAGGTGGCCACTCTGTTGGCGCTCTTAATCCAATCCAACGAGCTTCGCCAAAGACATCATTCAATAGTTCAGTAACTCTTTGACTTGAGTGTGGCGGTGCGCCATCGTGTTGAAAAATGACCTCCTGATCGTCCATCACTTCAAGAATAGCTGGCAGTATTTGATGCTCCAAAAGGTCCAAATAGGATTGAGCATTTAAATTTCCGTCGATAAAAATAGGACCAACAATTTTATCGCCAAGGATCCCCGCCCATACATTCACTTTCTGCTTATTTTGCACATTTTGCTCGCGAAGAATATGAGGATTCCTAGCGCACCAGTATCTATGAAAATGTGACTGTACTTCACCATTCACAAAGAAAGTACATTCATCTGTAAAGCAGATAATTTGTAACACATCGGGTTGTCGGTCCATTCGTTGCAGCATCATTTGGCAAAACGTCAAACTTCTTTGGCGCACACCGCGATGAGGTAACGCTTGGTGCGTCTGTCCTTTATAATTCTTGATTTTATTTAATCGCAGCACTCGTTGCACAGTGGACTTGGGAATCCCTGTTTGTCGCGATATCCCTCTAATCGACTGCTTCATGTTGTTTTCCACGATCTGGAGAATGGTTCTTTCAACTACCGGATCTACTTTCGGGCGCCCTGGATTTAGTAGATTCACGGTCGACCCCGTCCTTTGAAATTTTCGTAGTATCACCGACACCGTTGAAGCACTCAATTGGCACTCTCTGGATGTCTCTCCCGAAAAATGTGTACCACTTCACGGTGTGGTAATTGCGCCGCCAACATCACTATCTCCGCCTTCTCGGCCTCGGTATAGCGTCTCATTGTTTTTCAGTCACTGACGCACTTACACTGCACTAATGATGCACAAAAACTACGAAAACTATCGATACGGGAATGCTCGAAAACTCCTTTTGCTACTTGAGTTCGCTAAGATGACCTGTCTTCACCTACGGCTCAGATGTACGACAGTGGAGCTCTTTCTCTACACGGCACTTCAACTCTGTACCGCATTGATTTGAAACATTTGAATCACACATAACACAGAATCTTACTTTTCAGGAAAGACAAGAAACTAAGAAATAGCCTAACTAGAAAACAGCATCTACTTCTTTCCTGAAAAGTAAGGTTCTCTGTTATGTGATTCAAATGTTGCAAATCAATGCGGTACAGAGTTGAAGTGCCGTGTAGAGAAAGAGCTCCTCTGTCGTACATCTGAGCCGTAGGTGAAGACAGGTCATCTTAGCGAACTCAAGTAGCAAAAGGAGTTTTCGAGCATTCCCGTATCGATAGTTTTCGTAGTTTTTGTGCATCATTAGTGCAGTGTAAGCGCGTCAGTGACTGAAAAACAATGCGACGCTATACCGAGGCCGAGAAGGCGGAGATAGTGATGTTGGCGGCGCAATTACCACACCGTGAAGTGGTACACATTTTTCGGGAGAGACATCCAGAGTTCCAATTGAGTGCTTCAACGGTGTCGGTGATACTACGAAAATTTTAAAGGACGGGGTCGACCGTGAATCTACTAAATCCAGGACGCCCGAAAGTAGATCCGGTAGTTGAAAGAACCATTCTCCAGATCGTGGAAAACAACATGAAGCAGTCGATTAGAGGGATATCGCGACAAACAGGGATTCCCAAGTCCACTGTGCAACGAGTGCTGCGATTAAATAAAATCAAGAATTATAAAGGACAGACACACCAAGCGTTACCTCATCGCGGTGTGCGCCAAAGAAGATTGACGTTTTGCCAAATGATGCTGCAACGAATGGACCGACAACCCGATGTGTTATAAAGCATCTACTTTACAGATGAATGTACTTTCTTTGTGAATGGTGAAGTACGGTCACATTTTCATAGATACTGGTGCGCTAGGAATCCTCATATTCTTCGCGAGCAAAATGTGCAAAATAAACAGAAAGTGAACGAATGGGCGGGGATCCTTGGCGATAAAATTGTTGGTCTTATTTTTATCGATGGAAATTTAAATGCTCAATCCTATTTGGACCTCTTGGAGCATCAAATACTCCCAGCTATTCTTGAAGTGATGGACGATCAGGAGGTCATTTTTCAACACGATGGCGCACCGCCACACTCAAGTCAAAGAGTTACTGAACTATTGAATGATGTCTTTGGCGAAGCTCGTTGGATTGGATTAAGAGCGCCAACAGAGTGGCCACCTCGATCGCCCGACCTTACTCCACTGGACTTTTTTTATGGGGTTACCTCAAGATGAAAATTTATGATGGGGTGCGAATAATTGAGAGCGTCGATCACCTGAAAAGGTTGATTCAACAAGAATGTGCCGCCATTCCCCGAAATATGTTGCGGAATACGCAAGAAAACTTAGAGGAGCGCATACGATATCAATGTCGAGAGGAAATCAGAGGAGGGCACATAGAACATCTGCTGTGAGCACGTGCTGGACGAGACCCACTACCCTCAAGCCCCAACACCATTCGGCCTTCGGAGTCGCACGCAGCGAGGGCGGTAGGGTGGGAGATCAAGTTACACGAAATTCGTAAACCTCAGAAATTGATAAAAAGGTTGTACGAAATTCGTGTAACATGTCAATTGGCCTCCTCGTGGCATCTCCTGGTAATACTCCACACTGGAATAGCTGACAATTGGCATACAATTAGTAGAATCACCTACAAACTTATCTAACAAAGTAATACTGTCTCCGGTGTACCTCGCCGACCTCGTTCATTCTGATATTGTTATTCTACATCAAAATGTAAGAGACGCGTTTTTTTTATCTGCGGATTCTGCGCAGAAACTTTATCTGCTGAGAAGAGAAATACGTATCTCTCTTAGACCTTGATGTCGAATACCATAATAACAGAATGAACGAAATCGGCGAGGTACACATGAAACGGTTTCCTTGCAAGTCACCTTCAAAAGGAAGACGAGCGACGAGGAACGACGGTGGAGAGTAAGGAGACGCGGTTATGTATTATATTTTATTGTAATTTTCCACAAAAATCTGAGGGAGGTACTAATCCCCAACCGAGCCGCCGCCGCCCCCCCCCCCCCCCACCTCCACACGCACACAGAAAAACCTCCATCTCCGCCTCGCCCTACTGCTCGTTCAGCCGATCCCCCTCCTCCCAGCTGTGGTACATTGTCTGCGACCGATATCTGTGGAAGGCCTGGGACTGGGAGACGATGACGATTGAACGTAACATTGTTTCAGGAAGCGAAGCCTATCGCGGAACAGAAAGTCGCGATGTAGTTGCCTTGATATAAGATATTACGAGCCGTTCCCGCAAATGTCGGTGTAGAAATCATCGTGTTGTGGTTCTTTAACGTTATTTTTAATTAATCCGATCGCGGGGGCTTTTGAACAACGAAGTGGATAGTAATCGTTTCTGTATCAACAAATCTGTGTTCAATTGATATTTTATACTTCATTAGTAGCTCTAGATGAGATACATCTATCTCATAGTTTACAGTACAAAATGTAATTTCCCCTGCGGGAGCTAATTTTATGAATGAAAAAATTCTAATAAATCATGATTACACGAAATCCTGTCCCGCTGATTGTGACATCTTGTATGCCTCCTAATGCCTAAACTCTGTCCACTATCCGTCTTGCTTATTCCAACAAAACTCTTCAAGATCGAAGGGGTACATTTATCCAAATATCTTGCGGAAGGAAATACCGGATGAAAAATAGCACAAGCCAGTAGAGTCACTTTCATGAATTAATTTATTAATAATCCATCAGTAATAATGTATGAATGCAAGGTTAAATAACGAAAATAACGAGGAATAACGCGTAAAGCTGATAAAACCTTATGAATATAAAATAATCGGACCGTATTGTTACGAGAGTGTTACAATAGGAAGGATGGAAGGGTTTCGGATCAAACTTCATATTAACAGATGCATTATGTACAAGGATTAAGAGGGAAAGGATCAACGGCGACGAGTGATATAGAAACCGCCTCTAGTTGGAAGAATCCATTGTGATCGAGATTGGCTACGGTACCAGTATCGGCGTAAATCGATTACGTTAACTGCTTCGAGTCACGTCCACTTTTTATCCAAAACGCTCAAGGTTCTTCAGCCTTTGCTCATGATCCGGGCTGTCACCGCCATCGCCAACACTGCTCCTTCCTTTTTCAGCGAGGCTCCCGTTCTTCTCCACCGTTCATACTCCTGACGTGATGCCGCTGTCGGGTGTCACAGGAACTCTGCATGATTTGCGACTGGGTGTAGATGGCCCGTTCTCTTGAACTCTTCACACGTTGCTAGTACTGGTACCATTTCAGGAACCCTTCGTGGTGACGACTTCCTCCTCTGTCTCGTCGCCTCGTCTCTGTCATTTTTTTTCTTCCCTTTACCACACTCTCATTGCAAGTCTTGCTTCAATATTTCATGTTTCCACCGATGTGTCTTTCTCTTACAGCTATTCGAGTCGGTCTTGGACTGCCTTCGCTTTAAAAGAGTGCCCCTGCCGTTGACGCTGCTGCTGCTGCTGCTGCTGCTGTCCTTGCTACTACTACGACTCGAATGTCTGGAATTGTTGTCCATCGGAGCGGCCGCGTATCGCGATCGGCGAGATATCATTCAGGAGCTGGTGCGGAGTTGAGCAGTGTCGACCAGCTGCTGCTGCTGTTCGTCACTGTCTTCCACATGGTTTTTCGGCGTCACTGCACTTTTCTTTCGCACTTTACTCACTCCTTCTGTCGGCGACTCTGCCGTGTTTTCTTTCCATGTCTTCCAATTTTCACTTTGACTCAGACTTTAATTTCATTTCAATTGCACCTTTCGTCGACGAGGCAGAGCTCGACCACTCTGGCGAGGACCACGTTGACGGTAGCCCCTTCCTCCACGACTGCCAGTCGCATCAGTTTCTCTCTGCAATTAAATATCAGTCGTGTTATTTGGTTGAACATCGAAAAGAAACCCGAATTATTATGTCTTATCGTTTCAAACAATTACTCACCATTATTCCAACATTCACAATTTTGAGGTTACACTTCACTTCTCCCGCATTTATCTACTTCCCGCTTTTACCATTTCAAATATTTCGCTCGTACGTAGTTCCATCTTCCAAAGCCAACTGTAACTAAAATACTGCCGAAGTCAAATTTCAGAAAAATTCAGGTCACTGCACCTGCTCGACTAGCCATTGGACATACGGTATATATTATACACTATACACTCACTACAAAGGAATTTTTCCACTTTTATATGATAATTCGGCATATGATAATTGTTAATTTTTTGGAACAGTCTTTCAATGCTATTATTTATTTATTTATTATTATTTCAATGCTTCCTTTACTATGAACGAGCTCGCATCTCACGATACGGGGTGCTTCATTTCTGTAAGTCTTCTGGCCTCTCACTTATAAATACTTACATATAGTTACAAATACTCGATGAAAAAACAATTTTAATCCTCGTCACTGTTTCATTTACTACTGGAACGATTCCATTTTTCATGAACATTTTACACAGTATTTCAACTGGTCGAGTAATTTTTGATAAGTATCTTGCATTTGATAAATAATACACAATAGCAGCAATGTGAGAACAGCAGCCAACTGTTCTTCTGCCATTAGCACATTCACATGTACAGTTTATTACGCCATAAATCCCGATACCGTTAGATTTGTACCTAACGAAGCATCTATATGATGTCCGAGAAATGTGACCAGAATTCATACCTCTGTTAATCGAACCCGATCCTCATTTACTTCTAATTACACTCCGAGCTATACGCGGGCTGTAGGTACCGCCATACCTGGAACAGCAAATTAACATTGTTAAGGGAACGAATTCCAGAAAGTGACCCATTAGGAAGGAAGGACCACACTAGCCCACGCTATCCCCACCGTCTTACAATTTCTGTTCAACATAAGGCTATATAAATTATAACTAAATGCGCGTTAGGGCAGTCTACTAGAAGTCAACTAGCAGTCAACTCTCAGTTAACGTTCGATCAACGAAGCTTGGTCAACCAGTTAATGTAGTGTAAAGTAGTGCAACACATCGTAAGTTGAACTCGCCGACGGAGTCTATCAAGTCAAGTGAAGTGCAAGGATTCTGCAGAAGCTCTCCTCAAAAATGCTTCAGGAGATTCGACCCTAAGGAACGGGATCATGAACAGACACCATCTGCTCCGTAAATTCTCCACCTAGCACATGTACTGTGGATGATCACGCATGAAGAGTAGTACAGCTGCAGCGATATTGGCGTAAGTGCTACAAGTGGTGAGAGAATGTTCCCATGGCTATATAAGTCGATTGACGTTGCAGGTCTGATTTACTCATTATTGTGACTCGAGAACGTTCGGATCACTGCTACTTTTCCCATTTTGTCATTTATTATTCACTTTAAGTATTTCACTGAATGTCATCAAACATTACTGCTATCTAAATATGCCGAAGTTGCGAAAAATACTAATATGTACTGGATGCGACGCAACTGATTTGAAACGAATTCCAGGCAGAACAAAAATGATCAGTAATGCTACTGAAGCAGAAACTTATGCTGCTGTACCTGGTAGGCAAGTAAAGGTGAACGATATGTTACATACAATAACAATTACAACAATACGATACAAGAAACAGGAAAAAAAGAACTCAGATTCAGAAAGCGTATCATCATCTGATGGATCAGTATTCGAAGTAACGCTTAAAAGAAATGAAACTGAGGAGTACGTTGAAATTCCGATTGAAAGAACGGTTGCTACACATAAATATTGTTGTTTATGTTTTTCCACGAACAATATCACTGTAGTTCCTGACGAAGCATGAATGCAATGTTACAGGAAGAAAAACATTTTTATTCCAGTTGGGAATAGATGTTGTAGAACTCATCTGATTAAGAACCGGCTTTACGAAGAGGATCTAAACAACTTAAAAGTGCATTGTAATACTTCTAAGCTCAGTGTCTCAGACTTAGCAAAGATAATGGAAACTTTTTCCTTGAAATGTGATTCAACGTTGTATGATAAACTTGGTGATTCAAGTATTTCAGAAGAGCAAATTCAAGTATTTATAGGACTATCTTGGGACAATCTTATTGAACTGAGTAAAATGTTCATGAAAAATGGAATCGTTCCAGTAGTATGTAGATGAAAACAGTGACGAGGATTTAAATTGTTTTTTCATCGAGTATTTGTAACTATATGTAAGTATTTATAAGTGAGAGGCCAGAAGACTTACAGAAATGAAGCACCCCGTATCGTGAGATGCAAGCTCGTTCATAGTAAAGGAAGCATTGAAATAATAATAAATAAATAAATAATAGCATTGAAAGACTGTTCCAAAAAATTAACAATCATCATATGCCGAATTATCATAAAAGTGGAAAAATTCCTTTGTAGTGAGTGTACAGTGTATATCATATATATACAGGGTGTCCCAGAAAATACACGCCAAACGATTATCAAATTCTGTCACATTTACCACTATTGATATGACCGATGTATTTCGGACTGGAACGTCTATTCGGTTCATGTCTGGGCTGTCAGTATTACCACTGAATTTTAGAGAACCATCTTGGATCGGGTGCGTTTACCGATATGCAACCCGCTATGCTGGCGTGTATTTTCTGGGACACCCTGTATAGAAGGTAGGTGATGAGCCGTGTATATTTGTTAATATTTTTCAGTGGGGTACACTTCCAATGAAATTGGAAAAATTATATGTTATTGAGGACATTCCAAAGAAAAAAATGAGAAAAGAATTGGAGTGGTTCCGATTAATTATAACATAAAAAAAATTGTTTAAAAACTTCATACATTTTTTGGGCGAATATTCAAAAAAAAAATTCAAGATATTTTTTCTTGGAATTGGCTCTTCAGGAAGAGAGTAACATATATTTTTTTCACGAAAATCGGTCAAGACGTTCCGGAGAAAAAGCTGTTTCTCGATTTCACTTCCCCCCTATAGCGATTAGGGGTCTAAAAATTTAGGAGATTTAGTTTCTCATAGATGCCTATCGATCATATAAATTTGGTGCTGATACACGTGGGGGCAGATTTCACATGCTTATTCCGCTAGGCCCTTTGTTTCGAAATTTTCACCAAAAAATACAAATTTCTCATTTTTTTCATATGGTGTTAATTTAAGCCGTAAATCGCGATGAAAGGAAAAAAAATGAAAAATATATAAACTAATAACACAGCTGAGCGACTTATGGAATCATTCTGAAAATTTAGGCCAGTTTTTATATTGATTAAAGATACTTGAAAAAAAATCAACAACTAAATCGGAAACCCAAAAGTTTCTCCTACTAAAAGTTGACATGGAATGACCCATATACAGAGGGTGACATTTTGAAAACTTGCCATCCCAATATCTCAGTTAGATTTTCTAAAAAAAAATACCGTTTCTACAGTGGAGAGGGGGAACCAAAATGACATAATTGGAGACGCACCCCCTCCAACCCCCTTAGGGGTAGCCCCCCAACTTTGTTATCTTAAATAGCAACCCCTCATGTGTGATACAGCGTTGGAAAGCTCTTTAAAAATGCTTTACAACAACACCAAATGTTGGTACCTTTCGATGAGTAGTTTTCGCGCAAATATCGCAAAATTTCAAGAACATTTGAAAAAGTTCGAAAAATCAATGAAAATCATTTCAAAAATTTATTGTAACGTAATTGACCTTTAATAAATAAATTGATAAAACTTACTTCTAGCAGTTTCTTTCTCGATTTGCGCGAAAACTATTCATCGAAAGGTACCAAAATTTGGTGTTGTTGTAAAGCATTTTTAAAGAGCTTTCCAACGTTGTATCACACATGGGGGGTTGCTGTTTAAGATTACAAAGTTGGCGGGGCTACCCCTAAGGGGGTTGGAGGGGGTGCGTCTCCGATTATGTCATTTTGGTTCCCCCTCTCCACTGCCAAAACTGTATTTTTTTAAAGAAAATCTGTAACTTTCTGAGATATTACGGTGGCATGTTTTCAAAATGTCACCCTCTGTTTGTGTATCCTATATTGTATGAATATATGACCACGATTTATTGAAACAGGAATTTAAATAGGGAATTTATCGATTCCTAATCAACAATATCCTATTTCCAAATAGGGGACTAATAAGGAATCCATGTCGAGTACCTATCGCCGTTCCCACGAATTCGGATACATTTGTAGCATGGAAGTAAAATTAGGGCTAAGTGCCAAAAAGCAAGTTTTGAGATATGCAGTTCTGAAAGCAAGCAAGCAAGCAAGCTTTGCAGCAAGCAAGATTCTTGTGGCAATTATTTGAACTAGATTTTGAAGGATCTAGACATAACCCATTTTACAGCGTATTGGGGTTGTCACATAGTCCACTTTTTAGCACTTAACTCAATTTTTCATATTCTGGCACTTAGCCCGGATTTTACTTCCATGCTACATTTGACCTCAACGTCTTTGTATCAAAGATATTTAAATAATCCATTTTACTCGCTATAGTCATATTACTCGTATTTCTTCTATTTTGTATAAACCTAGTCATATCAAGAGACACGGTAGTGTCTCGCGGCATGTTCATTCAAGTCGTCAGAACGACGCCGCCAGCGCTGTCGCCGCGAGCACCCGTGTATCTTTACAGGAAAAATGTCTGCCCCCTTCACCCCTCAATTTTAACATCGAATTTTCTCAATAAATATACGGTTATAACCAAAACTATGCTTAGTTACGCCATATAAATCGACTATTCTCTATCGATAGAGACCAGAGTAAATGTTGTAAGTTACATATTAACAGATATTTTTCCTTAGCAACGCGAAGCCACGCCCCTCGCGCCTCGAAAGTCGAGAATCCGATTTCTCGGGCGATATATATATGTCAAAATCTCACAAAAATTCCGCCTGTCTTCGGCGATATTCGGCCATGGTCGGAAATGTGTACACAGATGCGGCCACACGCATACGCCATCAAATGTATGTGAGAGTGTGTGAGAGAATATGTTTCTTGAATGTTTAGTTGTTTTTTAAAATTAATAAAATAATATTCCATTCGCGAAACGATTTCCCTCGCATTTTTTCGATCCTCGGACGCGCTTGTTAATTCAGTGTAATCGGAGTAGTGAATGTCAATAGTGGTGAATGTGACAGACGCTCCGTATAGTTTAATAATCGTTTGTATTTTTTTCGAATATCGAGATAGTGAACGGGTGCAGTGGTATTCTTCTCTCCAATGCCTGTGCATCAAGAAAGGAGCAGGAAAGGAGACGGTCTCAGAAGAATTGAAATCAGATAAGTTTAATTGCCATTTGACAGCTTTAACCTCACTTTCCATGGAAGGACAATATCTTTGTGTTTGTTCTATTTTTTGTTTTCAGGGTCATGCGAGCACGGGAAAAATCGAAGAAAATCAATCACCAACACAAGCCGTGGCAGAATAGGAGATGAAATGGAACTGGATCACAATAATCAGGTAATTACTTTATCACTATTTTTCTCTATCGATATATTTCCTCTTTCGTACTATTACACGTTCCGATAATATACCGTCTTCCCGTACTGACAGTATACATGCATTTTACCTCCAATATGCCGGAATTAAAAATCTCTAGAACTCTGCGGTACAATGCCACGGTATGAATATCAGGTTCTACCGACATGACATGCTTCGACAAGGTCTGTATCAATTTTAGCGGTATATTAAGGGCACTGCACTAATCCTGTGGCACATTTTTCTATCTGGGAAAGCATATTATTATGGTAGTACAGCTGTACAGCGTTCCGATAATATATAATTGGAACTTTTAATAATACGAAAGGGAAAATATATCGATAAAGAAAAGATAATAAAATAATTACTTCATTATTGTAATCCAATTCTATCGTATCTCCTACTTTTCTACCACGGCTTTCCCAGATAGAAAAATGTGCCACAGGATTAGTGCAGTGCCCCCAATATAATGCTAAAGTTGATACAGACCTTGTCGAAGCATGTCATGTCGGTAGAATTTGATATTCCTACCGTGGCATTGTACCGCAGAGTTCTAGAGATTTTTAATTCCGGCATATTAAAGGTAAAATGCATGTATACTGTCAGTATGGGAAGACGGTATATTTCTACATATTGGAGAATCTAAGTCGTGGGAGAAGAACAAATCATCGGAGTAACTACAATATCGGGGTAACTATAATACTTTATTTCTATTTTTTTCAGAACGATTCTCAGATAGAAAAATGTGCCACAGGATTAGTGCAGTGCCCCCAATATAATGCTAAAGTTGATACAGACCTTGTCGAAGCATGTCATGTCGGTAGAATTTGATATTCCTACCGTGGCATTGTACCGCAGAGTTCTAGAGATTTTTAATTCCGGCATATTAGAGGTAAAATGAATGTATACTGTCAGTATGGGAAGACGGTATATTTCTACATATTGGAGAATCTAAGTCGTGGGAGAAGAACAAATCATCGGAGTAACTACAATATCAGGGTAACTATAATACTTTATTTCTATTTTTTTTCTCATCGGTGCTTGCCCTCTGCCTTCCTACTACAAGTTTCGATTTATATACTAAATTTTATTTTATTTTTAGTTCATCGCCTCCACTCCATCGCCTTCGACTTCTTCTACCCAGTGAGGATTTCTCACGGTAGAATTTCGATTCATCTGTGAACAAAATCTTCTGACGAACGAGGGATCGTCCACTTGCCGTTCCAAAAACCAGTCGGAATAGTTCATTCGTCGAGTTGGATTTGCTTTCTCCGGTGCATGTATGTACTTCATTTTAAAAGGATGAACATTCTTTTCTATTTCTTATAGTCTTATTCTCTCTAGGAGAGCATCGGTGTTCCACTGCTCTCGTATTCTTTCAGGTCTTTCTAAAATAATTATAGAAATCACATATATAATTCAGCTCTGACAAGTACAATCTTATTGAGCTGTCTTATTGAGCTGTTTCTTTCAATGTAATGATTCCAAAATGTTTCTATAACGTTTTGCAACTTTGTGAATTTATCGAGAAAGATATATTTCTAACATAGGGTAGTGTTCAAAAATATTGCAAAATATCCCAAGAATATCACAAAAATTACTTGTAAAGACGTGTTTTATGGGATGTAATTTCTTAATTAAATATTTGTTAAGATAATTTAACATAAATATCACTTTCGTAATTTCTGTCGGTTATGAGACTGCTGGATTGCCGTTGTTACGTCCCAATAGCAACTCAATTCAATATTTTCTCAGGTGCACCTATTCGAACTAACTTATTACCCACCAATATTGAAAATAAATCTTCTCAAGGCTGAATACGACTTGGGCATGTTTCAGCGTACAATTAGCTAGATCCAGCTCGACGAATGAACTATTCTGACTGGTTTTTGGAACGGCAAGTGGACGAGCTTTACAGCTGTTTCGCTGCCGTGTTGCCAAGTCTCTCATCGTTAATATGGCATGCTAATGGTTTGCGAAGTCAAAACGAATTTCATGACAATATTACGTTGCAACTATACGGTAAAACCCAATTTACTTATTTTTTACATAATCCTTAATATTTCATCTGTCAAATTACTAGTCTTTCAAAGTCTAAAGTTGGCGGAATGTGTGTTAAAGTCAGTGATAATCTACCTTAGTACAATCGTCTGCCATAAGGCGATATGTTAAAAGTGGTCAACTTTAGAATAAAATAACGAAGAAACTATAGACGGTCTATATTGCTCAAATTTTCGTATTAGTTGTGTAAAGTATTCGTGTATATCATATAAAAAAATTAGGGCTGTAAGTTGGTTTTCGTCTGATAGTCGAACCTCCTTAAAGCAGGAATAGTTGGAACGAAAAGCCCATATTGCAATGAAAGTACTATGGGTACTATGGATGAAGGCGCTCGCTGACAAGACTGACATTCTCCGATGTCCATCGAGTCATCTTTTTACGGACAGGACACGAGTTAGATCCTCTTCGGTTGCACCTGTACGAGATGATATGTCAGAAAATCGTGAGTCTTTATGAAAATCTTCTAACCTACTCGTTCTGCAGTAATACTTAATAATAAAAAACTATTCTCCTACATGTACACCCGGGGACACGGCATCTGTCGCTGGTGACTGTTTTTAAACGTTATTTTTAAACGTACTAACCAATAATTAATAATCCTCATACTTTCATTCACGAGAGTAGATGTCACCGTAGCTAATGAGCGCATGAGAATTAATTATTCATTGGTTAGTACGTTTAAAAATAACGTTTAAAAAAAGTCACCAGCGACAGATACCGTATCCCCGGGTGTACATAGTCTCCCGATGAATAAATTCCAAAAAGTAGTGAAATCCCCCCACAAAAACAGATTCTCTGTAAAAAAAGGCGGCATGTTCATTCAGTGCCAACAAAAATTGATACGTAAAATACTCTCCAAAAAAGATTTGAAATCAATTAAGATCGCCATGTTCAAGATTTATGTATTAAAAGTAAAAGGCATCATTTGAAAGGAAAATTATTGTAAATCAAGTTACTAAAAAATTCGACTAAAAAAATTTATAAAAAAATTTTAATAAAAAAGAACTTGCCGCGTTTTTTTCTTCAAAATAAAAAATTCAGACAGAATTATACTCGATGTTTATGCACTTATGATTTTAAATAAATTCATACACTTATAATATGATACCACCAGTATACCGAATGTCGCACGGGAAACCGATTAGGCGGGGGCCTTCTGAAATTCTCTGAATTTGACTTCGGCAGTGTAATTTATGAATCACTCTAGCACCGTCCAAGCACTGCCAATTATTCGGCATAGTGGACAAAATATGAAAACTTAAACGCGGCAAGTTCTTTTTTATTAAAATTTTTTTATAAATTTTTTTAGTCGAATTTTTTAGTAACTTGATTTACAATAATTTTCCTTTCAAATGATGCCTTTTACTTTTAATACATAAATCTTGAACATGGCGATCTTAATTGATTTCAAATCTTTTTTGGAGAGTATTTTACGTATCAATTTTTGTTGGCACTGAATGAACATGCCGCCTTTTTTTACAGAGAATCTGTTTTTGTGGGGGGATTTTATAATACGGAAAAGTAATGGAAAAATTGTTTCAGAGCACTAAATAATATTTGATAATAATGTATCATTGAAATAAAAAGAAAAAAAAGTCTATTCAGTGGAATTTTTACCAGAGAATTGTTATTATAGTTTAAAGGCTAAATTGATATAACTTGAGTTATTGGTACTCTTATAAATTATAGTTATTTTGTCCCGTATAAGTATAATAAACATCTAAAATGTTGATCTAACTCCATAAATATACATACCCAAAGAAATTATTGCTCGAAAAACAAATTATTTTGCAATCAAGAAGTTACACTGAGTGACATCTAAGATCTGCAATTAGTGTGTGGCCTAAAGTAACCAATAGCGGGCTACCTCATTGTTCTCTTCCTGCGTGGACATATACCTCCCTTCAAGAAGGATGCAACGGCTCTCGGCCCACTTCAAACGAGTACGGCCGAGAAGTACCGAACTTATCAATAGCTGCGACGAGGACAGTTGCCTCCCTCATAAAAAGATGCATGTTCACGCAGGGAGAAAACAATGGGGTAGCCCGCTAGTGGTCGTTTTACGTGTAGGCCACATATCAATCCTGAATCTTTAAATAACACCCTATATTTTAACAACTAAGTTTAAAATCACAACAAGTATAATAAGAATCTACCCGGTGCGGATATTATTTTGAATTCCTTAAACTCACCGACTGTATAATCATTAGAAACTGATCCAGCAAGTTCAGATGAGTAATGCCACAGTAAAACATATCTGATCAGATATTTTGATTCAGCAAACTTCATTTTTCCTATTATACAGTGTATATTCGAGGAAGCTTGACATAGGCGATACCTCGTAGTACATTCTAAACCGTACGCTAGTGGTTGTCGACTTGAGGATGCTCTAATGATTGGTTCTAACGACTTAACAGTACCCGGCAATCGTTTCAGTAGAAAATCCCTATGCCCTATCCCTCTAGCAGCTGTAAAAACATGGCGGAGGTTACGTCCGGAAGCGATGTCGAATATCGTATAGCACTTTAATTGTTGAAATAATACAAAATTAATAGGCTTCGATATGTACCCATAAAATAAAAATATTCTGCTTTTTGGCGACTCTTATTATGAGTCTCATTTTTATGATAATAACCGGTGGGCTAATTTCGGAATACAATAACCCTAATCAATGTTTGATATTTCGCACGTGGTCACGTGTTTACGTCTGTCCGGCGATCAGGGCTTAGGGATTTTCTGCTGAAACTATTGCCGGGTACTGGTAAGTCATTAGAACCAATCATTACAGCCTCCTCAAATCGACAACCAATAGCGTACGGTTTAGAATGTATACCTAGCGTCAATGATTCTGATCAACTCGCTTTGGATGACAGTACTTCAATTGAGTCGACCATAATTGAACGGTATGAGCGGACCTTCTTGTTTTATCATGAAGCACCAATCAAATTTAGCCTTTATGACAAAACAGTAAAATTCACTCGAATCTTTTATTTACAGTCAACTCGATACAAGTACGGTCACTTAAAGCGGGTCGATTAGAATCATTGACTCTAGGTGTACGTCCAAATGAGGATTTCTACAATAGAGCTTGCCATGACCTGGTCAAGTCTATTAGATACATTACTTTCCTTACATAACAATATTTCCGCTCGAGCATCCTGCCAGAGAGACTCTACTAAGTCTCTCAACATCACTAACAATAATTTATTCTTATCATTGTAACGCATCCATAAAAGAATCACACCTCGCTAAACTGAACAAAAGACTTGTAACGAGTGATATGGTCCATCTTCTGCTTGCAGGTCAAGTTTGAAATCGGGAAACGGCATTGCCTACGGTCATTCTGACATTTTACGACATTACGGAGACTAAATTTCATAATATTCCGGTAGCAACGTCCCTAATACTCGCAGCACATAACGGAGAAGACTTACAAGGGTTGTAGTACTTCGAGACATCGATCCTTGGTAAGTACAGCATAAGCACTCACATAAACTGACGTACCAATCGCACATAACTTGTAAACGGACTGGTAACCTATGTAATGGCTAGTAAATAATGATGATATCGATTAGATGCTATTACGAAACGCGATCTATAACCTCGTCTTCTCCCTGTGGTCTTATGTAGTGGGATCTTTCCCAATGTACTAGTGAGGAACTCTTTCCCCCTCTCTCCCGTTTCTCCCCTTTCTCTCATCCTCCCTTCTCCCCTGTTTCTCTTAGCAATTGCCCCTTCGCTTAAAACGATTAATAATTTTCCCGAAGTAATTGAATTGGAGGATTTTTTTATGTTCTTCGGTTAGGTTGCAATATCGAAACGGCACGATACGTTCGTAAAGTATGAAGATTAAAAATATGTATAGGCAATATTTACGTTGGTTAGAAGCTGATATAATATAAGTTTTTATGAAAAGAGATAGCATATAATATATGATTGAGTTTGTTGGTAGAAACGAAATTGGACCAAATTTCTGATGCAAAATTTACCTGCTTCAGTTACAGCAAAGAGAAAGCTAAACAATTCCTAAATCTTGCTAGTGGTCATTGACACTTTATCGGAGATTTTTTCAAAATAACTAAATCTCTCACTAAACTCTTCAGATTAATTGTATAGAAATCGATTAAGGTTGGCCCAGCTTTAACTCCATCATATGGAACTAAGCCAGGATTAAACATTGGTCTACCTCTACAGATTTGGCATTTAAGGATGAGCCGTCTTTATTAAGAGCACTCTTTCAACATTATTGTGGTTGGCAGTATTAAAAAAAGTTCGTGAAAAATTCTCAGTTAATTTCTAATGGTTTTTGCAGCAAAATAATTTAGAAACCATTCGGCATGATGTTTTACAGGTCAAAATTAGATTTTAATAAAGTATTTTGACTAAAAATGTTTAAAATGATTATTAAAATTGGAGCAGATTACTATCATGACTGAGAACGTTTGAAATCGATTTGACGGGCACTAAAACTTTCAGCTAGATTAGACATATTAGGGGTCGTCCATTAATCACGTGATGCTTTTTAGCATTTTTTAACCCCCCCCCCCCCCTGGTGATACGTGGTGAGGTTTAAGACTAACAGCCCCCCCCCCCAAATCACGTGTATTTTCTTATTGTTAGTACAAAAAGTATCTTAAAAATTTTAGAATATTATCTTTAATTACAGGTAAGTATAATCTAATTTAATTCTGGAAAATTAAGGACCGTGATAAAAATGTCTAGACATTAAGGTTGTTTAGAAATCGCGCGTTCAACGAAAAAATAAATACACGTAATATCTCCCTACACCCCCCCCCCCCTTCTGATATTTCGTGATTTTTGCCGAACCCCTCCCCCCCTTTCGGACCTCACGTGATTAATGGACGACCCCTTATGTACTTACGGAGAATGCGGGATAATAGGGTAGTTGACTGATTTTTTTTTATTAACAATTCGAAAAATTTGGAAAAAATTATCAACCCCGTATTTTTTCATTTTTCATTTTCGGCCTCGTATGAGCCGGAAAACGATATTTAAAAATGCCGCATACGTCATAGCATTGTAAGTCTGTCTCTCTCGCACTCGCAGCTTGGCATAAGTGCGTCTTTCACGGCTCTTCGATGACGTCACAACATTGTAGAGAGAAACGCGCTTATACCTCAGCGATTAATTATTTTTTCGGATATTTTCTTTTTCATGTGATATGCAATATGTATACAGATTACAAATTGAATTTAAAAATATGAACATTTTTTTCTAGTCAATTACCGTATTCCCGACCTGTTGTTCGCTCCACAATATTGATTCCAATATATTTAACTGCGATATCTTGTTATTACATAGCGTTATTACTCAGGGCGTGGATAATGCGGTAGCGGTTTTTCTGACATCTAGTGAATATTTTGTTTTTGACCTTTTGCGCGAGTGCTGCATGTCACTCATTTTTTTCTCTGATTTGAATAACCATAATATATTTAGAAATGATATACTCTTCAGCGTTACTACACCAATGAGTCACTATTTTATCAACAGCGAAATCACTCAAATGTGCGAAAAGTTTCTTCTATTGATTTTCAAAGTCCCTAAAACTTAAAGGGCCCTTAAGAGAATATCAAAGGACATTTAAAACGATCGAACAAAAACTGTCAGGCACCAGTCGTAGGTATAATACCCAGACACCTCGATATCCTTCTCATGTGATCGTAAACGTTTCAATCAACTTCATTGGAGCGTGCAGCTAGCTATCTTCCCTACTGTGAACGCAACCATGTGCGTGCATGCACACTGCGGATATTCTGCAACCCCACCAGCTGTGACGCATGCCCAGCCTTTAGCTGCAAATTACGGTTCTCCCACATAAATACGTCATCCAGCATCAGAACCAAAATATATGAAGCCGTGCTAGGTCACGGGAAAATGGCGGAGACGAGCACGCGAAGTCTATAATTAAGGGGTTTTCTTTTAAAGCAAAGGTTGCAAAGAACACGATAAGTGGCCCGGATCCTCGGAGTCCGAGTATCAGAGATCTTTCGTAACGATAAACCCCCACAAAAACAGATTCTCTGTAAAAAAAGGCGGCATGTTCATTCAGTGCCAACAAAAATTGATACGTAAAATACTCTCCAAAAAAGATTTGAAATCAATTAAGATCGCCATGTTCAAGATTTATGTATTAAAAGTAAAAGGCATCATTTGAAAGGAAAATTATTGTAAATCAAGTTACTAAAAAATTCGACTAAAAAAATTTATAAAAAAATTTTAATAAAAAAGAACTTGCCGCGTTTAAGTTTTCATATTTTGTCCACTATGCCGAATAATTGGCAGTGCTTGGACGGTGCTAGAGTGATTCATAAATTACACTGCCGAAGTCAAATTCAGAGAATTTCAGAAGGCCCCCGCCTAATCGGTTTCCCGTGCGACATTCGGTATACTGGTGGTATCATATTATAAGTGTATGAATTTATTTAAAATCATAAGTGCATAAACATCGAGTATAATTCTGTCTGAATTTTTTATTTTGAAGAAAAAAACGCGGCAAGTTCTTTTTTATTAAAATTTTTTTATAAATTTTTTTAGTCGAATTTTTTACTAACTTGATTTACAATAATTTTCCTTTCAAATGATGCCTTTTACTTTTAATACATAAATCTTGAACATGGCGATCTTAATTGATTTCAAATCTTTTTTGGAGAGTATTTTACGTATCAATTTTTGTTGGCACTGAATGAACATGCCGCCTTTTTTTACAGAGAATCTGTTTTTGTGGGGGGATTTCACTACTTTTTGGAATTTATTCATCGGGAGAATATGTACACCCGGGGATACGGTATCTGTCGCTGGTCACTTTTTTTAAACGTTATTTTTAAACGTACTAACCAATGAATAATTAATTCTCATGCGCTCATTAGCTACGGTGACATCTACTCTCGTGAATGAAAGTATGAGGATTATTAATTATTGGTTAGTACGTTTAAAAATAACGTTTAAAAACAGTCACCAGCGACAGATGCCGTGTCCCCGGGTGTACATGTAGGAGAATAGTTTTTTATTATTAAGTATTACTGCAGAACGAGTAGGTTAGAAGATTTTCATAAAGACTCACGATTTTCTGACATATCATCTCGTACAGGTGCAACCGAAGAGGATCTAACTCGTGTCCTGTCCGTAAAAAGATGACTCGATGGACATCGGAGAATGTCAGTCTTGTCAGCGAGCGCCTTCATCCATAGTACCCATAGTACTTTCATTGCAATATGGGCTTTTCGTTCCAACTATTCCTGCTTTAAGGAGGTTCGACTATCAGACGAAAACCAACTTACAGCCCTAATTTTTTTATATGATATACACGAATACTTTACACAACTAATACGAAAATTTGAGCAATATAGACCGTCTATAGTTTCTTCGTTATTTTATTCTAAAGTTGACCACTTTTAACATATCGCCTTATGGCAGACGATTGTACTAAGGTAGATTATCACTGACTTTAACACACATTCCGCCAACTTTAGACTTTGAAAGACTAGTAATTTGACAGATGAAATATTAAGGATTCTGTAAAAAATAAGTAAATTGGGTTTTACCGTATAGTTGCAACGTAATATTGTCATGAAATTCGTTTTGACTTCGCAAACCATTAGCATGCCATATTAACGGTGAGAGACTTGGCAACACGGCAGCGAAACAGCTGTAAAGCTCGTCCACTTGCCGTTCCAAAAACCAGTCAGAATAGTTCATTCGTCGAGCTGGATCTAGCTAATTGTACGCTGAAACATGCCCAAGTCGTATTCAGCCTTGAGAAGATTTATTTTCAATATTGGTGGGTAATAAGTTAGTTCGAATAGGTGCACCTGAGAAAATATTGAATTGAGTTGCTATTGGGACGTAACAACGGCAATCCAGCAGTCTCATAACCGACAGAAATTACGAAAGTGATATTTATGTTAAATTATCTTAACAAATATTTAATTAAGAAATTACATCCCATAAAACACGTCTTTACAAGTAATTTTTGTGATATTCTTGGGATATTTTGCAATATTTTTGAACACTACCCTATGTTAGAAATATATCTTTTTCGATAAATTCACAAAGTTGCAAAACGTTATAGAAACATTTTGGAATCATTACATTGAAAGAAACAGCTCAATAAGACAGCTCGATAAGATTGTACTTGTCAGAGCTGAATTATATATGTGATTTCTATAATTATTTTAGAAAGACCTGAAAGAATACGAGAGCAGTGGAACACCGATGCTCTCCTAGAGAGAATAAGACTATAAGAAATAGAAAAGAATGTTCATCCTTTTAAAATGAAGTACATACATGCACCGGAGAAAGCAAATCCAACTCGACGAATGAACTATTCCGACTGGTTTTTGGAACGGCAAGTGGACGATCCCTCGTTCGTCAGAAGATTTTGTTCACAGATGAATCGAAATTCTACCGTGAGAAATCCTCACTGGGTAGAAGAAGTCGAAGGCGATGGAGTGGAGGCGATGAACTAAAAATAAAATAAAATTTAGTATATAAATCGAAACTTGTAGTAGGAAGGCAGAGGGCAAGCACCGATGAGAAAAAAAATAGAAATAAAGTATTATAGTTACCCCGATATTGTAGTTACTCCGATGATTTGTTCTTCTCCCACGACTTAGATTCTCCAATATGTAGAAATATACCGTCTTCCCATACTGACAGTATACATTCATTTTACCTCTAATATGCCGGAATTAAAAATCTCTAGAACTCTGCGGTACAATGCCACGGTAGGAATATCAAATTCTACCGACATGACATGCTTCGACAAGGTCTGTATCAACTTTAGCATTATATTGGGGGCACTGCACTAATCCTGTGGCACATTTTTCTATCTGAGAATCGTTCTGAAAAAAATAGAAATAAAGTATTATAGTTACCCCGATATTGTAGTTACTCCGATGATTTGTTCTTCTCCCACGACTTAGATTCTCCAATATGTAGAAATATACCGTCTTCCCATACTGACAGTATACATGCATTTTACCTTTAATATGCCGGAATTAAAAATCTCTAGAACTCTGCGGTACAATGCCACGGTAGGAATATCAAATTCTACCGACATGACATGCTTCGACAAGGTCTGTATCAACTTTAGCATTATATTGGGGGCACTGCACTAATCCTGTGGCACATTTTTCTATCTGGGAAAGCCGTGGTAGAAAAGTAGGAGATACGATAGAATTGGATTACAATAATGAAGTAATTATTTTATTATCTTTTCTTTATCGATATATTTTCCCTTTCGTATTATTAAAAGTTCCAATTATATATTATCGGAACGCTGTACAGCTGTACTACCATAATAATATGCTTTCCCAGATAGAAAAATGTGCCACAGGATTAGTGCAGTGCCCTTAATATACCGCTAAAGTTGATACAGACCTTGTCGAAGCATGTCATGTCGGTAGAACCTGATATTCATACCGTGGCATTGTACCGCAGAGTTCTAGAGATTTTTAATTCCGGCATATTGGAGGTAAAATGCATGTATACTGTCAGTACGGGAAGACGGTATATTATCGGAACGTGTAATAGTACGAAAGAGGAAATATATCGATAGAGAAAAATAGTGATAAAGTAATTACCTGATTATTGTGATCCAGTTCCATTTCATCTCCTATTCTGCCACGGCTTGTGTTGGTGATTGATTTTCTTCGATTTTTCCCGTGCTCGCATGACCCTGAAAACAAAAAATAGAACAAACACAAAGATATTGTCCTTCCATGGAAAGTGAGGTTAAAGCTGTCAAATGGCAATTAAACTTATCTGATTTCAATTCTTCTGAGACCGTCTCCTTTCCTGCTCCTTTCTTGATGCACAGGCATTGGAGAGAAGAATACCACTGCACCCGTTCACTATCTCGATATTCGAAAAAAATACAAACGATTATTAAACTATACGGAGCGTCTGTCACATTCACCACTATTGACATTCACTACTCCGATTACACTGAATTAACAAGCGCGTCCGAGGATCGAAAAAATGCGAGGGAAATCGTTTCGCGAATGGAATATTATTTTATTAATTTTAAAAAACAACTAAACATTCAAGAAACATATTCTCTCACACACTCTCACATACATTTGATGGCGTATGCGTGTGGCCGCATCTGTGTACACATTTCCGACCATGGCCGAATATCGCCGAAGACAGGCGGAATTTTTGTGAGATTTTGACATATATATATCGCCCGAGAAATCGGATTCTCGACTTTCGAGGCGCGAGGGGCGTGGCTTCGCGTTGCTAAGGAAAAATATCTGTTAATATGTAACTTACAACATTTACTCTGGTCTCTATCGATAGAGAATAGTCGATTTATATGGCGTAACTAAGCATAGTTTTGGTTATAACCGTATATTTATTGAGAAAATTTGATGTTAAAATTGAGGGGTGAAGGGGGCAGATATTTTTCCTGTAAAGATACACGGGTGCTCGCGGCGACAGCGCTGGCGGCGTCGTTCTGACGACTTGAATGAACATGCCGCGAGACACTACCGTGTCTCTTGATCTTCCATGCGTCAGAATTTTCGACAGTTCGCACCCTTCGCGTTCTGCGAAACAGAAATTTTCATGGAAGTTCTATCGAGCGCTAAACTCAAAACCAACAGTTATAATTTCTAATCGAACCGTGGTATTTATGATCGTATTAACGTTATCGTCGCGATCCATTAATTCGAGAAAACGATCGTATATTAGTACACACCCGAAACCCATGGACCAAACTCAAACTAATCGAACCGTTGAGTTTATAGTCGTGCTAACGTTATCGTCGGTCCATTAATTTTAGAAAACGATCGTATGTTAGTACACGCCTGACCTCTACAAACCGAACTCGAACATGCTTCTAGTAGTGGTGTCACTGAAATCAGTATGAACGCACTAGGTTATCTCGTTTCGATATTCCTCTTTGTTTCTGGTAAGTACCACTTTCGGGGCGTTAATATCTCATAGCATGTTTGTACCATCGCGATACTGTAGACTTCAGTTTCAATTTTTAAATCAATTTCATGTAGCTACAAGCTGGATAATATGAAAAAGAATGCCGTATACGTTTAGATTATTATCGTTGCTACCTATTTCTTACCTCAATCAGAAAAAATTATAAATGATAAATGTTTTACATCACTGAATTTTAACGTACAAAGTGCACGGTTTGCTTTAATTATGCGAAACTAGAGATAATAAACCGTTTATGTTATTATGGGTCATTATCGATTGAAATTAACGACCCGGAAGAGCTCTGCTCGGTATAGAGGATCATGCCGTAAAAAGAACATCGGAGTCGAGAAGAAAGAGAATAATTATTCTCGGGTGACCGACCCTTCCTTGATAAATAGAGAGTTGTCGACTATAGAGAAATTTAACAATAGGTAACTTTTTATAAAGTTCCGAAGTGTCGAGATATTATCCTTGGCAAAAGTGTTAAAGGAACGTTTCATGAGTAGATCCCTCGGTAGACGGCATTGCTCATATAAACTGGCTTTTCACATTTTCAGTGCTATTAATACCATCTAATCGTGGGTACCATTCTACGAATCATATCAATCACGACGGGGACACAAAAATTAGGGAAAGCCTCTGTCAGGTATACGGAATATTTTAAATTTAGGTACATATCGTCACCTGAAAATTACATCATGTTATCTCCATTGATATCCACTATAATCGCCCAAAAAGAAGTTAATTAAAATTATAAAAAGTGATACAAAAGACTCTTCCAGCCGTGTAAAAAGGCATATAGTAAGTCTTGTAAACAATTCTAGCCTATACTACTCGACTTCGAAAAAGAATTTGTCTTCCTTTTTACCAAGATTTTACGTGCTACCGAAAATCCGTAACGATGACATCTTACTAATTAATAATCATATCTTCAACGTATGAACTATGTAGCTCATTTCCTCACAAAACAGTTACAAACATTACCGGAAAAAAACTACAGTTTCATAAAAATGTTGGAACTAACTAACCATTATTGAATAATAGTTATTTTTGTCACTCAGTGTCAAATACTCGGTTTCATGGGCTTCCTCGACGCATGTGAAATCATCTTTCACACACCAATTCGTGAATTGCGCAGTGCGTGAAATAACCTGCGCAGTGCGTGAAATCGTCAACCTCGTATTTGACACTTAGTGACAAAAAATAGAATTCGTTATTCGGTTGTTTCGCGCCCTCATAACGAAAATTAATTTCAAGTAAACATTAACAACGGAGGGTTTTAATGATATACAGCCAGGAGCGAAATTATTCGTCCATCCATAGTTACTTAATCTATATATATATAAATGAATGTTTGTCTGTCTGTCTGTCTGTATGTCTCGTATGCTTTCCTAAACCGTTCATCCGATTGCGATGAAATTTTGGGAAATGGTTGGACGCATGCCTGCGATGATTTCTGAGTTAGTAAATCTTATACAGGGTGTTCAAAAAGTCCCGGTACGGCCGATTATCTCAGCGGGAAAACATTTTAGAGAAAAATGTTTAATACAAAACTTTAAGGATTTTCCCTTGGCTACCCAGTGGTCGTATTGGATTTGACCTTGACCGTGACCTTTAAGGTAATATCAAATGCCTTCCTAAACCGTTCATCCGATTGCGATGAAACTTTGGGGAATGGTTGGACGCATGCCCGCGAAGGTTTCTTATTGTTAGTAAATCTTATAAAAGGTGTTCAAAAAGTACCGGTACTGATGATTATTATGCCTTCCTAAACCGTTCATCCGATTGCGATGAAAAGTTGGGGAATGGTTGGACGCATGCCCGCAAAGGTTTTTGAGTTAGTAAATCTTATACAGGGTGTTCAAAAAGTACCGGTACGGATGATTATTATGCCTTCCTAAACCGTTCATCCGATTGCGATGAAAATTTGGGGAACAGTTGGACGCATATCCGCGAAGGTTTGAGTTAGTAAATATTATACAGGGTGTTCAAAAAGTACAGGTACGGATGATTATTTGCCTTCCTAAACCGTTCATCCGATTGCGATGAAACTTTGGGGAATGGTTGGACGCATGCCCGCGAAGGTTTCTGAATTAGTAAATCTTATAAAAGGTGTTCAAAAAGTACCGGTACTGATGATTATTATGCCTTCCTAAACCGTTCATCCGATTGCGATGAAAAGTTGGGAAATGGTTGGACGCATGCCCGCGAAGGTTTCTGAGTTAGTAAATCTTATACAGGGTGTTCAAAAAGTACCGGTACGGATGATTATTATGCCTTCCTAAACCGTTCATCCGATTGCGATGAAAATTTGGGGAACAGTTGGACGCATATCCGCGAAGGTTTCTGAGTTAGTAAATCTTATACAGGGTGTTCAAAAAGTCGAACTATACTTGACCTAAATTTGACCTCCGCTGACAATAAAGATAACATGAAAAAAATGGTCAAGGACACATTTGAACGTGAAAAAAAATTAATTTGACCTCGATATAACCTTGAAGGTCATGGTCAAGGTCAAATCCAATATGACCATTGCGTAGCCCGGAAAAAATACTAAAAGTTTTGTATTAAAAATGTATTTAAAGAATGGTGGACGGACAAAATCAATCCACAATCTACCCGTGCGAAGCCGGGACGGGCTGCTAGTACAATATAAATACAAATTTGGTAAACAAAAGTAATCTTTTTAAGAATGTATAAACTGAAATCTTTATTCTTTTGTGATAGCATAAATACAGCTTTTCGGTAAATGCAACTGAATAAATGCAAATAAAAAAATGAAGTCGTAAATGTTACGCAAAATAGTGGAGCGAAATTATTCGTCCACGTTAAAAAGTGAGGAACTTTCTTAACATTAATACTGCGTAGGATATCCTTTGGATTGGTTTATGTCATTTAATCTTTTCGGCATTGACTCTACCAATTTTCTTGTAAAATCAGGACTAATTTTGTTCCATTTTTCCAAGATCGGTGCCTTTAATTCATTGTTGCTGGAAATTGACTGCAGTTGAACTTTTTCTTTCAATTCTGCCAATACATGTTCGATCAGGTTAACGTCTGGAGACTGAAGAGGAGTTGGCAACACGCGCGGGACGTTATCGGAGATCCATTCTTTTACAATACGAGCCGTATGCTTAGGATCATTGTCGTATTGAAAAATATAGCGATCGCGAAGTTCTAGTTTTTCCACGCTGGATATTAAATTTTTTTCAGAATGTCCAAATACACAAGGCGGTCCATTATGCCTTCTATAAAATGTAATTCCCCCACACCAGCACCCGCTATTGCTCCTCAGATGAGTATTGCACCACTACCGTGTTTGACGGTGGGAGTAAGATTTTTGGATTTGTATGCTTCTCCTGGTTGTCTCCAAATAATTTTACGTTTAGATGTATTAAAAATGCAAATTTTTAATTCATCCGTAAATAGCACGCGATTCCAAAAGTCTACATCTTTGCCTAAATACATTTTAGCAAATTCGGTACGTTTCTTCCTATTTTTCGCGTCTACCCATGGCTTTTTTCTAGCTACTCGTGCTCGGAATCCGGCCGCTCGAATTACCTTACGGACATTTGTGACATGCAATGTCTTTCCTAATTCACTTTCAAGACTTCTTGCGATCTCACTGGCAGTAATTCGTGGATTGACTTTAACTTTTCGTACAATTGCTCTCTTCTCTCTTGCGTTTAATTTACTTTTCCGCCCTCTTCCTGGTTTATTTGCCGTTATGTGATCTTTCTTATACTTGTGTATAATGTGTTCGATAGTTCGGGGTCGTCCAATAATTTCCGCTATCCTTCTCTGCGAGAATCCTTTTTTGTTCAGTTCAACAATTCGTACTCTCATCTCTTGCGCAACTTCTTTCTTCTTACGACCCATTATGTGCACTCTGTCCGAGTTCTCGGTTAATATTGGCTAGAAAAACGATCAGCAAGGCTGCCTTTTGAATGACTTTGAATGACACCACAGCATGCCGTGTGCAAGTTTCGTCGTGTCTACGTACGCTACATTGTAATCTACGTGGACGAATAATTACGCTCTAACGATAATATTTTTATACTTTCATGTATGCAGATAAATTCTTGACTTATTGTATTCATTTTTAAGCACAACATTAACACATTCGCTGCGTATCAAGATTACTGAGTTAACCCCTGTACTAAAATCTTGAAATTTGCGTAAAACTATGTTGGCGTGCCACGGGAGCCGCGTGTTCCGCAGCGAACGTGTTAAGCGTTTATATTTATAATTATGACATATTTCCTTTTTTATACTTAGACTTTATTAATGACTTGTATATGTACAGTTTAGGCGGTGGACGAATAATTTCGCTCCTGACTGTATATAAAAAGAACAGATGCTAAGTTTACTAACAAGCAATCCAGGTAACCTAATACCCGGAGAACCCCTGAGGAAGCCAATATAAAGAAACCACCCTATGTGGATGGTGTTACAGTTGGTATATACTTTGAGAACACGACCTACGAACGATCTTTAAATAATTCAGGAAGAACTCTAAACTTCTGGAATCCCCCGAAGACAAGATCCCACTTTACCTGTTAGAAGTATGTAGAACTCCATACACATTCCCGCTTTTACGAGAAGATACACATTGGGGAGATTCGAAGAAAAGTTAGCAATAGAAAGCAAAGACACAAGCAAAACGTACATTTATGGAAGAAGAAATTATATTAGGTGTACAAATAAGTTTTAGGAAACTTCCATTCCGTGTCATAAAAGTAATTCAAAGTTACCACTCACATGTGATACGGTGGCATTTGTTAAGTAGTATCGAAATATAAGGGAGTCATAGATATAACCTTTAAATTCTGTGAATAAAACATGCAGACCAATAAGCTCTTTATTAGACACTGCATTCGCTATGAATTCCATCAAGGAAGAAGTGTTAGGAAAGCATGTGAATCGATCTGTTCTGTTATTGGGGATGGCACGATTGTACGTGGGTCATTTGAAAAGTTTCCGGCCTTTTTAGCAAAAACATATTTCAAAGTAAAAAAAAATTTATTTCTCAACATAGTCTCCTCGTAACTCGATATATTTAATCCATCGTTTCTCCCAACCCTTCAAGCCGTTAGAAAAAAATTCTTTTTGTCCACCTGAAAAATACCGGTCTATACAGCGTTTTCGATCTCGGCATTTGTCCCAAATTTTTTCCCCCCAAGAAATTTTGGATCCAGGTTTCATCGACAGTTATCAAACCTCGCAAATATTCAGCTGGATTTTTTTTTTATACAACTCAAGACACTCGCGCGACGTATCAAGCCGTACGCGCTTTTCAACAAACGCGGCACCCAACGTGCGTATAATTTTATCATACCCAAATTTTTGTGCAAAATCTTGTGCACCCGTTCATCTGATATCTTACAAGCCTCAGTAATCTCCTTCACGGTCAATCGATGATCTTCCATCACAGTTTCATGCACTAAGTCTACAATTTCGTAAGTTAAAACAGTTTTTTGGCGCCCAGAACGTTCATCATCAAAAATGCTGATACGGCCAAGTCTGTACTCAGCAACCCAATGTTTGACGGTTGTTTACGAAGGGGATACTTCACCGTATACTGACAATGAGTCTAAGGGCCGGTTTTACCGACACGGTATAAACGCCGTATAGCGCTATACTGAGAATAACCAGTACGCAAGCGTTTTACCACGATGGTATAAGTCTGGAATAGGATAAATTTTGGAATAAATGCAGGGATAGCTTATCCGGCAGTTTCAGCGCTGGATAAGCTAGCTATCCTCGGTATAACCTAACTTTTTGTTTGCGTCTTTATTCTTCCGTGACAGAGTCAGAACAGTGACAGAATCATACTAATTGTTATTAGTTGTGAAATAGAGTTGATTGATGTGCCAGTTTTCGAATCATCATCTGATGATGAAATTGACGTCTTACAAAGAATGAGAAATCTTAGGAAAATACGTGCCCGGTAAGTAAATAAAGGATACCTAAACCTACTAATTTATAACCAATATCTAATACAAAACTATTCCAGAGTTGACTATTTCGAAGAATACAATGGTTGTAGAATTCTTCACTTGATTTCGTTTGGAAAAACAAACCTGTCAGAGATTATTGGGACAAATACGACATCGCATTGCTACGAGGTCGCAAAGAAATGCAGCAATTCAGCCAGCAACGAAATCATTGCCAACTTTAAGATTTCTTGCTTCAGGATCAATGCTAATTACTGTAGGTAATCGTTTTTATCATAATGTTAAATCTTTTAATTAATTATTATTATATGCCGCCACCTCTGCAACCTCCGGCGACTCCTAACATCGCGAGGAGAGCTAGTTCACAGGACTACAAGTTCGTCGATCTGCATAAACCGCCACTGATCTCCCAGAAATCAATGGGCGACATACTGAAAAACATCGACAAAGTCAAATTGAAACTCGTCACAAGGTACGATTAAACAATTTTATCGCGGTAAACTTTTAATTCGCCAGGAACAAAAAGGAGTTTCGCATTGTCAGAATGTCGTGGCTGCGAAGGATTGATTTTGTTCACAGTGGGCTTTTAAACGTGTTTTTTAGATCGCCGGGTGGGAGACCTTTGCGAGCCAAACGAGAAAATAGCTCTTGCAACGACCTTCAAGAGATCTTACGGAAACGATATATCGCAATGCAATCGACGGACAGTAGAAATTCCACCGCGACGTTGACGTTCGATAATTCGTTCTAGATTAAGAACGCGATGATGCTCAAGTTCTCTAGGTCGCAGCATTTTCGCGTCGGTCGGTGCTCCGAGGAACGGCTATTGTAGCCTTCCTTTCCACGCGTGCGATTGAATCATGATTATAATTTTATCTAAGTCAGAGCTCTGGAGAATCAAAATTAATAGATCTCTCTTCTTTTTTTATAAATGAGTCTTTACTTGCTAGTTAATTGCGCGCGACACATTTTAGATTATAGTTCTTTTTTAACAGGAGAATAGAAGCTCATAGAAACGTCGGGAAAATTTTGTTTTCTCTCTTTGCTCTTTTACTCAGAAAATGCAAGTTTAAATCAAGAGACACGGTAGTGTCTCGCGGCATGTTCATTCAAATCGTCAGAACGACGCCGCCAGCGCTGTCGCCGCGAGCACCCGTGTATCTTTACAGGAAAAATGTCTGCCCCCTTCACCCCTCAATTTTAACATCGAATTTTCTCAATAAATATACGGTTATAACCAAAACTATGCTTAGTTACGCCATATAAATCGACTATTCTCTATTGATAGAGACCAGAGTAAATGTTGTAAGTTACATATTAACAGAGATTTTTCCTTAGCAATGCGAAGCCACGCCCCTCGCCCCTCAAAAGTCGAGAATCCGATTTCTCGGGCGATATATATATGTAAAAATGTCACAAAAATTCCGCCTGCCTTCGGCGGTATTCGGCCATGGTCGGAAATGTGTACACAGATGCGGCCACACGCATACGCCATCAAAAATGTATGTGAGAGTGTGTGAGAGAATATATTCCTTGAATATTTAGTTGTTTTTCAAAATTAATAAAATATTTTCATTCGCGAAACGATTTCCCTCGCATTTTTTCGATCCTCGGACGCGCTTGTTAATAAAAAGTAAAAATTCAGTGTAATCGGAGTAGTGAATCTCAATAGTGGTGAATGTGACAGACGCTCTGACAGCTAGCTATTATCAAATCGTTTGGATTTTTTTTAATAATCAAGATAGTGCACGGAAGCAGTGTCATTTTTCTCTGGTTGCTGGTGCATGAAGAGCAGGAAAGAAGACATCTGTATCTCGGAAGAAGTGGCATCAGATAAGTTACTTCCTAACTGACTGTCTTAACCTCATTTTAATCCCTTATACAGAACAAATATCTTTGTGGTTATTCTATTTTTTGTTTTCAGCGCCATACGAGAATGATTGATTTTTATTGATTTAATGGTTGATTTTTCTTCGCAGTCAAAAATCAACCTAGGTAGAAAAGAATTCTCTAGAATGCGGTACAATGCCACGGTATGAATATCAGGTTCTACCGACATGACATGCTTCGACAAGGTCTGTATCAACTTTAGCAGTATATTGGGGGCACTGCACTAATCCTGTGGCACATTTTTCTATCTGGGAAAGCATATTATTATGGTAGTACAGCTGTACAGCGTTCCGATAATATACCGTCTTCCCATACTGACAGTATACATGCATTTTTTTTACCTCCAATATGCCGGAATTAAAAATCTCTAGAACTCTGCGGTACAATGCCACGGTAGGAATATCAGGTTCTACCGACATGACATGCTTCGACAAGGTCTGTATCAACTTTAGCGATATATTGGGGGCACTGCACTAATCCTGTGGCACATTTTTCTATCTGGGAAAGCATATTATTATGGTAGTACAGCTGTACAGCGTTCCGATAATATATAATTGGAACTTTTGAAAATACGAAAGGGGGAATATATCGATAAAGAAAAGAGATAATAAAATAATTACTTCATTATTGTAATTCAATTCTATCGTATCTCCTACTTTTCTACCACGGCTTTCCCAGATAGAAAAATGTGCCACAGGATTAGTGCAGTACCCCCAATATAATGCTAAAGTTGATACAGACCTTGTCGAAGCATGTCATGTCGGTAGAATTTGATATTCCTACCGTGGCATTGTACCGCAGAGTTCTAGAGATTTTTAATTCCGGCATATTAGAGGTAAAAAAAATGCATGTATACTGTCAGTACGGGGGAAGACGGTATATTATCGGAACGCTGTACAGCTGTACTACCATAATAATATGCTTTCCCAGATAGAAAAATGTGCCACAGGATTAGTGCAGTGCCCCCAATATACCGCTAAAGTTGATACAGACCTTGTCGAAGCATGTCATGTCGGTAGAACCTGATATTCATACCGTGGCATTGTACCGCATTCTAGAGAATTCTTTTCTACCTAGGTTGATTTTTGACTGCGAAGAAAAATCAAATTTCCATCAATCCGTCCCGTTCTCGTATGGCACTGAAAACAAAAAATAGAATAACCACAAAGATATTTGTTCTGTATAAGGGATGAAAATGAGGTTAAGACAGTCAGTTAGGAAGTAACTTATCTGATGCCACTTCTTCCGAGATACAGATGTCTCCTTTCCTGCTCTTCATGCACCAGCAACCAGAGAAAAATGACACTGCTTCCGTGCACTATCTTGATTATTAAAAAAAAATCCAAACGATTTGATAATAGCTAGCTGTCAGAGCGTCTGTCACATTCACCACTATTGATATGACCGATGTTTTTCGGACTGAAACGTCTATTTGGTTCGTGTCCCTGCTATTTGGTTCAAATCTCTGCTATTTGGTTCGAGTACCGGCTGTCGGTATTGTCACCGAATTTTAGGGAACCATCTTGGAATTTTAGGGAACCATATTGGAATTTTATAGGGAACCATCTTGGATCCGATGGCGCCAACCGATATGCAATGTGCTACGCTGGCGTGTATTGAAAGGGACAGATTATATGTAACAACATACATACAGGGTCAGTCGCACTATACACGCCAGAAAATGGGTTGCATATCGCTCGACGCTTAGGAGATACCGATGATTCCTGTACCTTAAAAGTCATCTTTTTACGGACAGGACATGAGCTAGATCCTCTTCGGTTGCACCTGTACGAGATAACATGTCAGAAAATCGTGAGTCTTCATGAAAATCTTCTAACCTACTCGTTCTGCAATAATACACTTAGTAATAAAAAGCTATTCTCCTACATGTACGTATTCTCCTCATGAATAAATTCCAAAAAGTAGTGAAATCCCCCCACAAAAACAGATTCTCTGTAAAAAAAGGCGGCATGTTCATTCGGTGCCAACAAAAATTGATACCTACGTACAATACTCTCTAAAAAAGATTTGAAATCAATTAAGATCGCCATGTTCAAGAGTTATATATAAAAAGTAAAAGGCATCATTTGAAAGGGAAATTATTGTAAATCAAGTGACTACAAAATTCGACTAAAAAAATTTATAAAAAAATTTTAATAAAAAAGAACGCCGCGTTTTTTCCCTTCAAAATAAAAAATTCACACACAGAATTATACTCGATGTTTATGCACTTATGATTTTAAATAAATTCATACACTTATATGATACCACCAGTATACCGAATGTCGTACGAGAAACCGATCAGGCGGGGGCCTTCTGAATTTCTCTGAATTTGACTTCGGCAGTGCAATTTATGAATCACTCTAACACCGTTCAAGCACTACCAATTATTCGGTATAGTGGACAAAATATGAAAACTTAAACGCGGCAAGTTCTTTTTTATTAAATTTTTTTTATAAATTTTTTTAGTCGAATTTTGTAGTCACTTGATTTACAATAATTTCCCTTTCAAATGATGCCTTTTACTTTTTATATATAACTCTTGAACATGGCGATCTTAATTGATTTCAAATCTTTTTTGGAGAGTATTTTACGTATCAATTTTTGTTGGCACTGAATGAACATGCCGCCTTTTTTACAGAGAATCTGTTTTTGTGGGTTTAAAATTTACGCACGCGGGTCTCTAATCGCGAGAATCTCAACGGTATCCAATAATATCAACCAAAGAAGTCATCTACCATTGCATGGTCTTGTATAAGTAACATTTAAATTTATCTAGGTAGACATTATACCTTTCTTCAATTCGCGTGATTGCAGAGTTTTCAGGAGCAGAAGTGATACATCCGTCGCGTACGATGTAGAATATGAAGAAATGTTAGATTTGCATTGATACACTTTTGTAAGATACCTCGGCACTAGACATCAAGTCGTACAACGCTCTTTGTATACTTCTTAGATAGGGTCGCGTATACTTAAAAAAAACGATGACATTGTACCGCTCTATGTAATCTCCGAGTAATGTCACCGCGTGATAAATCTTAAGTTGTAGCGATTTAAAAGTTTATAGATTTTAGAATATATCTTGTCCGATACGAGATTTGGATCAAATGGTGCAATTTTACGTTGTAATTACTATTATTGACGACCCTCATAGTTTTTTTTGAGACTGAACACATTCTTCTTGGTGAGATATCGAATGCTTGGACGTGTTTTGTACCTGATGCTTTTATCGACGACTCGAAAATAAAAGTTATTGTTACGAAAATATAAATATATTGTTATAGATATCTTTTATTTACCGGGCACGTATTTTCTTCGGATTTCTGATTCTTGGTAATACGTCAATGTCATCATCAGATGATGATTAAAAAATACATCAATCAACTATATTTCAAAATTAATAACAATTTACCATAACGATCTGGTTATGATTATGTCATGAAAGAATAAAGACGTCAAACAAAAAGTTAGGTTATACTGAGAATAACAACTCCGAATTTCGTTTATAACGCCGGAACAGCTGTCAAAACGACCAAATGTCATGCGCAGTACGTACTTCTTACTACCAACCTAAAAATAATTTTGGATGGCCAACGCTTATACCTGGAATAGTTATCCCAGGCAAACTTGGAGCTGGTAAAACGCCTGCGCTTTATACCACGTATAAAGAAAAGAGAGAGAGAGAGAGAGAGAGAGAGAGAGAGAGAGGGAGGGAGGGAGGGAGGGAGGGAATGAATGAATGAATGATATTTATTTAGCTTTCTCAGCTATTTGTTTACAATACCTTAGAAAATAATAGAGTATCTTAAATACTACATAGGTATGGTAGATATAATATATTCTCTTAACATTCTCTTAAATACTGTGAGCCTATCACACTGCTTCAGTTCTATCGGTATAGCATTATACATTAATATACCCTCGTGGAATATACTCTTTTGCGCACTTCTTGTTCTCCTACATTGTATAGCTACATTTCCTGCTTGTCTTGTTTGTCTTTCACTTATTTCTTCTACTAATACAATCTTTCTCCTAAGTTGTTCGGGCAATATCCCTTGTATTATTTTATAAATAAAAATACACGTATTGTAGTACATTCTCTGGTTCACAGACGTAAACTGCAGTGCTTGCAACATACTTTCCACTTTCGTATGTCTATCACATTGTAATATGACTCTCATAGCTCGATTTTGTGCTACTTGCAGTTTCGTACGCTGAGTTATACCCATCGCTGTTAATAGTGTCGCACAATACTCAAAATGTGGTGCTATAATAGATTTATAGACAGTACATCTCGCATATCCCGATATGTCACCGCCAATTCTATTTAAAAAACCTATTTTTTTCCCTATTTTTTTAGCATATAATCACATTGTTCTTCAAACCGGAGTTTACTATCTATAATTATACCAAGATATTTCGTGCTTTCTACGCGTTCAATTTCCATACCATCTGAACATTTTAGTATAGTATTTCTTCTTAATTCCTTTCTTATACTTCTAATTAACATATATTTTGTCTTGTTCGCGTTCATTTTTAATTTATTCAAATTCATCCATTCTTCTACTGTTGGTAATACTCTGTTCAGCTTACTTTCCACCTCTTCACTGTCTTTTCCTTTCACATATATTAAAGTATCATCCGCAAACATTTTAATATTACACTCTTCCGGACATAATTGAACTATATCATTTATGTATATAGTAAATAACAATGGTCCCAGTACTGACCCTTGTGGGACACCGTATTTTGTCATCATTTTCTTTGACCACTGATTATTAAATTTAACTTGTTGCATTCTATTGCTTAAGTACGACTTTAACCATTCAAATACCGTTCCTCTTAATCCATATTGATACAATTTCCCCAATAATCTATCCCTATCGACTGTCTCGAATGCTCGTTTTA
>OY783193.1:18177939-18308875 GCA_963678675.1 Xiphydria camelus | reverse complement strand
GCTTTGGTAAAACCGGCCCTAACTCGTCTTTTATTTCCTGACTTTTTTTTCCTTTCAAATAAAGGAACTTAATCACTGCGCGATACTCGATTTTCTCAATTGTCAACAGAAAACATTTCCTGTCAACTTTATAAAAGTGCCATGAGCAAATTATTGATCGGAACGACTTGAAGTTTTTATGAGATATATATATCAACGTCGCGTCTATCAGACGATAGCAAAAATTAAATTCTATTATGACTGCTTGTCAATAAGGCCGGAAACTTTTCAAATGACTCACGTATCTAAAAGTACATGTGAGAATTGGTATAAGGGATATAAAGACGGTGATTTTCAGTACAGCTAGGAGTAATTCAACAAACTATTTCCTATCGCTTAGAAGCAATGGGAAAGATTCGAAAAGGAACAAAGTGGGTGCCAAACTCTTTGACTCAAGCAAATAAAAATAGCCGTCTTTTGACATATGTTTGAATCTTTACAGCAAGCAACAAAGAAAGTCTTTTTTGTGGAAAATTGTGACCGACGATGAAAAGTGAATTTTCCTCACTCATGCCCATTTCGAGGCCTTTTCCAGCCTATTTTTAGATCGTAAGATGGCGTTTTTTCCGCGTGACACCGACCGGGAGTCCGCAGGCTGTCAAAAGATTGCTTAGTCCGAAGTGGGTCCTTTTTCCAAACTGATAAACGCAACGTGAAATGAGCCGTGTATACTTACGTTTGTTTTGTTTTGAGAAATGGGCATTCGTGAGAAAAAATAGTATGTCATTCGGCTGAAATCCTCGGATTTTGAAGGCTGTGTTTAGGTCGTAGTACGACCTAAAATAATAATAATAATAATAATAATAGTAGCTCGTCCTCCCACCATACCTCTTGCTACGACCTAATTAAACACAGTCTGAAAAAACCTCGGATTTCCGCCTAATGACATAAGATACTATTATTTTGATAATCTGAAACGCTGATATTATTGGGTTGGTTGACCCCGGCGAACCGACAACATTGATGCCAAAGCGCAATATTCATTGTAACAAAGTCATGCTGTGTATATGGTGGGATATGAAAGGCGTACTCCCCATTATGAACTACTGAAACCTGGCCAGACAGTTACTGCCGATCGCTATCGTCAACAATTAATACGATTGTACTAAGAAATTGACCAAAAGCGTCCATTTACTGGCAAAGGAAAACGTCCAGTAAAACTGCTCCATGACAACGCCAGGCCTCATGTGGGTTGACCGGTCAAGGATACGTTATTGGCTGTTGGATGGGAAGTTGTACCACACTCTGCGTATTCACCAGACTTAGCTCCAACTGATTTTCACTTGTTTCAGAAAATGCAAAACGAATTGTCTGATGTGCGATTCAGAACATTTCAAGAAGTCCAGAAATGGGTCGATAACTTCCTCATCTCGCAAGATGAAACTTTCTTTGCGGAAGGCTTCCGTGAATGGCCTAAAAGATGGCTGAAGGTCATTGAAAGTTAGGGGGATTATTTTGGTGAATAAATAAATGATGAATAAATTTTGAATTTTTGCAAAACTGTCTTAAAACTTACTTATATACCTAATAATAGTATAATGCGACGTAGGTTTTATTATGAATACGACAATCTGATAAATCCAACATAAATTGTGGTCCCACATTTCATTCTCAATTCCCAAGATAAAATAAATGTAAAAAAATTAAGTAACTCGAATAATTTTTTTAATCTACTGGGATTTTTAATTATAACTTCAATAAATGAAAAACTAAGAGATACAAAAATTTAATTCTCAGGTGACGAGTTTCTCTCATTACAATGCATCAGTATAACAATATTGCTAAAAATTTAAATAACATTTCAACTATTTAAAATTTCTAAATGATTATTATTCAAATCTATTTTAATGTATTTAGTGTTATGTCGTATAAAGTGTACGCGATTTGAAGCTATTTAAAATGCACTGTCTGCTACTCAATGATTAGCGCCCTCCCCTGGGAATCGAAAGGTTCCTAGTTCAATTTTCGGAGAGATTAATGCAATCTTTGCTTATTGCAATCGCTATATGTTTAGATGAACGCTTTTCCATAAGAAAATTAATTATCGCGAATATACTCTACTTCTATTCTATTAATACTGTGCTCTTTCAATAAGGTATCTCTCCAATACGCGTTAAAAAATCTACACTTCTGCAGCGGCTGTATTCTAAATGAGAAATGGGTCGTTACTGCTGCACACTGCGTGGCAAGGTGAGCACACGTTTCTACAATATAAATACAGAACAATTAAAACATCACCTATATTAGACTCGATTGAATGGCTAGATTCAAAGTTGCTTAACTCCTAATAGAAAGGCTGTAGAAAGATGAGGAAAAAGAGTTGAAGCAAAAAATTTCCCCTTCAAATTGCTTAAGTAATTTTATATTTAGGTTTTTTTTCCAAGCTAAGTCATTTTAAAGTGATGTATGTCACATTCTTCGAAATCAACTGTGCACAGAAAAAAAGAAACTAGCAATTTTTACTATTTCATTCAGCGGCGCTAAGACTCAAGCTCATTTTCAAAAATTTCCACAGAAGACATATTTCTATTTACTGTTTGCAATTGTACAGATACTAGTTTAACCAGATATAATATCTGTTTGCACAAAAATTTCTATCGATTCTCTAGGAAAAATACCTATAATTACCTACTGTGTAATTCTGTAAAACTTCCTGGACGTGGAATCGTAGTTTATGCTAGTTAAACTGTAGTTCGTGCAGTTCTTTTTTCCTCGTGTGACTTTAATATTATGCACGGAGTAAAAAAATTTGGTCAAAAATTGTGAAATAGTCAAGTTTAGGAAAAAACCATTTCCTATAAGCCCGTTTTGGAAAATTGGAGATACAATTCTTTTTCATCGAGTTATTCAACTTTTAAGAAAAAATCATATTATATACTTTAATCGAAAAATGTATGTCATACCCGCACACATGCATGTACAGACGTATGGATATATAAAAAATTCACGTAGACACGGCTAAATACATATAAACCTTAGAGAAATCAAACATTGTAGTTCAAACATGTACACAACATACAATTCCATACGTAAGACTCATTCAAAATTTTTGAAATTGAATACCTCAGTGTGAAAAAAGATTGGTCAAATTTTCAAAATTGGTTTTTGAAAAATGTAGTATAACTTCAAGATATTAACATGCGCTACCTAGCATACGATTTGTGTAGACCTTATATTAGGTCAAATAGTGAATTACGAAAGGATAATTCAAATTAAAAAGAAACCCGCAAAAAATTATCTTAGAGTTAACCCCCCCTGCTAAAAATTTGGACAGAGACGATTACAAACGAATAGATAGCCCATTTCTACTCGCTACACCGAACAGAAATAAATACAGCTGTTCGTTTCTGACAATTTGTTGGGTTTACTGACGTACAAATGTGTTCGATCATACTCGTTTCTAAACGTACGAATTGATACGAGTTTATCTGTTCGTACACTTGTGTTCGAAATCCTATCAAAATCGTATAGAAACGAGTAGAACCCTATTCGTATATGCCCTGTTCCTGTCCGAATGTTTCGTAATGAATGCACTTGAAAGCTGCTCTTTTAGAATCCAAATCGCTTTTTTAATCATTTCGTTTCGATGTTTATCTCTACACATAGGGGTATTTGATTAAAGTATACAATACTTTTTCTTTAAAAGTTAAATAATTTGGTGAAAAAAATCTTGTCTCCAGTTTTAAAAAACGGATTTATAAGGGAAGGTTTTCTCTTCACTTAATCTATTTCATAATATTTTTATCAACGTTTTTCTACTCCGTGCAAAACTTTAAACTAACAGTTGATTTCAAAGTGTGACAAGCATAACTTTCAGCTGGCATAGTTTGGAAAAAAAACTCTAGCTTCAGAGAACTAATGAAGTAATTTAGAAAAGACGTTTTGCGCCCCAAATCTTTTTTTCTCGTCTTTTTACGGACTTTCTTTCTGGAGTTATGTGCTTTTGCTACAACTTTGCTTCCGCCGTTTTCCTATAGATGCCTTACGAGAAAAACGGCGGAAGCAACATTGTACACCTAATATAAGTGACGTTTTTAGTTGCTGCAAGGAGAGAGAGTGTATGTATTTTGTCCACTCTCTCAGTACGTGAAAAATAGAAGTTGTGTAATCACTAACAACGCGAATATTCTAGTAGTCGGATGATCGTATGTAAATATCCAGGCACTGCGGGGCAACAAAGAATATCTTCAATACTTTAAGGAAGAAGCGGGTAATGTGAAGCAGCGAATAATCCCTCGCAGACTAATCATGTTCATTTTTCAATTTCATTTTAATAGAAATTTAATAATGTTTATATGAACTATTTCTCTGCAAAAAGTTATCATTGTATATGTATATAATTATTCGTGCAAAATTTATTTAACAAAGTAATTTCGATATATACAGGGTGAGGCAGTGAAACGGCACGATTTGAGTTCGGGCTGGCGGGCTTAGTGGGGGGTTACGAGAGTGGGGGACTGGACCGTTGTCGTCTAGACAGGTGAAAATGTTAGTATATGTATAGCCATGGAACGTTGATCGTGTGAGCAACGCGCGTTTGCTGTAAAGGTTTATTACAAATACTCGGATAGTTTTGTTAGTACTCAACGCGCTTTCCGCCGTGAGTTTAATTTACCCCCAAGGGCTCCCGTGCCATCTCGTAAAGCTATCGCGCTTTGAGCAAGATGGTGCAACAAGCCATATTGCCAATGTTTCAATGGATTTGCTTAGACTCGCTTTTCCTGGTCGTCTTATCAGCAGAAATGGCGATATTCCATAAGTTTCCCGTTCACCAGACGGCTCCAGACTTTTTCCTTTGGGGTTGCCTCAAGTCCAAAGTGTTTAAAGTAAATTTCCACTAATGTAGACCTGATTTATGCTAAAATAAAACAACTTTTTTTTTAATCTCTATTTTTTGCGATTTTTTTAATCGTTCCGTTTCACTGCATCACCCTCTATGTTTATGTATAACCCATGTATATAAAATTTTACAGCAAAGAATTTTAAATAATTTAATTTTAACCCTTCGTTGCTCACGTGGGGTGTAGGCGACACCCCAGCCTCCTTTTTTTGCATGCTACACCTAATTTTTTTTTCGAGGTTGGCACTTTCTGTACCTTTTGAGAACATTTCATTAAAGAATTTGGCACCAAAAGCGCAAGACAATACCGATTTGTTTATCCGACAGAACGCTGCAAAGTGTTAAAAAGTGATTTTTAACAATCTGTAATTAACTTAATATTTAATATTTTTCTATAAAACTTGTTCCAATTTGTTAATTTGTCCTTCGTTAATAAAACGAGAGTATGATAACTATCCTCAGTCTATTATGTATACTATTTTTTAATAAAAATCGGCAGGGAGATCTGAGCGTCTGAAAACCAAGACCTCATGTACCAAGACTTCGAGTTTTATTTGCAATTAGAAAATTACAAAATTTATTTTTTTTTAAATATTGAGATCATTAGGCAATATCTCAAGCTTTAAAATTAAAAAAAAGTATTTAAAAATTTCAATTTTTCACTAAGAAAACGTTAATTTTTAACTGGGATGTAGGGTACACCCCAGGTGAGCTCTTATGTTTCAAAAACCCATGTGAGTAACGAAGGGTTAATATCCTAAATATAAATTTATGAAATTTGGTCATTTTAACGCAACTTTTCCATTATTAATAATGTTTAAATATGTTATAAACTTCTAATAACAACAAAATTATTACTCGATTACTTTTATTAAGATGATTTATTTTATTTATCACCTATTAAGTGTGCGAATAATTTAATTATGTTGAAATTGAGTCTAATTTGTTAATTTAAAGGTTAAAAAGTTATAGATGTTCCTTAATTACAGGAAATAGATTTGTTTAGCACATTGCTCAGTTCTTCTTACAAAAACTGTTCTATATGTGTATATCGTTATATTATTTTTCTTTAAACCCATTAGGGGGGGATGCGATAGTTTACCCGCTCCTTTCCTGTCTCTTATTCCAGGTGCTATTATTGTGCATTAATTGTGTTTTATGATGGGAGCAATTAGTAGTTTCAGTGAAATTATTAAAACCTTATCACCAATCTGGTTCTTTGAAAGATTGTTGAGCTTTTATATCTATTTCTAATTCTCAATGTCGAGACTAAGTCACGCACCATGGGCACTGAAAGTGGTCGCGGGAACGATCGACCTAAGTCGTTCTGGAAGCACACATCGTGTCCGGAAAATCGTCGTTCACGACGAATATGATGATAAAGACTCTTGGAGGAACGATATCGCTTTGCTGAAGGTATATACAAAAAATATCAACAGAATGTACTCAGAAATATAGAGGCTACAGTCTATATATTCAATAAATAATTAAGATAACCGATAGCTACACTATTCTTCTTTATACAGTTTTTCCATATAGAGCATTTTTTGATTAATAACTTTATCATAGATGCAAATATCCCTTTTCACAACTAGATCCTATTATACTATACAAAACTTACATCAGAAGCCTGCTCTTAAATTACCAATGCCAATTACCATATTGCATATTAGTACCGCTTTAAGAAACGTGAAATGACATTCGTATCCATGTCTTTAGGTGATCGAGAAATTTCACGAGTCAGTCGAGATCGAATTCGTGAGCCTGCCAAAGGTGACACAAGTATTGCACATTGGAGATATTGGTATAGTTTTGGGATGGGGGCACCCATTTCAGGTGAGCCCTGAAATATATTGAAACTAGGGGGAAGATAGGAAGAAAAAATATAATAAGAAAAGCGGTTGGAGGAAGAAGAGATGCGGGAGAAAAGGAAGAGAGAAAAAGAGACAAAGAATGCTAGTGATTTCGATACGGTAAAGATACTACTTAGTCGTTTCAGAAGGACATGAATTCAGTGATCCTGCGGAGAGTCGATCTGGAAATTATTTCTTTGAAGAAATGCAGAAATATCTATGAAATATTTGACTTATCAATCTACGACAGTCACATATGTACTGATGTGCACGATGGGCAGGAAGGATCGTGCAACGTAAGTCGAAAAAAGAAAATGTTTGAAAATGAGAAACGTAAGAGTTTAGAGTGAGCAAGTTTGAAAAGCAATAAATTATAAGAAGTATCTCTTAAAACATATAATTAAGGGGGTTATCAAGTCTAGAATTTTCAAAATATCGATTTTTTAAAATTGCATTTTATGAAAGTAGAACTTCCGGAGAGTTTTAGTGAAGACCGCACCGCGCTACGTTCAAAATTGCCGCCGCTAGTGAGAGTTTATTTTGTTTGATTTATGTGAGCTGGAAGTAAAACTTTTTATAGAACCCTGTTTTTCTCAACACATGTTTTTTTAACCTTCCGTACGTTGTATCTTAAAAACCGTAGCTCAGATTAATGTGAAATTTTCAGGGAATATTTATACTATCAGTATCTATCTTCGGAATGAACTACTCTTATGCCCCCAAGTTGATTATTTCAATAATTACAGGCCTCTATTTACTTAAAATTTCAAGCTTTTTCTGTACTGTAAATTAAAATGCCTATAAAAATGTATCAAATGATTTTTTCTCAACCATAGTAGTGCATTCCATAGAAAATAGTATTGAAAACTAAACTCACTTTACCAAATTGTACCAGATCAACCGATTTGGCCAAAGTGATCTACGGAAGGAGACCGCACAATTTTACCAGACAAACCTTCAATCACTGGAACAGCAGTAATTTTTTTTTAATTCTGAAAAAATTCAAAAATGTTCGTTAGGTATTAATAAAAATGTTGTGTTAATTTCACTTTAATCGGGTTTTTCATTTAGCCCTAAAAAAATCCCAACAATTAGTAATTTTCGGTATTGTAGACTTGATAACCCCCTTAAGGGGTTACGCCTAGTTGGTGGCCGAAAAAAAGGCGTGATTTTGTGAATTTTTTTTGAGAAAATGATTGCAGGTTTCGAACTGTTTTTTTTCATAGTAAAGGGTATATCTTTGACTATGTTTCATAATTTTTTTATTGGAAAAAATTCACAAATGTGGCAAATATAATGAATTTCCCGGCCCACTGTTCAAAAAAGGCTTTCCGCGGTGACCACTGTAACTTCCACACCAATCATCTGACATCAAAAAACCAAATAAATTACGTTTTTGTATCGTATTATCTAGTCCTTAATCGAAGGATTTGATAAAATATTAATTTTTGAAAAAATGGTCGGTGATCGAAAGTGAAAGTCTAAATTTCGGTGAAAATATCACTTCATTTTCCTTGATATAAAAAAAAGTTTGCATCGAAAAAAAAATCCTTCGATTAAGGACTGCCTTTTGATATAAAAAAAAAGTGCAAAATTTCAAGTAAATCGGTCCACTCGTTTTTGAGATATCTTGGTCACCGATTTTGAAAAAGCCGTTTCGAGAAAAACGCATTTAACTCCGTTATATTTGCGTCGCGCGGCTCGCACAACGTAACTATAAAAACGGCCGTAACTCGCTCAATTTTGAACGGATCGACTTGAAATTTTCAGAGAATATTTTTGAAAGGTTATACTTTAAGAATTCGTCGAAAACGAAAAATCGATTTTTTCGAAAATTCTGACTAGGCGTAACCCCTTATACTCTTGTAGTCGGCTAAAAGAGATCAATAAACAGTTTTTTGATTGTCAACATTGCAAAAATCCAAATAGTGATATTGACGATCAATAATGGAGAATAAATTATTTTATAAAGAATGAAGGTATGGAATATAGGAAAAAGGGATTCTAATATCTAATGAAGGATTTCAAATATTCGTTACAACATTTTTATATGAACTGAAGAAGGCAAACTAAAAAAGAAACTAGAGAACAGTAATAAATTTCTACAAAACTCACTCTTTAATTAAAATAACGATTGCAATATATTATGTATAATTTAATTATGGGCAATAATTATTTACAATCGTTATATAGTGCGTATATATCTCTACCATTCTTCGGGCTCAATTCCAGCACTTAATTCGTTTCCTTAACGAAGGTATTGCAAGTAACAAGTCCATTTGTCGTCATATCCGATGTTGGAATTCCATAATCAGACATAAATGTCATTTTTTAACTTCTGTCATTAATATAGAAAAGCCAAGTAGGTACATGTAAAATAGAAGTTAAAAGATATGAGAAATAATATACGTTACATAATGATCAGATTCATACTCACATTTGTCATAGAGAATCCTTATGCAAAATACGGTGATTACAAGTTCAAACAATCATTTTGTTTTATTGACTGCGGTTTCTGTAACATAATTGAGACTTATATTGCGCTTTGAGTGATAACATTGCGATCAATCCTAAAGGAAGTTCCTATTAGAGAGGACCGGGGTCAAGAGTGTAATAAAATTATATTTCCGATATTTCTTAGTATTCACCCTTATCCATTTTCCTCATTTTAATCTACTTTAATCTACTTTAAATACAGCTCTATAAAAATAAATGGATAACCTAATTAATAAGAAATTAGTCAGAGTATACCTTAATAGTTAATACTGAACCAGCGATATATGTTTTTATTTGTTCTTCATTCTTTTCCAGTCAGGCATGCATACCGACATCTAACAATTGATTCATGTTACAGTAATTCGTAACTTGTTTACAATAGAACCTGCCTATTCTGGGCACTGAATTCTCTAAGTGTCCCTTATTTTGCTGGTTCTTACAATGAGAGAAATCAAAGTTTAGACGATCCACTGCAAATGCACATGCAACGCGTCTATGCTCGGCGCTAGCCTAATGCGCCAGCCACTAGGTGTCTAACAGTATACAATCCGTCCCTTTCAATACACGCCAGCGTAGCGGGTTGCATATATCGGTATCCGCCTGGTGCCGGACACAGGCGCATGGCCCCTGCAGCGGATCCGAGGCGTCAACCGATATGCAACCCGCTACGCTGGCGTGTATTGCGTGGAACGGATTGTATATATACAGGGTGACATTTTGAAAACTTGCCACCCCAATATCTTAGAAAGTTACAGGGATTTTCTAAAAAACAAAAATACGGTTTCGGCAGTGGAGAGGGGGAACCAAAATGACATAATCGGAGACGCACCTACTCCAACCCCCTTAGGGGTAGCCCCCCCAACTTTGTAATCTTAAATAGCAACCCCCCATGTGTGATACAGCGTTGGAAAGCTCTTTAAAAATGCTTTACAACAACACCAAATTTTGGTACCTTTCGATGAGTAGTTTTTGCGCAAATCGAGAAAGAAACTGCTAGAAGTAAGTTGTCAATTTATTTATTAAAGGTCAATTACGTTACAATAAATTTTCGAAATGATTTCCATTGATTTTTCGGACTTTTTCAAATGTTGTTCTTGAAATTTTGCGACATTCTTGCATAATTCTCTGTTTCAGTTGGTTAATGCTTGCTGGTTGAGTTTGAAAAACAACAGATTTCAGATGTCCCCATAAGAAGAAATCGCAGGGAGTAAGATCAGATAATGGAAATCATTTCGAAAATTTATTGTAACATAATTGACCTTTAATAAATAAATTGACAAAACTTACTTCTGGCAGTTTCTTTCTCGATTTGCGCGAAAACTACTCATCGAAAGGTACCAAAATTTGGTGTTGTTGTAAAGCATTTTTAAAGAGCTTTCCAACGCTGTATTACACATGGGGGGTTGCTATTTAAGATTACAAAGTTGGGGGGGCTACCCCTAAGGGGGTTGGAGTAGGTGCGTCTCCGATTATGTCATTTTGGTTCCCCCTCTCCACTGCCGAAACCGTATTTTTGTTTTTTAGAAAATCCCTGTAACTTTCTAAGATATTGGGGTGGCAAGTTTTCAAAATGTCACCCTGTATATATATATATATTCCTATCATTCGCTAATTGTACTACCGGGCAAAACCTATGTATTCTAGGCAGTAGGTGCCCAAAATAGTCGGGTTCTACTATATTTCAATCGGTAATGACCCATAACACCGATAATAACACCGATTTTACTGATCTAATTTTAAACATCTAAAGCCAACCTGGTTCAGTGTGTATTCGAGGAAGTTTGATATAAAGCGATATGCTGTAGTATACTCTGAACTATACGCTACTGGTTGCTGACCCAAGGAGAAATGGTAAGGCAAGATGACGTCCAAATGATGCCACTCTGACTTAAGAAGACGTCGTGTGGATGCCATTTGGACGTAAACTTCACTTGTCATTTCTTCTTGGGAACCCGAGACTGCAATACGATTGGTAAGAATGACTTTCAATGTTCGGCAATAGCTTCTAAAGAAAATCTCAAAGTCTTAATCGGTGAGCAGACGTAAAAACGTGGCAGGGGGCGCGCACGCTCAAAACGTTAAACATTAGTAATGGTTATTGCAATCCAAAATTAATGCACCGGTTTATCATCTTAAAAATGAGACACGCTGTAATAGTTGCGAAAAAGCAAAACATTTTAATTTTAAATGTTCATGTTGAAATTCAATAATTTTATGTTATTTTAACAATTAAGTGCCATGATGTTCGTCAGCTCTTTCGAACGCGTCCCCCGCCATATTTTTACGTCTACCGGACGATTAGGACTTAGAAATTTTTTACAGAAACGATTGCTAGGTTCTGTAAAATATTTTAACTAATTATATAGCATTCTAAAGTCGGTAAACAATAGTATATAGTTTAGAGCATACTACGGTATATCGCTTATGTCAAGCTTCCTCGAATGTGCACACTGTATATTTCAATATTCATTTAAACATAAGAATCTTTTCCACGTTATCTTAGGTTCAAAGAGTGTAATAAATATGTTTGTTTTATTGTAGTATCCTTAGTAGACCTAATCCACTCATTTCACTACCAGCAAATGTTAATTAACCAGAATTCAATTCTCGTTTAGTAAGTACTAGAAGCGCATATGTATATATGTATGTATAATTCATCTTCCCGTATACGACGTATACACCGTTGAAAAGGGAAAATCTTATATTATTTGATTTCAATGATACGGTATGAGTTTTCGTAATAAAAAATATGAAATGATTGTAGGGCGATTCGGGGGGACCTCTGATGGTTAACGGCGAACTGGCTGGTTTAGTCTCCTGGGCTTACGGTTGCGGTGGAAAGGATTTTCCTACTGTCCATACGAGGATTTCAAAGTATCTCTCCTGGATTACAATCAACATACTCGCGAGCCACAATTGAACCCATAGGGGTTGCAATTAGTAGTTTATCGATTATAGTTAGATGGAGGTGAATTCTATCATTGTGCATCCTTACCTTGTTACTTTTAAAAAATCCCCCTACATCATAAAACTTAGTTATATATGTAGACTCTACGTCAATACATGTTCTTCTCCACCTTTTTTTTCATTTTTCTCTCTTTTTACACCTTGTAAAACGGCGATTGGTGACATAATTTCGTGAAAAAAATAGTACCTCATGAGGTAGATTGATCATGTATCGTTACATCCACGAATACACATCGACAATTAGAAATTAGAAAAGACGTACTATGACCTATAATAGTAAAAAGAACCACTATATAAGATATAGTAGACGCTTTACAATATTGGCGGTTTCATACTAGCTTCCACCACATTCATCTTTCAATTTATTTATAGCAATTTCATTATTGAAAAGCTCACCTGTTTTTTGAGGGCAGTCAAGCATTTATCCTTAGTCCTCTCGAAGCGCTCAAACTTGAAACTGTTACTGCGGTAGAGCTCGTTGTCGCTTTGTTGTCTCCTACACAGCCTGCGCGTCAAAGCTCTCGGTTTACAGGGCGCGCACTCCGTTGCGAGTTCCCAATGCAAATGCAGCATCGCCAGCTCTGCCGTACACCTAGCCATGGCACATCCGGCGCGTCGCACGTGGCATTTTACTCGTTTGATTCGACCTTCCGAAGGTTTGTGCGGACAGGGCTGAGACACGCAATTGCAGGTAGGACGAGGACGTCGCGTAGTCACCGGGTGAGAGCAGGGCTCTGCCTCGCATTCGCAGGCGGTGGAATCTCTGTTGCGGGTGCAAGCTAATTTGTCCGTAACACCCAAGGAGGTCGACGCGGGGTATCGATGAGAGTTCGCCGTAGTCATGGCCATCAACGTTTTTGTTGTTAAGTGGTGGCACGGTTGTTCCGTGCAATCGCACCTGAAATTGAGAAGAAGAACTGTACTAGGGGTGTTCATGGAAATCGATTTACGATGCAATAAAAAGGGTTCGAACGCGCAGCAGATCTTCTAGGATTCTGTAAACACGAATACTAGATGCATCCCTAAGTCCATGTTTAAAAAGACGCGTACTGGTTACATGCACAAGAGAAATTATTGGCTCATCAGGAAAATTTTGATAATATATATACACCCGTGTGGAAATGTTCATTGGGCCCCAATTGGGCTGCCCAATTACTAGTTGGGCGCCAATTAGGCAGCCCAATCAGTGCCCAATTGGGCTTTCGTTGGGCTTGTAACGCTCAGCCCAATCTATGCCCAATTTGGGCCGCCCAATTGGGCCCCAGTTGGGTAACCCTATTTATGCCCAATCAATCTGAAATATTACTTTCAATGAATAATAAGATTAATAATGAATAAGAAGATTAATAATAATTAATAAGATTTTATATTTTCTCATAAAATGTACACGAGTAAAATATAAACGTATTCAAGCGGAACAATGATTGACACAAATCATACACGCGGGTTTCCTTAGTTTTTCATAAGTACAATTTAAGAATTTTCTATTTTCATATTTTATAGATTTATATGCAAGGGGGATTAGGGTGCGATTAATAATGTAAAAGGCCAAGGCCATACAGTAAGAAATAATAATAATATAAACGTATTCTTCAGTTTTTAGGGCTCTATCATACACTATATACACTACACTACATACACTATATTTATTTAAATATACAGGGTGTTACTTAATGATAGGCCGTAATTGCAAGGGCACATTACTGAATCTATTTCCAGTAGAAAAGTTCATATTAACATGTGTCCTAAAATGTCTGATTTTCAAGATACAGGACGTCAAAATTTTAAAAAATCGGTTTTTTAATAATATCTCAAAGATCTTTGTGCCGATTTTGTTGACATTTGGCACTGTTGTTTATTGTAATAAGACGCTAAGTTAACACTAACTAGAAGATAATTATGAGTTCCAGTAGCGTCCCGGGGGACAGTCTCACGAATAATATTTTTTTTCCTCAAAAACGAAGTGAGGTACGAAGTAATGTCAAGAGACAAAAAAGTTGTATTTTTAGCTGCTTAATCTGAAAAAATATAAAATTTTTTAAAAAGTGGCGTACACTTTTTTTGTCAATATTATTCGTGAGATTGTCCCCCGGGACGCCACTGGAACTCATAATTATCTTCTAGTTAGTGGTAACTTAGCGTCTTATTACAATAAACAACAGTGCTAAATGTCAACAAAATCGGCACAAGGATTGTTGAGATATTATTAAAAAACCGATTTTTTTTAAACTTTGACGTCCTGTATGTTGAAAACCAGACATTTTAGGACACATGTTAATATGAACTTTTCTACTGGAAATTGATTCAGTAATGTGCCCTTGCAATTATGGCCTATCATTAAGTAACACCCTTCATATACACTATGCAAAAAAAACAAGCTCGAAGTCGTGAGCAGACCGGGCAAGCTAAAAATGGCGCGTTTTGCCACGAGTCGACTCAAGTCGAACGATTTGGTAGTTCGACCGTATATATAGTCGACTTAAAATTTCTTTGTTATTAGTCGAATCGCATGAAGTCGCAAGACGAGCTACTTCGTTCGATTCGACTAATAACAAAAAAAAATTAAGTCGACTACGGTCGAACTACCAAGTCGTTCGACTTGAGTCGACTCGTGGCAACGCGCTTTAAGAGACTAAAAACTACTCGCTGCAGCTACTCGTTCCCGCGCCGTCGTCTGACGTATTCTCGCCCCCGGCGGTGCCACCTCGGCTTCACGGATGCCACGCTCCGCGTTGGACTTCCCTGCCTTAAGCGCGATTTATAAGCTCTTCCGCTGCCGCTCCCGTTCGCCGTTCCCGTTTCCGTTACCGCTGCCGTCTGAAAGGGTCATTTATAAACTTTTCCGCTGCCGATCCCGTTCCCGTTGCCGCTGCCATAATTCGTACGCTCTGAGGTTATATTGATTTCTGACATTTGTGAGGTTAGCGTTTTATAAACATATGCCAGTGATTACGTACCGTTTGTGTGATGCGATTAGAAAGCTGCCGTGAAAAAGCTCCTGAATCAAAAAATGGCATCGAAACCGATCTGAACGACGCCAACACCCGCGGATGACTACGCTTGCGCATTCACGCTTGTCCGGTGATACTATTGGATGAGGAGACCCGCGGGTGTGCTCATGCAAAACTCGCAATTTTACTATGGTGCATTTGATCGCGGACATACGGTACTGTCGTTTGTTTGCTGTAGATAAGTTTATTTAGCTACAGAATATTATAAATGTAATATAAATGTAATAAGAAAGCATTTTAACCCTCCGTTAGTCGGGTTCAACCCACCCGACTAACGGAGGGTTAAGGGTCACGTGACGCAGTTGTGATTGCTGCAGTTTGGGAACGCGAACGGGAGCGATGGCGGAAGTTTATAAATGCGACTTAGGATTCCCTATATCTTAACTTTGAACGGGAATGGGAACGGCGGACGGGAGCGGCAGCGGAAAAGTTTATAAATCACGCTTTATCGTCGTCCTCCGTCCCAGTCCCTTGCGTAAGCCAAAGCCGATCCAATGGCCTCGATGGCTGCCTTCTCTGAAGAAGGGGCTTCCTTGCTGCTCCTTCGAGTTACGGTATCTGACAAAAAACATTACAAAATGATGTATTGCAATCATTACTTTGAAAGGTTTTTACTCCGTAAATATATTTCAAAAACAATAATTTACATGAAAAAATATTAATCACTCTCACCTATTATACACCGATGGAGCCTGAACTCTTTAACAAGAAACTTGCTAGACGCTTTGCGGACGTTCGTGAATTTAACAGCCAGATCTTTTGCTAAATATATCTTCATGATGTTCACCACGCTTTTAGAAATATTTCCTTCTACATCCATAAGCGAGTTGAGAGAAGAAATCTGCAAGTAAAATTAAAATTTGTAATATATGGACGTGCGTCACTTTAAATGGATGAAAATTTTCATCCTTCAACATTCTCCCAACCGTGGACTTGCTGATTCTAACCTCTGTTGCCACAGCTCGAATACTCGTTCGAGGATTATTCCTTATTCTTTCTAGCACAGAGTATCGATATTTTGCTGCACCTGTATTCTTCTGGGACTTCCTAAAATAATTATAAAAACCCTATATAATTCAGCCCTGACAAATACAATCTTATCGCGCTATACCTTATCGAGGAGATCCTTCGACGTGATGATTCCGAAACGTTTTTATCGAGAAATATTTATATATTTCTAACATACGGTAGTGTTCACGAATATTGTAAAATATCGCAGGAATGTTACAGAAAAGTTACTTGCAAAAACGTGCTTTGTGGGGTGTAAATGATGATATTTTGTAACTTCCATCGTTATACCAGAGGCGAAGAAGAGATGAAATAGAAGAGAGGTACATGTACACTTCACGTTTGACAGGTCGGTATATAAATTGGAACTTGTGTGATGGTATAATACGAAAGAGGAAATATATCGATAAAGAAAAAATAATAATAAAGTAGTTACTCCATTATTGTAGTCCAATTCCATTGTGTATCCCTTATTTTTCTGCCATGACTTTGATTGTTGATAGTGAAGAAAAATCAAATTTATTGGTTGATCCATCCACTATCAACAATCAAAGTCGTGGCAGAAAAATAAGGGATACAATGGAATTAGATTACAATAATGGGGAGTAACTATTTGATTATTTTTTTTTATCGATATATTTCTTCTTTCGTATTATACTATCACAAGTTCCAATTTATATACCGACCTGTCAAACGTGAAGTGTACATGTACCTCACTTCTATTTCATCTCTTCTTCGCCTCTGGTGTAACGATGGAAATTACAAAATATCATCATTTACACCCCACAAAGCACGTTTTTGCAAGTAACTTTTCTGTAACATTCCTGCGATATTTTACAATATTCGTGAACACTACCGTATGTTAGAAATATATATTTCTCGATAAAAACGTTTCGGAATCATTATGTCGAAAGATCGCCTCGATAAGGTACAGCTCGATAAGATTGTACTTGTTCGGGCTGAATTATATAAGGTTTTTATAATTATTTTAGGAAGTCCCAGAAGAATACAGGTGCAGCAAAATATTGATGCTGTGCTAGAAAGAATAAGGAATAACCCTCGAACGCGAATATTCGGGCTATGGCAACAGAGGTTAGAATCAGCAAGTCTACGGTTGGGAGGATATTGAAGGATGAAAATGTTCATCCATTCAAAGTGACGCACGTCCATGCACTCGAAGCAGCAGATCCAGCTCGCCGAATGAACTAATCCAACTGGTTCTTGGAACAACAAGTGGATGATCCCTCGTTCGAAAGAAACCCCCTCGGGTTCGCATTCGATTTGGAGTCCTGGATAGAATTGAGCAGCATTATTTCTGTAACAAATTATAAATAACACAATTATATCCAGCATTTCACTGTTTAAAATATACCGAACTTACTCTACATAGAAATTAAGAAACTATATTAATCTGAGTTAACCTTTCTATAGATAATAACGACAGAATTATTAAAACTGATATATCTCCTCTTTTGTATTATACTATCACAAGTTTCAATATATATACCGACCTGTCAAACGTGAAGTGTACATGTACCTCACTTCTATTTCATCTCTTCTTCGCCTCGGATGTAAAGATGGAAATTATAAAATATCATCATTTACACCTTATAAAGCACGTTTTTGCAAGTAATTTTTCTGTAACATTCCTGCAATATTTTACAGTATTGGTGAACCCTACCGTATATATTAGAAATATATATTTCTCGATAAAGACGTTTTGGAATCATTCTGTCGAAAGATCTCCTCGATAAGGTACAGCTCGATAAGATTGTACTTGCTCGGGCTGAATTATATGGGGTTTTTATAATTATTTTAGGAAGTCCCAGAAGAATACAGGTGCAGCAAAATATCGATGCTCTGTGATAGAAAGAATAAGGAATAACCCTCGAACCCTAATCGGTATCAGTGATTCCTCATTGACCGTTGTTACACCAGAGACGAAGAAGGGATGAAATAGAAGTGAGGTACATGTACACTTCAGGTTTGACAGGTCGTGTATAAATTGGAACTTGTGATAGTACGAAAGAGAAAATATATCGATAGAGAAAAAATAATGATAAAGTAATTACTTGATTATTGTGATCCAATTCCATTGCATCTCCTATTTTTCTGCCACGGCTTGTTGATGGAGAAGAAAAACCATTGATTCGTCCCGTGCTCGCATGACGCTGAAAACAAAAAATAGAATATCCACAAAGATATATGTCCTTCATAGGCAATACAAGTGAGGTTAGAATGGTCAGATAGAAAGTAACTTATCTGATGGCAATTCTTTTGAGATGCTGCCGTCTCCTTTCCTGCTCTTTATGCACAGGCATCCAGAGAAAAGTAGCACTGCATCCGTTCACTATCACGATTCACGATTATTAAAAAAAAATACAAACGATTAGCAAACTACATGGAGCGTCTGTCACATTCACCACTATTCGTCAGGGCCGTCCCGAAAAAAGGGGACGTTTTCAGCCTCTCTCCAGGGCCGTACTCTTTTCCGGGATGGCCCTGGCGAATTTCTAAACACAAAAATAGCCGTAGCGCCTAAACTAAAATAGCTAGAAAAAAAAATTCATAAAGCAAAGATTAGAATGTTATTATCTGCAACTTTTATTAAGGTCATTTTGTCGAAAAAAAATAATAAAATAATAAAAAAGCCTTTTGATTCGGTACTCTGGAGACTACCCTTAAACAGCCCTGAAAAAATCACTCTACCCTCGTCGATTTGTTTGCGGCATAGGTAAAAATGGATAAGTGCCTTGGACTAAGTGATTAGGTACCTAAGTTGGGGCCAGATTGGGGTACCCAATGTAGCCCCAACTAAACGCAAATATTATACTATATCGTATCACCTGACCCAAATTTCAGTCACTAAAAGTTCGGAATAGATTTCAATTTTATTTATTCTGTAATAGAAATGGCCAATTTATCATTATATATATCTTACTCCACTCAATTTGAAAAATGCTGTAAAGATTATTAAAAACGCAGTTATCAAAGAATGAAATATATTATATATTTATTACCAATGTCATCATAATAAAGTTAGTAAAGTTAGTAAAGTTAGTAAAGTACATTAAAACATAAAAATTATACAATATTTCTTGCTAGGGTAGTGATTAGGTACCTTAGTTGGGGCCAGATTGGGGTGCCCAACGTAGCCCCAACTAGTACCTTAGTTGGGGCCTGATTGGGCTGCCCAACGTAGCCCCAACTAAACGCTAATACTACATCGTATCACTTGACCCAAATTCCAGTCACTAAAAGTTCGGAATAAGTTCTAAATGTCCAGATTTATTTTTACTTCCGGTACATAAATAAAACAAACAATTATATCTATTCGATTTATTATATTTTATTTAAATTGGGCCGCCCAATTGGGGCCTAATTGGCGCCCAATTACTGATTGGGCCAACTTGGGCAGATTTCCACACGGGCATATATAGATACCGGTAGTAACACTTTCAGGAGATCAAATTTGTTTTCAAAGGAAAATTTCATGATTCTTTATACGAAGGATATAATCGAATTGTTTAGAGGTGAACTGAAGCTAATTTTAACTTAGTTTAATGTATAATTCTAATAGAGTTAAAGCTGGACTAATTTTAGTTGACCTCTGTAGAATTATCTCTAAAAGCATATCTGTACCTCAGAGCCAGACTATGTTAACCCCTTTCTGCATGATTTTTGTAAATTCCATGAAAAAAATATATATGACAGCTTTGCCCCTATTATTCATCAGAAAAATAATTTAAAAAATATTTATGAAAAAATAAACATTTATTTAAAAAAATGATTTATGCCATATATGAGGGGCTGAGATTCATAGTGGTGCAAGTCAGATTATCCAGATTTTCGTCGTCGTCACAAACATACTCGTACAAAGCCCTTCCTAACACTGTTAGAAGTGTTTTTGATTTCACAATATGACGCTATACGCATGTGTAGAGAATTCAAAAATACATTCTTAATTTTAATAAGCAAACTTTGAATTCACTACAAAACTTTTCAAATCACAAATTTCGTTTTGATTTCCAAACACATATTAGGAAATAAAAACTCGTACTTTTATTTAATCACTGTTTCTTTAAATAGGCAACATTCACTCTGAATTCCTAACATCGTGTTCGTATTTCACAACAGCGTTTAAAAAAAACAATACCCATATTTGGTTTTAAAACATGTATGGGAAAAACCTAAAACGTCTCTTTTGAATTCACAATACATTGTGATGTTTCAATAGCGTCGTCGGCTCAGTTTGCGTCTACGTGTGATATAATAATGATGTTTCAAACAGTGCAAATTGTACCGAATTATTCCATAAATAATGAATGATTAATATTATCATAATCGCTACTGTTTTGAAAAAGAAAGTATCAAATTATTTTATAAAATTTAATGAGAAGAACCTTCGAGAGCAGTCACTGCGTCATGTTCGGTTTCTATATACCTATGACTGGAGTCGACCGACACCAATATTGAAGAGTCGATGGCTCAATTGGTAGAGTGCGATGCAGCTCGTCCTAAAGATCGGAGGTTCGAGTCCCGGTAGAGTATGAAAAAAAAACCAACACCACTAGGCGGGTCGGCAGGTAGCAGTGTAAAATCACTGCGTGCGTTCCATTTTTAGGTTGAGTTAGTAGTGTATTGTGATTTCACAACACCTTATCTTTCAAATTTCACAGTATCGAAGCACTTCTACTTTTCCACACAAAGTATTGTGATTTTAAAATACAATGATTTCGAAATTCCTAACACCATTACGCATTAGTTTCAATGTACACTCGTGTTAGTAAAAATGCTTCCAGTACATTTATTGTGATTTCCTAATAGAAACTTCTAACAGTGAAGATTATAGTTTCTGAGACGTATTACCGTTGAAACATGTATAGCTATAATTTGATGTAACTAACAAGAAAGGTTACATGTATATTTTGGGACGACAAAGCGGTTGCTTTGGAAAATCTGGATAATCCGACTTACACCACTATGAATCTCGGCCCCTCATATGGTACAACATAGGTACACAGGCACAATAACGTAGGGGAGAAGTGGTATGAATGGGACACTTTTTTTATATGAGCTATATTTTTCTCATTTTTATAGGAAATGATCTTGGTTTCCGCCAGCTTATTTTAAACCGTGAACAATAATTGAAGCTTACGCAGAATATTATTAATTTCAATACAAAAAAAAATTAACACGTTTCTTTTCCAATTAAAACTAATGTCCCATTCATAACACCCATGCTTTGAATGGGACAAGACCACGTTATGAATGGGACGAAAAAATAAATTATGCATGATCTTGTTTTACTCAGCTTTTATTGACACAAAAAAATCTAATATAAATAAAATAATAAACCTTAAGAACTTGAATACATAGAAACAGATAATCTTCGCTTTACCATTCCTTTCATTCTTACAAAATCTTTCCAAATTCTTTTTCGTAATGATTAAAAGAAATATGAAATCTTAAAGTAGATTGAGTGCGAGCTGTAGCCTCATTTCTTTCGGGTTAAGGAAGCTTCCTTAAAATCCGGTCTCTTGGCACTTCACAAATATTTTCCTCTACAGGATACACAAACTTTTCAGAATTTCCATGGCGCCTCAAAAATTTAACTCGAAATTCAAAGTTTGTAAGCTTTTCTTCAACAACTACAATGTAGGAAATTTTGTTCTTCTTTGTGGAAAAGTCGACTAAGACATGTCCCATTCATGACCTAAATGTGTGTCCCATTCATAGCTTGGTAACATGGCGGTGTAAACATGGACACAAAAAATATAACCTTTATGTTTATTGATGCTTTCTTGTATAAAAAATATAAAATATAAAATTTCTTACTTTGACAAACTTTTCCGTTGAGATTACACGTTGAAATGCAATGGAGAAATGACATGAATGTTGTTATGATGTTGTGTTGAAAGACAATAACATTAGAAACAAGGTGGTTTTTGAAAAAATGAAATTAAGCGTAAAATAAGCTCAAAAATCGGTTTTGAAATATCGGCTTAGCTCCGCCCACAAGAAACGGCGCGGTGAATGCAGATAGCAGCTGTGACGTCACGGATCGTCCCCCTAGTCGCCGGCCGGCTACAAGTTTACCGCTTGCAGTTGGCGCTATGAGCATTCTTCGTTCAGATTTTCCCAGAGCTTGGTCAATTGCGAACTGTAGAATTTGTGCCACGTACACCCGTGCTCACGGAATCTGTCGCTGGTGACTTTTTTTAAATGTTATTTTTAAACGTACTAACCAATGATTAATCAATCCTCGTGCTTTCATTAACGAGAGTAGACGTCACCGTAGCTAATGAGGGCATGAGAATTAATTGTTCACTGGTTAGTACGTTTAAAAATAAGGTTTAAAAAAAGTCACCAGCGACAGATTTCGTGAGCACGGGTGTACCTACTTTAATATGACCGATAGTGTCGCAGAAAAAAAACCGTCTCGAGGACATTATTATTGTGTCGTACCAAAGTGCAGAAATACTTCGGTAACTGCACCTGATAAGTTGTACTTCGCAATTCCACGAAATAAAGACATTCGAAGAGAATCGAATAAGTTCGAATCGAGAGATTTGGTGTGATCTTATTACACTGAGAAAAAAAAAGATTAAAAATTATTCCGTTAGAAGGATAATCTAAGTACGAAAGGTAAAATAGATCAAATTTTCCTAAGGAAGGTTAAATTTTAAACTCTGGAAGGAAATTTTTGATCTATTTTACCTTTCGTACTCAGAATAATTTTCCTTCTAACAGAATAATTTTTAATTTCTTTTTTTCAGTGTAGAATATAAGAGTAATTTGTATCTACAAACTATATATGTATCAGCATAGATTTAAGATTGAATGATAATGATTATTTGGTCTGATTAAGGTTTTCTTTTGGGGTTTTTCCTTAATCCGTAGCAACAAATGTTGGACCATTGTTATGTTCCCCAAAAGCAAATTATAATAGATAAGACAACTTCTACATTAATTTAATCGATTACTTCTTGAGTGAGAGTATTGAAATAAGCAAAAACTGCTCGATGTTAGATATTTATAATCCTAAGTTTAAGACTATGATTTATTACCGCAAAGGAAAGGTGAGCATCTAGCATTCAGAAAGGGGTACCTACTAATAATGAAAATTATGGTCATACTAACCTGGCAGCTTTAACGCCTCTTATTTCAGCGCTAACAAAGTCTGACTGGCCTGCTATAAAACTGGACAACATAAACGAGTCAATTTTTGGCAAATTATCGGACTGCCCCTGAACAAAACCAGGTTCCACCATTTTTGCCTTGTACGAGTAGCAATATCTAATGCGTTTGAAAGTAAAATATACACTGCAAACACACTTTCACGACCGACATACGCAGTCTACGCAATAGACACTACGGCTGCCATGGACGATCCGTGACGTCACCCAGCCGACTAGCCACTCACGAAGCGTTTTCGATCACGTGACAAAGTAGGCGTTCCGCTGCGAAACAAACTTACAAATATTTCGCTTGTTGCCCGTTTTTTTGGGAAAAAAATTATTTGATATCATCTTAAGAAGGCTACTACATCGCCTTAAGCAGAAATTCCAAATGATTTAAAATTCATGTCATTTCCCCATTCAAGAATTAAATTTATTCATTCTTAAACTTCTCAATTTTACTACAAGAAACATGTACGAATACTCACAACCTCTTACAGTTAACTGCAAACGATATATTTTTCATTCGTCACCTGCGGTACCTCCCGCGCCATATAACAGAGCAATATGGCATTAAAATATCGCGGGAGATATTTGAATTAAGCCCTGTCCCATTCATAACATGTCCCATTCATGGCACTTCTCCCCTACGTACAATTGGCTACTAATATATATAACTTTTTTATATATATTGCAATCGAGAAGATTTACAACGATTTATAACAGATGGTAGAACACATCAGGTAGGTATCAGTGTATATGGCATATATGGTACAAGATGCAAGAAGGGGTTAAGGGGTTACATCACCTTGACTCACCCAAAAATTACGGTTTTTCAAGAATTTTTTCTGAAGAATTGAAACGTTTCTATCCAAATTAAAGTACAGTAAGGTATCATACTACTATTAAACTACAAAAAATTTTGTTTGTATTTTTTTTATTTATAAAAATGGCGGCTTTAGAGGCAATTTACTGGAGCGCTGCGAAAATCGATGATCGTGTGGTGGGCACGATAACTCAGTCCAGGTTAAGTTAGAACAATGAACGAAAAAGAATTAGTTTCTGTAGCTCAAAAGCTAGCGAAATACGTAGCCGTTTTCAAAAATATGCATTTTCCACAAAATGGCATCGATTTGAAAGGAAAGATACATATTTTGCCCTAAATTTCGTTAATTAATGTGGCATAAAAAAGGCAAATATTAATACGTTGAAAAAACCGTACGTATATATTCCGCTAGATAAACATATAACGAATAAAATAAAAAAAGAATCAAGACGATTTATTGAAAATTGGCAGAGCTAGAGTGCCCACCGGTTTTTAAAATGTAGTTTTGAGAAAAACGCGTTTAAAGTTTCGCAAGAACATTAGCGCGCTTATGCACGTCTCTGTTTCTACACTTAAAAAATTGCTCTTTCACTTTAGATATCGATTTGTAACTAACGGCATATCATTTTGTATTGCAGAGAGTATTTTCAGCCAAAAAAAATTTCTTTGATTTCTTGAAAATGTCAAGGTGGTGTAACCCCTTAACTACCCAGGTAGCATATCAACATCGAAATGACGTTTTTTGAAGGTCAGTTCTGACGTCAGATGACGAAAAATATGACGTCATTTTAACGTCGCAAAGACGGCTTAATTGCACATCCACACGACGTCAGAAAAATCACGTCATAATGACGTTCTACCGAACGTTGTGATGACGTAAAAAATAACGGTTCTAAAAGGTTAGGGGGGTCTGACGTATGTATATCTTTCTATCGTGAGCGGTCACCCATCCAACTAGAGTGTCCGCACTTTTCGCTGCTTAACTTCGTTAATCGGTCAGTGTCCTCGAGTCCTCATCTGCTGCACGCTCTTGTGGTTAAGAATATTATTACTATTGGTGTTCATATGAAGTTTGATGAATAAATGTATATTGCTTTTCCTGTCAATAAGAAAGAGCTTGAATAAATAAGATTTTATAATTGTATTATTCTTTTCTCAACATTTTTCTAAATTTATGATTGTGTCTTTTGATAAATATTCTTGCATAGACGCAAATTGATATTAATATCAATTTGCGTTTATGCAAGATATAAATAATAAATAAATAAAAATAAATAATTATATGAATATTTATTCATCCTACATTAATTGATTGTCTTTCCTTTAATTTAATAATCTGTGCTTTTTAATAAACAGTATAGTTTATAACTTGCTCAACATACTCTGGAGACTCGAAATGAAATAATTTATTGATTTAATAATTGAACAAATTACAATTTTTGTCCATTTATTTACAAATAAATTTTCAAGTTTCTATACCTATATGCAGGAGATTGAAATTTTTCTAAGTCTCGTTCGTCATTAAAAATGACAGAAAAGTTCCGTCAAAAAGACGTTGAATTTTGACGTCCAAGGTACGTCGTAAATATGACGCCTCTGTGACGTTAATATTACGACAATTGACGTCTGAAACCCTATACTGACCAAAAAATGACGTCTGAGACGTTATTCTAACGTCAGTGTGCTACCTGGGTATGGACTTAACATAGTCTGACTCTGAAGCACAGATATTGATATATAGGAGACATATTATAACATACTTGAGTTTTTATATGAAATGGCCGAAGAGACTATGAAGGGTATCAATCAATCAATCAGTCAATCAATCTCCCTTTTCCTCCCCCCCCCCCCTCTCGTTCACCTTGCCTGAAAGGTCTATACACTAGATCGGTATATTCGTTACTTAGAGTCAATCCGTTACCCCCTCTTTCGTAGGATGATTAAAAAATGCCTCCGATAACATGAGATCTGCGGTAGTCACAGGGGGTATCTCAAAAGCCCTTGTGGCATTGTTTACCTTCGAAAATTCCGGGAAGCCGATGCCCCCCGAGGAGCGTGAAGACATGGTTGAGATTCAGGGGGACAGTCACAGGAAGGCGAGGAGGGTTGAATTCTTCGTACCCTAATTAACACAGGGTGCACGGGACACGGCTGTACTTGACATCCACAGACGATGGTGCGCGGTCCTCGGGATTTGCGCACCCCATTCCCCCGTTTTGCTCGTTGATCCACGTGCAGCTGACACGGCTGCGTAGGGCAGCCGCAACGTCTTACGGCGCCGCGACGACCAGCACCCTGTACGCGTCTCCACACCCGCTCCATTCAACGACCGGTATGCGACTGGCACCCCTTGCGCCTTATCGTTCATCCCCCGTCGACCACGCTCGACGAAGGGCGGCGAAATACGCAAGCGTACCGCAAATTCTGAAGCGCAATATTACCGACGGCGCGCGGCGGCCCGATGATACAGTCTGATTCACACAGTAGGAATTTTACAATAAAGAATACCTACCTATAGGGGATATGGTGTGACTGTACGAGACTTGCTGCATTCTAAATAGATGAAGGTAGTACGCTTGTAGTTGATGCGTATTTATCTTTAAAAACGGCGGCTTTCAACTATCCCAAACAATAAAGACAAAAGATGTGGGGCTATACCTAGAGTAGGGGTTGCTTCAATGTAGTGCTACTACACACACATATTATGTGTACATATATCTCGCGTATTCTTATGTCTACTCCATCCGAAAAGATGCAGAGTAAGTGCCGTTTCACATGGGACCGAAGATCGGTGCTGACGATCGGTCGCACCTCATCATCAGTTTTATAAAAGTGCTTTCACATGAGGTCGTATAGTCAGTCATCAATATGTATCTGGAAAGTGCAGAGCATCGTATTGTTGTCGCTTTGTGCGTGTTTATATCAAACATGTGCTTGCAAAATCGAAAAATCGACAACACTGTTATTTCAAATGCAACCGATGATCAGCCTGCATGTGAACAGCTCCGTCTGTTGAATGGCCCTGATAACAAACCGACGATCGGACACGCCACGAGCTAAACCGATGGCTATCGAGCGTTTTTAACCGGTCGACCGATGATACGCATTCATGTGAAAGCTACGTTTGAAATAATGGACTCTCCCGATCGTCAGCACCGATCATCGGTCCCATGTGAAACAGCACTAAAGCAAAAAAATTCTTATTCCGTCAACAATAATGGTCATGGGAACTAAAAGAAATATCTCCTACGGACGTATAAGGGTGAATGCCCCGAAGTGAAACAAAACACCTTTCCATTTTGGTCACAAAAAAAAAACAATATTTTTGAGAGAAAACTAGAATAGAAGCTTGGTTTACCAATTAAAAACAAATATTTACAGGAGACAGTTCATTTTTGTCATTGTTTTTTATTTTATTTAGCTTTTCTTTAAATTTAGCAGCAGGGGAATCGTTCAAAAAGTTAATGGATTTAACCAAATTCGGTATAGGGGTTTTTTTGGGTCGCTGATCACGAATCTGAAGTCGGATTTCAAAAATTCAAGATGGCAGATCCAATATGGCGAACGAAATTTTCGAAAATCGACGGATTTATCCCAAATTTGGTATAGGGTTTTTTTTGGATCGCTGATCACGAATATGGTAGTTATATTTGCAAAAATTAAAATTTTCGAAAATCTCGTCCGCCATGTTTGATCCGCCATTTTTAATTTCTGAAATCTGACTTCAGATTCGTGATCGGCGACCCAAATAACCCCCCTCTCTATACCAAATTTGGCACAAATCCGTCGATTTTCGAAAATCTTGTCCGCCATATTGGATCCGCCATCTTGCATTTTTGAAATCCGACTTCAAATTCGTAATCAGCGACCAAAAAAACCCCCTATACCGAATTTGGTTTAAGTTCATTAACTTTTTGAAAATCATGATCTCTGGCTGGTTTTTTGAGATTAAAACAAAAATGTGATGTGATGGCCAAATTCTGACACCGGATTCGTGATCAGGAGGCAAAATTAATGTGGATAACATATCGCACATCAAAAGTATATCCTACTTACGAGCTTACCTTTCATAATGCTCATTTCTCTGTAGAAACATTCCCCTGGAACTATTTTTCCAGGGGAACGACACCAGGGGAATGACAAAACATGAGATTATTTTCAATTAAATTTGAACGAGCTGAGCGTCATTATTAGGCTTACACCCAAAAATATATTAATATTAACCTTAGTTATTTACTTCTAGTTCACAACATAATTTCAATATTCACTAGAACTATTACTTACCAGGGGAATGACAGTTTCAATGTGACTACAGAAAAAAGTTCTGTAACTTATAGATTAACTTGAGAATAAATACACGTAAACCAATCAGTTTTTGGAAACCCACTGTGCATCACTTGCTACTTACTCTCACCTGGTAAAACAAACCTCTGGCTCCATTTCCCAGGCATTAATGGAATTTTAACATGCGCAGGGGAATGACATGCATATTGTGGACACGCAAGTTTAACATTTTTTTAGACTTATTAGAGTAACTTTTTTATTTATTTATCTACTACGACTTTTAAACAGAGTTTTTTGTAAGTAGATCTTAATTTATAGCTGCTTAAGCATACCAAATACTCTTTCACTTTATGTCTAATGGCTATAAAGCGAAGGAGATACAAACCAGGGGAATGACAATTTACACCTAAAGTATTAAATAAAAACGGAATTTTATAGAACTATAAAAAATATAATCAACGACCCAATAAAACAAAGGCAAAGAGTACTTAAAACAGATATCTAACACATTAGAGTTTAAACCCAAGAACAGTGCACCACTGATATTGTATATTGTGCACTTTACAGGCAACCACCCATAAATAGTATCTTATGTCATAAGGCGGTAATCTGAGGCTTTTTCAGACTGTGTTCAAGTCGTAGTAGGAAGGATGGTGGGGTGGCGGGGCTCGCCGAAGGGGTGGGAGGAGGAGGTGGAGGAGGGTTGGGGCGGAGCCCCCCCCCCCTTGAAAAAACAGCAAAAATCTAAAGCAATTTTATAAACTCAGCCTCACGAGCCTCACGAGCTTCATTGAGGACATCCTGCGGGATGTTGTTGTCAGCGAGGTTATTATCACTTTCTACATTCTCTTGATAACTCAACGAATGTAAATTTATCTCTACACTCGATGTCGAAGTACAATTCAGCTCTTGTTTCACGATATTTTGAAATTCGTCGCCTTCTTCATCGCTCTTCGGGATAATGACGCTTTTTCACTCCATATTTTGATTTTACAGTTATAGGTTTGGTATACTCTCGTGCGTCCGTCAGTCGACTCGAATGAATCGATTCGATACGGTTAATTTCACGTTGCGATCGTCAATTTGAAAAAGACCCACTTCGGACTAAGCAATCACGCCAATCAGAATGCAACAGTGTCAGCTGACAAAGTGAGATAGCTATACTCTACTCATTTCACGTTCCGTTCGTCAATTTGATAAAAGGACCCACTTCGACTAAGTATTCGCGTCAGTCTGAGTAAAGTGTTTTGATGTGTAAACATCTATGCTATGGCTCTGCGGTAGGACCTTCCTGGAAAATTGAGCGTCAGACGTAAGCCATGTAGATGTGACTGCGTCAGTGTGTGTGTGGCGCTACTGCGCATACTATTCGCGCAAGTTGGATTATCTCAACGGGAAAATATTTTAGAGAAAAATGTTTAATACAAAACTTTAAGGATTTTCCCTTGGCTACCCAGTGGTCGTATTGGATTTGACCTTGACCGTGACCTTTAAGGTAATATCAAATGCCTTCCTAAACCGTTCATACGATTGCGATGAAACTTTGGGGAATGGTTGGACGCATGCCCACGAAGGTTTCTAAGTTAGTAAATCTTATACAGGGTGTTCAAAAAGTACCGGTACGGATGATTATTATGCCTTCCTAAACCGTTCATCTCCTATTGCGATGAAACTTTGGCGAATGGTTGGACGCATGCCCGCGAAGGTTTTTGAGTTAGTAAATCTTGTAAAAGGTGTTCAAAAAGTACCGGTACTGATGATTATTATGCCTTCCTAAACCGTTCATCCGATTGCGATGAAAAGTTGGGGAATGGTTGGACGCATGCCCGCGAAGGTTTCTGAGTTAGTAAATCTTATACAGGGTGTTCAAAAAGTACCGGTACGGATGATTATTATGCCTTCCTAAACCGTTCATCCGATTGCGATGAAAATTTGGGGAACAGTTGGATGCATATCCGCGAATGTTTGAGTTAGTAAATCTTATACAGGGTGTTCAAAAAGTACCGGTACGGATGATTATTATGCCTTCCTAAACCGTTCATCCGATTGCGATGAAACTTTGGGGAATGGTTGGACGCATGCCCGCGAAGGTTTCTGAGTTAGTAAATCTTATAAAAGGTGTTCAAAAAGTACCGGTACTGATGATTATTATGCCTTCCTAAACCGTTCATCCGATTGCGATGAAAAGTTGGGAAATGGTTGGACGCATGCCCGCGAAGGTTTCTGAGTTAGTAAATCTTATACAGGGTGTTCAAAAAGTACCGGTACGGATGATTATTATGCCTTCCTAAACCGTTCATCCGATTGCGATGAAAATTTGGGGAACAGTTGGGCGCATATCCGCGAAGGTTTCTGAATTAGTAAATCTTATACAGGGTGTTCTAAAAGTCGAACTATACTTGACCTAAATTTGACCTCCGCTGACAATAAAGGTAACATGAAAAAAATGGTCAAGGACACATTTGAACGTGAAAAAAAATTAATTTGACCTTGATATAACCTTGAAGGTCATGGTCAAGGTCAAATCCAATATGACCATTGCGTAGCCCGGGAAAAATACTAAAAGTTTTGTGTTAAAAATGTATTTAAACAATGGTGGACGGACAAAATCAATCCACAATCTACCCGTGCGAAGCCAGGACAGGCTGCTAGTAAGTTATAAATCTAATATAATAATAATAAATATTTTATTATAGAAAAAATTAAACTTCTTTATGTCGAACTACGACGTCATATATTCCCCAATTAAACTCAGACCGCAGATAATTGTAAGATGTTTACACATCCTCCGTGAGTACAACGGCACTCACACCTTTTTTTAATAGTCTACGGACTTCTAGTCGGTGACACGCGGGAAAAACGCCATCTTACGGTCTAAAAGTAGACTGGAAAAGGCCTCGAAATGGGCATGAGTGAGGAAAAATGCTTTTTTCTCACTCATGCCCATTTCGAGACCTTTTCCAGCCTATTTTTAGACCGTAAGATGGCTGTCAATAGTTATTTTTGTCACTCAGTGTCAAATACTCGGTTTCATGGGCGTTCTCGACGCATGTGAAATCATTTTTCACACACAAATTCGTGAAAAGTTGCGCAGTGCGTGAAATAACCGGCGCAGTGCGTGAAATCGTCAACTTCGTATTTGATTAGTGACAAATACGAAGTTGACGATTTCACGTACTGCGCGAGTTATTTCACGCACTGCGCAACTTTTCACGAATTGGTGTGTGAAAGATGATTTCACATGCGTCGAGGACGCCCATGAAACCGAGTATTTGACACTGAGTGACCAAAAAGTACTTTACTCAGACTGGCGCGATTGCTTAGTCCGAAGTGGGTCCTTTTTTCAAACTGATGAACGCAACGTGAAATGAGTCGTGTATATGTTTTGTTTTGAGAAATGGGCATTCGTGAGAAAAAATAGTATATATCATTCGGCTGAAATCCTCGGATTTTTAAGACTGTGTTTAGATCGTAGCACGAGGCATGGTGGAGAGACGAGGCTCGCCCCCTCATCATGCCTCGTGCTACGACCTAATTAAACACAGTCTGAAAAAACCTCGGATTTCCGCCTAATGACATAAGATACTATTTTTCAATGCTTCAAATCCATTTCCGATATAGATAATACTGACCTTTCCAAATTTTTTTTATTAAAATTAAAATTTTTTATTTTTACAAAGAATTCGTTATTAATAAAAAATTATATGTACCTCGGTGCCTTATATTTTTTAACAAATAACAAATATATTTATAAATGCAGAAATACTACTGCAACTTAGAAGGGTGGAAAAGGACACGTTCGTCGATTGTTGGTTCACTGATACTAACTGATACCCTGATACCTTATTATGACTATTCGCTTGATTTTATGGTGTTTAGTACAGAAGCTGTAAATATTTGCTGGAGAATTTTAGGTATGTTCTTCAGATCCATGCAGACAAACGCTCTACCGGAGGGCATACTATGCGTCAATCTGAAATCGACAATTGAATAAAATATCACGTTAGCCTATGAGATTAAAAATAATTCATTTCAAAAATCAAAAATGAAGTAATAGGGCCCAACCTGACCGCCTGATCTCCCAAAGAGCCAATGAAAATCGTGTAAGCGTTCACTGTAGGATTAGATGTCAATACTTTAGCGAATCGTTTTGGAGAAATGTTGTACCGTTCCAAATTCGCGTCCGACAATACAACAACGATGGCATCATCTGAATCTTCTTTAGCCAAACTAGAAATAGCGTGCTGAGTAGCCTCTAAGGTGTGGTCGCCGGATACGCAAAATTGTGAATGGGCGTGCATCGTCTAAAAGCGTATATCAATTGATAAGTAATGATGCTTTTAGTTATCGTTTCATTGACATTCCCCCTTTCTTACCTTAATAACTTCCAGTCGATGTTTATTATCTCCTGGTGGCTGAGAATGATCGACGAAAGGAATGTGATAATCATCTCCCGAATGGCCGATAATGTCGTACTGAAACTTCCCCTCGTATCCGCTGAATGCTTCCATTACCATAACGCAAGCTTCCATTTCGCGATCGAGTCGCCCGTCGTAACTATTAAAGCGATACATGCTGCCGGAAACGTCGACGACCATTTTCAATCTTTTCGGTTTCGTTTGAGGTTTTCCGATTTCTGGCTCCTTCTCGGCCCTGCGTCTATAAATTGTCTTCTCTCCGACCAGTCCTTCGATCAACTTAGTATCGTCCAGTTCGCCCGAAGTCTGATGTCTGCACCATTGGCGCTCTTTGCTCTTTGCCTGGAGACTACCTGAATTCAGACCATGCACATATCGAGATTGTGAAAGGATTTACTATAACGAAGTATACATTTTTATCTCTTCGAACTCACCTAAGATGACTCTCAGTGCTTGTACTTGTTTGCCAATAGCGTCGCTAAACTGACTGTATAAATTGTGATCATATTCGCTCATCCGGATGTCCTTCAATCGCTGTTTAAAGGCGCGCCGACCCATTTCTCGAGCGGCTTTCTTCACGTGCTCGGGGACCGCATTTTTCTCCTCATCACTAAGTTGATGGACGGTATGCCCAGCGTCCAGGCGATATGGTCCACCCTTGCCACCAAGACCAGCAGTATCTCTACCTGGTGATGAAAAATAAATGTACAGAAAATGAAAACCATCCAGCCTTTAGTTTTCTTTTTGTACATTGTCAAAACCTACCGCCAGTTCCACCCGCCCAAGTATTTCCACCAACGTGCGGTTCGTTCTTTTCATCTACCTTCCCGTGCTTTGGACTACTCACATCAAGCCCAGAATAACTCGTTTTTGTAATCTGTAGATGTTCTCCCTCATTTCCAACCATTTTCCGCCAAGCGCTAAGTGATCGTTCAATGTTTACTAATGATGTCTCCCAAAGTCTAACACAACCACCGGCATCTATCGTAATCAAACCTTGATTGGAGGTCATTGCCGCATAAATTGGCAGTTCTTTTGCATAAAGCCATTGAGTAATGGGCGATACAGTGGCAGGTCTTAAAGTGAAGGTAGACGTGGAAAACGATTATGCCGGTACATAAAATGTATGAAATAGTGCATAAAAATAAATTGAAGAATTGCTCAAAACTTACTTTGGGATAGGTATGTAGCGCACTTTGTGATTAATCGTGTCGACTATTTCCAGATAACTCGAAATGCCTGGCAGCGATTGGCCATCGGGCAGTATATCGGTCGGAACTTTTTCCAGAGACATCGTTCTGATAATTTGGCCATAATCGGATGCGATGGGTGGATTTAAACTTCTAATCGTTTCTCTTCTGGGCCAGAGATAAATTTCGTTCGAACTGCCTAACTCAGGGAACCCCACTGCAACTGCCGCGTAAGTCAAATCCGTAGCAAAAATTCTGTTTGGCGAGTCTATTTTCCGTTGAAGAGCTTCGCTGAGCATGGAGCTATTCAAGCTCTTCTTGCTTTCGCTCAGTAAGGTTCCTAGTTTCAAAACGCCTACGTCGGCTTCTTCGATACCTCTCAAAATGTTGGGACAAGAAGCTGTAGAGGAAGATTTTTCAAGAACGTATTTTCGACCAGACGTATCTTGTATCAACCATTTATCCGCTGAAGGCAATAACAACGAATTTATATCGAAGGGCAGTGTTATCGAAAGAGCATTCATTGTCTCCAGATTGAGAATTTCTATAATGTTGACAGTGGGAGTGAAGCAGACCGCTTGATTATGGGAGGATATTAAATCGGTCTTCAATTTCCAATTGTGGCTCGTACTCCCGAAAGCATGTGACAATCTGTCACTGGCGGATGCGAGAAAGGAAGAAGACTGAACCACATTTGCAGTACCCTTCTCCAGATTCACCAAAAGCATCGAATTGGACTAAAATGCAAAATTAATTCAACCAATATTTCACTATTTCTTCATTCAGAGAGTTCATAGTAAAAGCATTTTACGAGAATATAGACACTCACTGTCTCTTCGTGTATTAAAACATTTCCAGCATTGTCTTGGGTAATCGTGTAGAAAGGTTTGTTGCCTCTTACAGGGCTTATCAGTCCCTGAATTGAAATTTCGTGAATTTCTTCAGAATCGGGAGTCATGCTGAAGATTGTCAAGGGATTTGACGCGAGAACGTGAATCTTATCGTCCGTTGCATCGCCTTTAGTTCCTTTGCAAACCGACAGAGCCGCAATAGTGCTACTTTCAGCTAGTGGGATGTTCCAATAACTTTGTAATTCTGTAAACCAGGTTGATCTAGCTTCAATTCGGTCCGCGAAGTGTTTAACTTGTGCCGGATAAGACGGTGCTTTCAGCTTGATATACCGTTCTTGAACGGGTATCGTTTGCATCATGTTTGAAGTACTCCAACTACCGTACAATTTCACTTCTGGTAGAGTCACTCTACGAAAGAGAAGGGCAATGAATAATCCATTATTTCCCACATCTATAGAAATTATTTTATTACGTACAGAGATAGTGATATAAAATTAAAACCGGTTTCTAAACGCATGAAAGAATGAATCGTGAACATCATCACACGGCAACCCTCGTAGTTAATCATGATAAGAAATAATCTTACTCTTTCGCTAGAGCGATGTTATTTGAGCTAATTCCAATCGGAATTCCATGTCTGTGGAGGACTGCTACCAAAGTATCAAATATTTCCTCAGAATATCTGTCAAAGTCGAACACATTACGAACTACGTTGGTCAGCGACTCGTTTGGAAATGTCTGAAAAAAATATCACAAATATCACTGAAGTGACTAAAATGCAGTATCGCTGTATTGGTTCCGGCTTTCGCTATTTTAAACCTTACCTGCAAATGTTTAACGACATTCACCACTTCTCGCGTCGAGTAAGGGTACGAAACGAGTCCCTGATCTGCCATGCTCCTCAGTTCTCCAAACGCCTTGACCAATTTCCGAATGACTTTTTCATCAACGTCAGGTCCATATTGCTTCAATAGCAGTATTTCGTCTTTCAAGCTGGGATTATCAACGGAATGAGTACTGAAAAGATCGCCTAAAGCTCCGAAGAAATCATTTCCCAAGAAGGGGAAGCCCGGTCTATTGGCCAGGACTATCATTCTGAAATCCTGGTGAATCGGTATTGCATTGAGATTGTTTTTATCGCAGCTATTGGACGGTACGATTCGCCTTCCATCAGAAAGAATCATCTCGCCGGACTCGACTAAAGTCTGAAAGCATTTCATGTAACGGACGAATTTTAAATTACGTACAAATTCTAGAATACAGCAGGTTCTCCTCACAGGGCCACTTTGGGAAACGTAGGGAAATAGAACGAAGAAAGATAGCATACCCCCAATATATATTACGCGCAGAGCTCGAGCTCGCCCGCATATGTATATGAGTGATACCACTGAACGGCGATCGAATCAGCTTTACTTACAGCTTCCATGTGGAGCTGGAGACCCCTCGACCAAATTCGAATGATACCTCAGAGAGGAAAAAGGTTCCGGTGCTTAGCGCAGCAGTACGACTTCTCGTCGAAGAGCCCCACGAGGAGATCCTACTGTACTCGATGCGAAAGATACGTACTTTCAAAATGCAGGTGACGTGAGTCGGTGCTTTATCAGCCTCGTCGATGACCAGAACATGACCCAATTTCACAGCCTGGACAAGCGGCGAGTCCTCGTAAACTACTACTCCGTCTCTGACCATCGGTTGTAATGTTAACGTTTGAACAGTCGTATCTCGATGTAGCTGAATGTATTCTCGCGGTCTATTTAATAGTTGCAGCAACCTATCGACTATTTTATTTTTTCCGACACCCTGATTGCCGACTAGCAACAAGTTCTGTCCAAGTATAAAATCCTGTAGCAAGGTCTCCAACAGAGCGATATGTTGAGGTATGTCGTAAAACAGAATATCAGGTACTTTAGTGTGCGCATCGGTTTTATATCGATTAACCGTCGTGCTGCCGATCGTGACGGTACGTTCGTCGACCGTACATTTAATATTTGGATCCACTTGTTCTCCCACTGGTTTAATATTATGTCGCTGCAACATATCCTCGAGAGCCTGTTTCGGAATTGCTGGTAGGAATCGTGCTAGAGACGCTCGATGCACCGCATCATAAACGTTGTCATTTGGGAACGCATGCATCCTCGCAGCGATTCTAAGTAGCTGTCTTGTACTGAACGACTCTGCGAGCGACTGTAACGTTGGATCGTTGGAAGATCGTAACGCATGTGCTAATTCGATGATATTCAAAAGGGATTGGCTCGGCTTGCTGTACTAAAATTATGATAGAAAGGTCGATAAATAAATTCAACAAGCATGTGAATTTATTAGATCGAATGTAGTAAACAGGAAGCACTTACTTTAAACCGAATGATGTCAATCTCTTCATGTTTATCGAGTGGTCTCATTTCGTGAAAGTGAAACAAATTTAATAATTCAGAATTTAGCCATTGTCCCGATGAACTGTTGATAACGGGTGACTCGGAAAGTGCTACGAGTCTAAAGGACGGGTGAATTCTCAAAATTTTTGAGTCTTGCATTTCTTTATCGGACTTGTTGCAGATCTTCCTAATTTCTTCGTAACGATCAGCCCTTAGAAGTCTTTTTCCGTCATATAATTGTAATTCTCGATCATGAACCAGTCTGTAAAATTCTTAGTATCTTAATTAGAATCAAATATTTGTGTACAAAAGTGTAAATTGGACATTACGAATGCGTACGTACCTGTGAATAACTGCTAATGTGCTAGGATGTACTCTATGCAGACCATCCAGCACGGCCAGCTTTCCCTCCAATGCTGCGACTACGAGGGGTGAATTTTTCCAGACCGTGTCGCCATTGCGCAATGTGGTCCGTTGTTGTATGAGATCCCTCGAAGTCATATCCTAAAAATATATTATAAGTACTTTCAAGGAGAACCAAATTAAAAAATTATTTTGAAGCCTTGTTAGACCTGTACCGGCTGTCTCATTATAAATGATAAAGTCGAATAATTCGGAAATGAAGCGAGATACGAAAGAAAAGCAAAAATAAAAGTTGTATAGTTTCAAAGGAGATAGACCGTGACATGGTTGGGCCAAATGTAAATAACATCGTGTTTGAGAAATTTTCGTCGCAGCTTTTTTCTCAATAGAAATCTTTTTTTATTCTCATAAGAATTATAGGTACATCTCGTCGAAATTAACAGATATGAAACGCCTACCCGTTAAAGCGGTTGCGACGTATTGCTTTTACTAAAAGTGCAAGAGCAAACTAATAGGTGTACAACTTTGTTTCCGCCGTTTTCTGCTATCTATTGCGTTAGGAAAACGACGAAAGCAAAGTTGTACACCTAATACACTGCGCGATCAAGTCCGGGGAACAGTCGCGCGCAATTTTTTGTTTCCTCTTGTACTTCGAGTGCCAACATCTCGCAGCCTATTCAACGGATGGACATTTCATTATATAATGGATTTTAAAAAATAACCGACGCAAATATCTTAAAAGTGATACCCCACCTACAATTGGTACCCGATTACATGATCCTGTTTTCCTTTCAAAATCATAAAACTTTTATTCTTTGTATTTGTTCGTATCTGGCTTCGTATCCGAAATAACAGACTGTATCATTTAAAATAGAATCCTTGTACAGATCTCGATCCATTATGGACCGAACATATTATTTACCTGATATAAAACTATAGGCTCAACCTGGTAACCTAATGTCTCCGCTAATTTTTCTACAGTAATTGATTTTCCACACCCCTTCGGTCCAATAAGGCACAAATCAGTGGCCAAATGTGACTGCACCATCTCGGCCAGGAGATTATCTTGATAATTTGTTCCTATATAGCGAGACTCCTTCGTACCTGTCCCTTTGTCAGAACCACTCGGAACCTGAGAAACGACGAAATAATAACAATATTCCCGATACCTTAATCGAGCTCCATAGTGATCAGTTTCTTCAGATCAAGTTACTCACATTCAAAGTAGTCTCGCATCCATTAATATCTAACGCAACTTGAGCTAAATTATTATCTATTTGTTCGACGCCTCGTATTTTACTGCTGTCTGTATTCAATTTATCAACAACATTTAAGACGCCGAACGTTCGAAGTATATCCTCCACAGCATTTCTACCCTCTTTGCCCAAGAAAAGCTTATAAGGATACAACCGGCAAAATACGTTGAATGTCGCCAGGTCTGGAAAAGCATTCTGCAATAATTTTAATGATCAATATACAATTCCAACGGTATACTATAATCTTCAGAGCAAAAATAGGCAATTAGAGAATATTTCAATAAAAAATATTACGTATAGTCGAACACGTCGAGTATTATAGAATGGAAAATAAAAATTGATACGACTCAACACAAATATATGGGAACTGTGAAAAAAGATGATGTGTATACGATATAATTTACCAAAATAGCCAGTGCCGAAGGTACTGCGTCTAGTGGAAAGTCAGGAAGGCCCAAATCGACAGCCTCTCGAGTGTTCAACGAATGGCAGCAAGACAAAAATTCAGATAATTTCCCGCTGTCGACGTTAGAAGCTATCCTTTTGGACGCCTCCAATTGCTCCTGAGAATAAAATTCATCATTTTAGACGTCGAAAGTAAGTGTGCAAAATATTTCAAAGAACGGGATAGCGACTATTTTACAAGTATTCGCAGAGGAACGGTATACGAAATATTCAAGATAGTTCCAAGCGAGTTTGCACTTTGATCAGCGTGGGGTGGAGGCGGCCGTTCGAAGCGATTAACGACGCCGACAAGAAGTTCCCACTGTATGCGTTGCGCGTAACTAACTACCCCTTGACACGAGATCCCTCGAGGTTATTCCATTTGATTTCTATTGGAAAGTTTGAATTGAATCGTGCGATCTGGAGGGTTACGATCAACAGTTATCTACGGGATTGGCAGAAGCATGGAGAGGCTCCTGATAAATTTTGTGGAATTAGTATTGCCTCTGCGAAGAAGGAAGAGCATAAACGATATAGAGAGAACTTTGCTGTTGTAAACCGGGAACAAATCACCCTCCAGTGACATAAGATGATTTTCACTGAAAATTTGACCTTCCAATAGAATTTGTGATGCGCTATTCGTTGGGATACAGTAATATAAGTTACACAAGTTTATTCTATTTCTGTATTTTGTACGAATTATTATTGGATACAAGCCAATAATATTTGAGAATAATTCAAGCAATATTGGTCTCTATGAAAAAATTGTCAGTATAAGAAATACGGTTATTGCTATAAAATTAAGACTCGAATCTTGTGAAATTGCTATATCTCCTATACAGTTTAGGACAATATGCGTTAATATTCGAGGACAAACGATATATATACACCCGGGCTCACGGAATCTGTCGCTGGTGACTTTTTTTAAATGTTATTTTTAAACGTACTAACCAATGATTAATCAATCCTCGTGCTTTCATTAACGAGAGTAGACGTCACCGTAGCTAATGAGGGCATGAGAATTAATTGTTCACTGGTTAGTACGTTTAAAAATAAGGTTTAAAAAAAGTCACCAACGACAGATTTCGTGAGCACGGGTGTAGTTTATCAAGTACAAACGTAACGAGGGCAGAGTGAAAACTCCGATGCTTTTCTAGTAGATGGTGGTGCGATCGCGAAAATGAGTACCTATACGCCCTCATTTGGCGAAAAAAAAAAGTACCGTTCCACACACACCACGACACTGCACCTGCCCATTCGTCTGCCGTTGCAACAGCGAAATTGGTCGATTTGAAGTTCGAATTGCTGCTGCATCTGCCTTATTCACCGGATTTGGCTTCCTGCGACTTCTTTCTTTTCCCTTACTTAAAAAAATGGCTGGCTAGAAAGAAATTCTCATCAAACGAAAAGGTTATCGCCGCAGCAGGGGGTTACTTTACAGACTGGTGCGCACCACCATCTACTATAAAAGTATCGGACTTTTTACTCTGCCTTCATATAGTGAATTGAAATTCTATAAAAATTATGAAATCCGACGTCCCAATTTTTTAGGAACCAAACATAAATATCCTTAAAAATATAAATTGAAATTTTACATAAATACGGTACATTTTCGTACGTACTTACATGTAAATTCTATTAACTCGAGAACAAAATATGAACTCATAAACTTCATTCGCAACTATAATCAACTGGAAAATAATAATTCCAATAACTCAACTCCCGCCACACATACTCATCCTGCTTATATTCAATACTAAGAGCTGTCCATTAATTACGTAAAGACAATTTCTCGATTTTTCAGCCCCACTTCCCCTCTCCCTCCCTCTATGTAAGATTTCATAAGAATTTCATTCCCCTTCCTCTCTTCTTGCCTTACATAATATTTCTAAGGACTAAAATTTAATTATTTTCGTGAATACGGAGTTCAAATATAACATGTTTAATCCCTTAGAAAGTTTTATTTACTAAACGGGAAGGCATAAATAAACAAATTTTAGTATCACATATCTTATAAAATTTCCTTTTATTCAAGACTAGTACCATTTTTGTAAACCTTACGTAAGAGACATCTTAACCCCCCCCCTCCCCTTGCCCCCCGGCCGATTATACATATAAGATCAGCTATTACGTAAATGGGGCTATCCATTATTACGTAATTAATGGACAGCCCCTTATGAATGTCTTCAGTCCGATAGTAGTGAGAGCCCCAATGAAAATAATTCCCTAACATTCCTTAACTTATCTCATTTTTTACAAGTTCATAATAAATCGGAACAATTTCCTAAATTTTTTACGCAAAACTCATTTTTCCAATTTTTTACAAAAGTTGATGGGAAAGAAATGATAAATGTTAAGAAACTCAGATATAGTTCATGAATGATATATTCGGAAAAATACAACAAATTTTTGTTCGAAAGACTCAGAAATTTTGCGATAATCTGTACAAAATACGTGAGGAAATTTGGAAAAATTCGAAATTCATTGAGACTCGATTCCTCCGAAAAATTGTATAGATTCTTCAAGAAAAATTCATAATTTTCGTAGATCATTCATCAGATTAAAATATAAAAATTTGAGAAATTTGAAGTCAAATTAAACTCAATTTCTTAACAATATTTCTGTACTGAAATCAAAGTTATAAAAATAGAGGAGTATATTTGATTCCATAGGTCTCTTACGACTATGCTTTCTTAAATATTTTCAAAACTCTCCTAGCTTTATTTGGGGTCAAAATTTAGAAAATCAGTAGATCAATAGAAGTGATAATGAATATTTCGATAAAATTTTAATTCAGAGAATTTCGGAAAAGGTGTACCAAATCGTTGCGAAAATCGATTAAAGTTTTGGAGTAATTTATTATAATACCCGGAGTAACTCGTTCAAATTTTAAACGTAAATGAACAATTTTCGAAGAAAAATGTTCACCAAGGAAGGATCGCTTCTTAACTTTCGCTGTAAAAAAGAATTCGAACCCTGGCATTTTTATGTGACATTTAGTTTGCCGATGGAATATTCGAGACCAGCCCCATCGATTTTTGCTTAGTTACTACAATATATTCCATTCACGGCTTTCATGATAACGGAGCGTTCCTTTTGGTTTAAGCTTTCTCTGCCGGCTATCACTTAAAAAACGAGAAGATACAAATAACAAATTCTTTTACACATTAAAAGTTGTTTTGAAGTAAACGGTTTGACTAAAATTATTTATTGAAATTGTATTATTGTAGTATAAAATAAATAAGAAAAGCCGAAAGTCAATAAGAAGATACGGTAAGTTTGAACACCTCTTATTGTTAGTCATGCTTATAACTAGATTGAAAGGTGTCGTTGATACCTTATTTATGCATTTCAATAAAATGACATAAATCGAGACAAATGTGCCTTTCAATCAACTTTTACTTGGTTTTATGATGAGATTATAAATTGACTGTGTCAAATACTCGTATATAATCTTTTAGTTATATTTTAAACGCCTTTGTGCAGTCTGAGCGAGTTCCGGAAGAATGCAGTTCTCAGCAGCTTCTTCAAAAATATGTCGCCCATCGTAAATATACCCGCCGCTTGCAGGCACCGTCACGCGATCTGCACAGTACCTATATAGTTAGTTTTCCGAGCAAGCTCAACGGCCTCTGCATGCACGTTAGCAGTAAACACACCTCGGCGATAATTTATTCTCCGTTCTATGTCGAACTTTGCGACAATCGCAACTCGATGAAACCAGGTGCACTCTACTGTCTTTCTCTAAATTAGACTCTGATAATAGGTGCCCATACACACAGAGGTCGAACTGTCGGTTTGGAACGGCGCGGTTCAAACCGGCAGTTTTACCTTTCAGTTAGTGGGCGCGCCACGCGCCAGATCAGTCGATCAGTCCAGACCGACGGGAAAAACTGCCGCCGTCCACTAACATGCGTTTTAGCAGGACAGACGGAACATCGGTTCGTACCGCTTAATAGGTATCATCCTAATCTAAGCGAAAGCGCTATTTAGGCCCTTCGTTCACCGACAAGATAAACCGACAATTATGTGTGTATGGGTACCTATTTAAAAATATCGTCGTAGACGTTTGGATTTTTATGTTAATATTTACTAGAGAAAAATGCTCAAAACCGGCGAACAAGAATTCTGTATGCGGCTTGTTGAGGCGGTTGAAAAGTACCCGCTAAGTTAAAACAAAACAAAAATCATCGAAAAATACCAATTTTTAGTAAAGTTAGAGGCATTGTTGTTAGTTGTTTACAAGAGCGCGCGGGCGCTACACGGCACGTATTTATGTACAAAATTCAATATCTCGAAAACTATTCATCGTAACAAAATGAGATAAAAACCAGTCGTTTCGTCTTGAAATTCTCTAAATTTTTTCCGCAGCATGTCTCGATAACTTCTCAATAGTTCTCGAGATATTTAAAGAAAAAGCCGTACAAAAAATACATTTTTATTAAAAATTAAAAAGCAAACTTTGGCTTTATGTCACATTCGTTCTATATATTTTTCCGAGTATTTTAAAAAAAGAAAAATTAAAATCGTACACTCTTATGAAGTAAAAGCGCGACAAAATCGATTTTCTCTGCCCGTCTACTGTCGGTCGACACTACGGATCGATCTGCAGTTTTGCGGCCGGCCGGCCTATGGCGGTTCGACCTGTCGATTTAACCGCGGATTTCTATTCTGCGTTAGACGGTTCGAACTGCCGTTCCAAACCGACAGTTCGACCTCTGTGTGTATGGGCACCTATTAGGTTTTTTTGATGTGTAAACATCTATGCTATCGCTCTACGGTGGGACCTTCCTGGGAAATCGAGCGTCAGACGACTGCGCATACTATTCGCGCAAGCTGGATTATCTCAACGGGAAAACATTTTAGAGAAAAATGTTTAATACAAAACTTTAAGGATTTTCCCGTGGCTACCCAGTGGTCGTATTGGATTTGACCTTGACCGTGACCTTTAAGGTAATATCAAATGCCTTCCTAAACCGTTCATCCGATTGCGATGAAACTTTGGGGAATGGTTGGACGCATGCCCGCGAAGGTTTCTGAGTTAGTAAATCTTACACAGGGTGTTCAAAAAGTACCGGTACTGATGATTATTATGCCTTCCTAAACCGTTCATCCGATTGCGATGAAAAGTTGGGGAATGGTTGGACGCATGCCCGCGAAGGTTTCTGAGTTAGTAAATCTTATACAGGGTGTTCAAAAAGTACCGGTACGGATGATTATTATGCCTTCCTAAACCGTTCATCCGATTGCGGTGAAAATTTGGGGAACATTTGGACGCATATCCGCGAAGGTTTCTGAGTTAGTAAATCTTATACATGGTGTTCAAAAAGTCGAACTATACTTGACCTAAATTTGACCTCCGCTGACAATAAAGGTAACATGAAAAAAATGGTCAAGGACACATTTGAACGTGAAAAAGAATTAATTTGACCTTGATATAACCTTGAAGGTCATGGTCAAGGTCAAATCCAATATGACCATTGCGTAGCCCGGGAAAAATACTAAAAGTTTTGTATTAAAAATCTATTTAAACAATGGTGGACGGACAAAATCAATCCACAATCTACCCATGCGAAGCCGGGACGGGCTGCTAGTAAGTTATAAATCTAATATAATAATAATAAATATTTTATTATAGAAAAAATTAAACTTCTTTATGACGAACTACGACGTCATATTCCCCAATTAAACTCGGACCGCAGATAATTGTAAGATGTTTACACATCCTCCGTGAGTACAACGGCACTCACACCTTTTTTGAAGATGAGGTTCGAAATTCTAATTCGAGTACGCATTATGGAAATCCAATATATAATCAAAATAAAATTTCGAACGAAGCCTAAAAGTCATCAATTCACAATTTCCTTTCCTTCTATCCTTTCCTTCTATTATATAAAATAGTTTTCGAATAAATGTGTCCTGATGAGGAGGAGGAGAAGGAGGGGGAGGGGGAGGGGGTGGGGAGGGGAGGGGGGAGGGGAGGAGGAGGAGGAGGAGGAGGAGGAGGAGAAGGAGAAGGAGAAGGAGGAGGAGGAGAAGGAGAAGGAGAAGAAGAAGAAGAACGTATTGAACGGAAAAGACAGCAACGACGTGATGCTGCTGCAAAAGCTTCGGGGAGCGCCGCGACAGCGGCGCAGAGGCGATAACCCCCCGGGGGTTGACAAGCAAAGCGAGTAGGGGGCGGAGCCCCCTAGTAAGACAAAAATTATGATATATCTATTCGATTTCCTATAATATATTCAGTAAAATAGTCGTAAAACGATGGGCTTAAAATAACCAGCGGTATCATGCCTGTTCTCAGTTCTATTATCGCGTACCTATGATTAAATTGCACATCTGCTTAGCGAAAGGAGTGACGGGAAACGTGATATAAGCGGCGAAACTTGCATTTCGTCGGGACTCTGTTTAAACAAAGGTTTTACGTTGACAAATGATTTCTCTACATCTTGGTACTATGCCGAAAACCTTGTCACTAGCTGTAGCAGCAGTGTCTCCTTCGGTCGATAAACTAAATCTCGTGAAACACTTAGGCATGCGCGCTATTTAATTTTCTCGTCATCACAAACACCTGCTGCAGCAGGTTCTGGTTCTCTGTTCACATTCAGATTTCTCTTATCTCGATTGATATTTCTACATTTACCTCGAATGTATAATTTATAAACGCGCAAAAGTATTGAAAAATTAATCTTATTTATAAGAAATAAACAAGACAACCTGAGCGGAGTCATTTTATCGGATATTAAAAATATTGAGCCTCTATCAATATGCGTTTCTTGCGCATTTAGAATAGTAGTAACGATGTCAGGCCTCACAGCATCCCTAAACTTTATTGTAGTGGAAATAGGGTACTTTTTTTTTTAAATAGGGTAAAAATAGGGCACATAGCCAGAATAAAATATTTGATCATCTTTCAAAGTATAAAAATGTATACCTACTATACAAATAGGTCTAAAAATAAGATCAACTTAGTTTCTGCTAAATTTTGATCTTCTTCTTTTGGGTTTTTTTGTATAATATATATATTAATAATAATATGTAATATACACACACACACATATATATATATATATATATATATACAGGGTGTTCGGAAAAAACACCGACACAGAAATAGGGGTGATAGGTTACGTCATTACAAGTATTTTGATATAAGGGATCTATACCCGCAAGCGCCCCCTTCTGGAGATATCAACTTTTCAAGTTTATAACGACCGAGGTTGATCAAAGTAGAATAATATTTTGTCTACCTGTACAATTGAAAAACAAATGAAAACTCTTTGTATCCGCATCATCTTCGAAAAGTACAAGGACTTGAGCCAAGCGGTTATCCTTTCCGCAAGCAGTTTGCGCAGTGGCACATCTATCCAGAATCGTTTCCGATGTTGCATGGACATGGGTGGCCGTCATTTTGAGCATTTGCTGTAGTACATTGTTTTTGTATCTCGTAAAATTAAATATTCGTTACCATCTTGATACGTTTCTAAAAATATTATTCTACTTTGATCAACCTCGGTCATTATAAACTTGAAAAGTTGATATCTCCAGAAGGGGGCGCTTGCGGGTATAGGTCCCTTATATCAAAATACTTGTAATGACGTAACCTATCACCCCTATTTCTGTGTCGGTGTTTTTTCCGAATACCCTGTATATACTTTTCCTATACTTGCTTTATACAGAATAGTTAAATGCAGTTTAGTTTCAACGTGACTTGTACATTTAAGGTTTCTCGAGCGGTACAGAGGCTTTTTCCCTGCTAAAAGTTAGTCCACTGAAGTACAGTAACACTCTAAAGTATGTTCTTCGTGCGATGTGGCAACAATGTTTGACGTACAGTAGTATGTGTGTATCTGTAAGTTCAAAAATGGAGCCCAAAACATCTGGTCATGCATCTGTACGTCATGCAACGATGCCACATTGACTTATCAAAGGTTAAATTTATAAAGAACAATTAATAAAAATATAACAGGCTTCTTAATGAACGTGAAAATTGGTATAGAGAGATTTAGTTCACATTAAACTTGCTGTTCCAAAAATTTCCGAATTTTTTCACAATTTTTCTCAGAAATATCGCGGTTTGTTGGTTATAACCCATAAGAACACATGTTATTTTGTTATTCAAAAATCTTTGCAACGAGTTTCTTAAAAGACTTGAAAATTTAACTGAATTTTTGTTTACTTCAATCTACCGAATGCAAGCATTTCTCACTATTTTTAGTATAACGCTCGAGAAACCTTAACAGGAACATAAAATAACAACTGCAGGTACACTCTAATAATAAAAAAGCTTTTTCGGAACAAATATAATTTTTCTATAGGAAAATGTAAAATATAGGTACCTATATTACACATTTTATAACAATATCACATCGTGCTTTATACAGGGTGAACCAGGTTAAACGTCATTTTTTATATGTGATAGAACAACAAGAAAAAAGTACTTTCATAAGAAAATTTGTTTCAAAAATGTTTCCTAACAAAGATACAGGGTGTCAAAGTTTCGGAAAAAAAATGGTTTTCTCATCATAAATTCTAAACTACTTGATCGATTTCCATGAAATTTCGCACACAGTCTAATGTAATAAAGCTCTAAGTAATGATCAAATAGTTTAAAGAAATTCTCCAGTGGCGTAGATACTGGGGGCCGGTACTCCCCTTTCCCCTTCCCAATCTTTGGCGCCACTGGATATTTTGCAAAGAAAATTTAATTATTGGATTCCCCGTTTAATTTAGAGAAAAAAATCACGTTTGCAAATTTTTAATTTATAGCTTCGTTTTTGAGATATTTATTATAATTCATAGGGTTGCGAGCAGGCCAAAACTAGGTTGAACGTCATTAATTATGATATGTGATAGAACAAGAAAAAAGTAGACTTTCATAAGAAAATTTTTTTCAAAAATGTTTCCTAACAAAGATACAGGGTGTCAAAGTTATGATGAGAAAACCATTTTTTTCGAAACTGACACCCTGTATCTTTGTTAGGAAACATTTTTGAAACAAATTTTCTTATGAAAGCCTAGTCTTTTCTTGTTCTATTACATATCATAATTAATAACGTTCAACCTAGTTTTGGCCTGCTCGCAACCCTATAAATTAAAATAAATATCTCAAAAACAAAGCCATAAATCAAAAATTTGCAAGGGTGATTTTTTTCTCTAAATTAAACGGGGAATCCAATAATTAAATTTTCTTTGCAAAATATCTAGTGGCGCCAAAGATTTGGAGGGGGAAAGGGGGTACCGGCCCCCAGTATCTACGCCACTGGAGAATTTCTTTAAATTATTTAATCATTACTTAGAGCTGTATTACATTAGTCTGTGTGCGAAATTTCATGGAAATCGATCAAGTAGTTTAGAAGTTATGATGAGAAAACCATTCTTTTTTCGAAACTTTGACACCCTGTATCTTTGTTAGGAAACATTTTTGAACAACATTTTCTTATGAAAGTCTACTTTTTTCTTGTTGCTCTATCACATACCAAAAAAAATGACGTTTAACCTGGTTCACCCTGTATATTAACCCTCTGACGCTAAACTCTTAGCAATCCCTGTCGCGTGAGCTGGAGAAAGGGAACAGCCAATCGCGCGCGGTTGCTTTATGTGTTAGTGACTGACGTCACGGAAATGGCCCCCCACTCTCATTCAGCCAGGCTCGTCATTAGGGGCCTGCTCACTCATACCGTGCTCACTCGCACTCACGGGATTTCGCGCGACGGCACGGCAATGAAATAGGGGCCCCATACACGGTACGATTCGTTGCCTCGATCCGTCGTTTCAAACTGATTGAAACGACGAATCGATAGTGTATGTCAACATAGTTAATGATTTATTTAGTCGAAGACTACTTCATTGTCACTATTAAAAAAATGGCTTATTTAAATCACACCGCAGGTAACTTTTAACGTTTCGTCGGTGCCTAGCGACCATACGGGTTGCGACGGCCCTGTCACTCTCTCCCCACTACACTAAGGTCTCACGCTTGACTCTGCCCCGCGCAGTGGTGGGGAATCGAGCTTTGCCGTCAGAGGGTTAATAAAAATGAAATCAACTTAATTGATAATAGTTAAATGCATATAGTTCAACTTTGCGAATGTAAGAATATTCCATACGGCATAGAGCTAAAAGACGTTTTTAAGGCGTCTTATGACCCACTTTTGGATAGTAGTCCAAAAGTATTTACCATTGAAAGATATCTTTAAGACGAGTTAAAGACTTCGTTTAGCCTACACGCTGTCCGGATATCCTTACATCCTTGTTCAAATTATTTAAAATAGGGTGCTTTTAGGGATATTTTACAATATTAGGGTTCTTTTAGGGCACGGTGCTAAAGTTAGGCACTTTAGGGTAAATAGGAACACACTGTGAGGCCTGCAATGTATGTATAGTCTTAAGTTTTAAGAAGAAACATGTAATTATACTTTGTCGCATCTTTTCTTGTTCGTCGTTCTGCCGCATCTACTATTTCGTATCTTAAAACTCACATTTCAAATTTTCTACAAGTATAGAACAATTTTATAGTTTATAAGATTTATCGTCATATTTTTTTATCTAGGTGGTACGAATTCTTATAAATATAGATCGAGCACAATTTAGTTACACCATTATCATAGCGTTAAGGGGGTTATCAAGTCTAGAACACCGAAAATTACTAAATGTTGAGATTTTTTTCAGGGCTAAATGAAAAACCCGATTAAAGTGAAATTAATACAACGTTTTTATTAATACTTAAAAAATATTTTTTGAATTTTTTCAGAATTTTAGAAAAAAAATACTGCCTTTCCAGTGATTGAAAGTTTGTCTGGTAAAATTGTAAGGTCTCCTTCCGTACATCATTTTGGCCAAACCGGTTGATCTAGAACAATTTGGTAAAGTGAGTAGTTTTCAATACTATTTTCGATGGAATGAACTAATATGGTTGAGAAAAAATCATTTGGTAGATTTTTATAGGCATTTTAATTTACAGTACAGAAAAAGCTTGAAATTTTAAGTAAACAGAGGCCTGTAACTATTGAAATAATCAACTTGGGAGTATAAGAGTAGTTAATTCCAAAGATACTGATAGTATAAACATTCCCTGAAAATTTTCACATTAATCTGAGAGCTACGATTTTTAAGATACAATGTACGGAAGGTTCGAAACAGTTATATTCGTGATGAGGGCGTGAAGCGCCGTTTCTTAATGAGTGTGAAGTTTAACCACACGAGTTAGAAACGACGCGAACACCCGAATGACGAATTCTATTTTTTGTCACTAAGTGTCAAATACGAGGTTGATAGTGTTCGGGGCGGGGTGTTAGGAGCGGGGGGGGGGGGAAGCCCCCCCATATTACAAAAAAGTATTTTTTAAAGTAAAAGGAAATAAATAAACAAACAAAGAACTTTAACACATTCACTGCCGCTCTAATTTAGATACATTTTGCCCCATGCCAACTTCAAGTTAATAATTCTAACATTAACAAAATATATAAAAATCGTTAAAATTCCGAACCACGTGCACGCGTTTACGTCAAAGTACCTTTACTCAAGTGCCAGCCTATACATACACATGTAACCGCAGTGCCCAGTTCAAGTCTAAATGGAATAGAACGCTTATAAGCGACAGCGGCAGTGAATGGGTTAAGTTAGGTTAGGTTGGCTTTGCGTCAGCTGCGTAGAGTTGTGCTGCGAATGCGTGGCGTTGGACACACTGACTGCCAACTTCAAGTAATAATCGCAGTGATATCATCTCGAGTGTGCCACTTTTATTTCACGCACTGCGCAACCTTTCACACATTAGGGCATGAAACGTCATTTCACATGCGTCGAGGACGTCCGTAAAACCGAGTATTTGGAATTGAGTGACAAAAAACATGTTTTGAGAAAAACAGGTTTCTATGAAAAGATTTAGGTTCCAGCTCACATAAATCAAACAAAATGAACTCTCATAGTAGCAGCAATTTTGAACGTAGCACGATGCGGTCTTCACTAAAACTTTCCGGAAGAGTTCTACTTTCATAAAATGCAATGAAAAAATCGATTTTTTGAAAATTCTAGACTTGATAACCCCCTTAAATGAAAAGAAAGTCGTTCCGGAAGGAAGTTCCGTCGACAAAGCGCGAAATTCTATTCTACTTCGTTCTAATCATAATAATTGACAGGTGACTCTCACCTTAATTAACTCGATACATCCACCGTCCTTTCTAAAACGCTCCGAAAGTCCACGAGTTTCGGTGAAATCTAACGCGATCTATAATTACAACTTAGCCAACAATATTCATTTAACGTGTTAATTGAAGAATTAGTTGTAATTGAAATATTAGTGTCTAAATTTATAGAAATATACTTTCATCTTCAATATTGGAATCCACGTATTAAACATTTGGAAACAGAAGCAGAAACCATTTATCATCTGTTCGCCACTCTTCATTCTTTTCCCAAAAAATCTGAAGTCGATAGTTTCGACGAAAACAAAATTTATCACCGTAATTCCACAAAAACGAACAGATATTCAGTCGCTGAAATGTCACCAACACCGGCGGTCATCAGAAAACTATTCCTGCGATGTGTTAGTGTGATGCTTTGCACTCCTCCCGTATTTCAAGATTTACATTAAAAAATACTTAAAAACTAATTGTTATAAATTAAATGTAAACGCATTAAACAAATGTATAGAAGAGTGATATGTTCCACCTTCCCGACTCTTATTCCGCGCGTAAATTTTAAAGTCTTCATGAACGGAAAATTTAGTAAAGAGAAGCAATAACAGTGTCCCTAATTTTGTTCCAGCGCCACTCTCCACTGTTTTTCTAAGCTAATCAAGAATTAACGATTCCAGAGAAGACAGATGTTTCTCATTGGAAGTCAACAAAGGCATGTAAATATGCAGTTGAGGTCTTCCCGGTGGTGACCAGAACGATTGTCTGTTATCCTGCACCTGCTCCACGGTTGCCTTGTCTAATTCCGGTATTTTGTTCCCACTTTTCTTCTTAGTTTTCTCCGAAAAGTAGGACATCACCATCGGCACGTCGTTCCTCTCGACGGGTTCCCCTTTGGGATGCGAACGTTCCTGTTCTTTCCGGGATCGTACCGTTCTCCAACTACTCTTCTCACCCTCATCACCGTCTTCCACCTTTCCCACTTCCGCCTGCAATCGGTAATTTTGCACTGCGAAGCGGTCTTTTGCCAATACGACGGAGCTCTCCCTCTTATAAACATAATTCTTCTTCTTGGAATGACTCGATCTGTGACTATCCTCCTTTTTAGTGCACTCGCCGACTTCTCTTTGATCTTTCTGCCTCACTCTACCCGACAGGTCCAACCACTGAAGAACTCTTTCCGATAGAGGGTTCGATAGGACATCGCGAGACCTTTGCAGTGGAACCCAGACGTGGCTGGAGTTTTCCTCTTTCGCAAACCCCCGATAAAAGTCCGGAGGAAACTTGAGTTCCCTCTTAGAGTCGACGATTCCCACCCCCTTCGACGCAAACGTTATCGCGCATTCACTTCCAGTATCATTTCGAGATTTGAAGTCGTCGCGCGATTTTAGGATCTTCACTGAAGGAATTTCGACGAACCTTTTACTACAGGATGGCGCAGATTCCCTACGAATCATTCTGGAAGACAAAGAAGAAGGTTTCGCACTGTCGCTTTGTCTTTCGATGACTACGTGTAACTTGACGAAACAATTGTCCAAATTCTCTAGTTCCGATTCGTAGAACTTCGCCGGGTAATGCTTCTTGGGAAATGAGGTGCGTGGTCGTTGACGCGGAATAGTCCTGGCGACGTTGTCGATAAATGGATCATCGGGGGTTAGAATGGCGTGACGCACCCCGTCGACCCAGACCGTCTTAACAAAAAGCGGTCTTTCAGATGAGGACCAAATCGCAGGCATTTTTCCAACTCCTCGAGTCCTTCCTTCCCTCCGTTTTTGCTCCAAAAGATTTCCAATATCGGTGAACTTGTCGAAAGTCGTAGAGAAAGACAAAGAAAGGGAGAGGAATGGGAGGATGAAGAGAAGTAACTTGAAAGAGGGAGACTGTGAGCACAAGGCCTCCCATCAATGCGAATGCAAAGGCAGAGATTTTCAAAATCAGACTGCGCGTATTTCGGTGATTATCCCAAACAAGTGCCGACACATTTCAATGCACAGTAAATGCAGGAAGTTGTATTCTCCAGTGATAATTTCAATCTCTTTCCTCCTACAGCTCCTTCTGATCTAGCAGACCCGTCGCCACTTTTTGTTTATAACTCGTCAAAGAACTTCGATCCATTTTATCGCAATTCTTTCAGCCAAAGAAAATCATTTCGAGTGTTACTTTTTCCGAGAAAATCCCTGGTGTATCGACTGCTGTCTAACGCAAGGGGACAGGTATATTACTATTTGGAACACGCGATCCAAACTGCGATGTCTCTGTGACCATCGCGCAGCCACGGAATCAGTTTATATACGATAGACTCGGGTATCGGAGGGGATGGCAGGTTCGCATAAAACCCTCCTACCCAACTCTCTCCTACCCTGAGCACGCAAAGCACCCCCGCGCAACCCAATATTACGTTCGCGTAAATCACCTAAAAGAAATCGCTTAAAACTTTTCCATGTCACAAGAAGAACAATGTTTAGCGAGGTAAAAGGGTTCGATAAACGTGCGGACCCCGTCGAAAAGGCAGTTTTCTCTGCGACGATGCTTATATGGAAGGAGAAAAAAAGAAAAATCGAATCGCATATATTACACATAGGGACACTCGAATTCCTCTACCTATTGCACGCGAGAAAGCGTTTCGATTGGTAGTCTACAACCGCACAAAGAATGAGATAATTAAAGCCATTTTCAACTAACAACCATCATCGTAAAAAAGAACTTGACAGACGAATGGAGTATCGTTAGAATCACAGCAGGAGAACTCCAGCGACTCTCTCTTAGACACGCGGAATTTGGACGGTGAAAAATGATGGTCTCCCTCGCAATAACGAGGTTGACGTGTCACGATAAAAGCTACATTAATTGCAGAACACGCGTTTGTTCGCCCAGAACATTTTTACATGAACTATAAGACAAGTCTGTGATTGTAAATAACAAGTTAATAACTCTTCTGTCGAACCAGTCAGCGGTGGCTATGACAAAGGAACAACACATCCCGATTTCATAAAATTGGCCGATTTTAAAAAACCTTATAGTGTCTTCGGGGTCTACCTGAGTCTTCTCACCTCTCTCTGCTTTACACTAATCTCATAATCATTTTACATCCTTTATAGAGCTGAATCGATTTGACATTTATTAACCCTTCGTTACTCACGTGGGTTTTTGAAACATAAGAGCTCACCTGGGGTGTATCCTACACCCCAGTTAAAAATTAACGTGTTCTTAGTGAAAAATTGAAATTTTTTAATACTTTTTTTAATTTTAAAGCTTGAGATATTGCCTAATGATCTCAACATTTAAAAAAATTAATTTCGTAATTTTCTAATTGAAAATAAAACTCGAAGTCTCGGTACATGAGGTCTCGGTTTTCAGACGCTCAGATCTCCCTGCCGATTTTTATTAAAAAATAGTATAAATAATAGACTGAGGATAGCTATCATACTCTCGTTTTATTAACGAAGGACAAATTAATAAATTGGAACAAGTTTTATAGAAAAATATTAAATATTAAGTCAATTACAGATTGTTAAAAATCACTTTTTATCATTACAACGTTCTGTCGGATAAACAAATCGGTTTTGTCTTGCGCTTTTGGTGCCAAATTCTTTAATGAAATGTTCTCAAAAGGTACTGAAAGTGCCAACCTCGAAAAAAAAAACTCTAGGCGTGGCATGCAAAAAAAGGAGGCTATAATAAATTGACTAAATATTGATGTTTTCTCGAAATTCGTTTGAATATAAAGTAGAATCTGCTCAATACGATCTCGCTTAATACAATTTCTTGCATTACACGCTTTTTTGCTAGAACCTTGATTTAAGGGGTAAGCCACCATGCAACTTTTAAAAAATCGATTTTTTTTATTAGCTTAAAACATTCCTTAAACCCTCAAGAATAAGAAAAAAAAAGTCTCGTGGTCAGAAAAAATCTTGAACCGGTCGTTTACGTCAGTTTCCGGAGGCGCTTTGCGGCGCGTCAAATGCATGATGGGACGTATTGTCAATACATCAAGTACTTTTTCACACAAGCCGGCTCTGTCGAAAACAGTTTTCGAAGCAATCAAGCCTATCTACGAAAAGTTGAGCAGCGACGACCTTCTAAATCGATACTTAGATGGTTTCACTCAAAATAGTAATGAAAGTTTAAACGCAACGGTGTGGTCAATGGCCCCAAAATCTATGTCAAGCGGAAAAACTATTAGGCCCGCTGCACACGTCCGTCTTTTAACCGTGCGGTACCGCTGCGGCGCCGGAATTGCGGTCGGTGATACCATAGATAGATTGTAGCGCTGCACACACACCTCCGGTGACGTTGCGGCGCCGTGCGTTCCTCTTGCGGCAGTCTTTCGCCGCAGTTCCCCACGACACCGCAACGATACCGCACACGCACCTCCGGCTTCTCAGTACTTTCCCGTCTATAGAGTGCATTGAATTGCTGCGGCAACGCAGCGGCACCTCAACGACGTGTGCACCGGGACTGATATCACCAACCGCAATTCCGGCACCGCAGCGGTACCGCACGGTTAAAAGACGGACGTGTGCAGCGGGCCTTAATATTGCTGGGAATCTTGCCGTATGCACTTTCAACGATGGAATTTGCAGTGTAATGCATGTTATACGACAGTTGAACGTGACAGTTGGAAGCAATTGTTACAATTTCTGCGTTGAGGCAGATGAATTCCGTATCGATTTTTCGAACCGATCGCTGACTGAGGCTGCAAAAACAGCTCGAATTGCCTCAAAATCGGCTAGAAAAGAAGAAGAATTCAACGTCAATATAGAAGGCCAACTATACGGTGCAGGCATCGCGGAGATTAAAGGTATACTATAATTTTCCACCATAAAATGTTACTTCAAACTTTAAACGCGTTTTTCTCAGAACACCATTTTCAAAATCGGGCGAACCGCTAGCGGCTACAAATCTTTATCGATTGCCTTCAAATTTTGAGTATCTTTATACATATACAGGGTGGACCAGGTTAAACGTCATTTTTTTATATGTAATAGAACAACAACAAAAAAGTAGACTTTCATAAGAAAATTTTTTTTCAAAAATGTTTCCTAACAAAGATACAGGGTGTCAATGTTTCGAAAAAAAAATGGTTTCCTCATCATAACTTCTAAACTACTTGATCGATTTCCATGAAATTTCGCATACAGGCTAATGTAGAACAGCTCTAAGCATTAATTAAATAATTTTTAAAAATTCTCCAGTGGCGTATATACTAGGGGCCGGTACCCCCCTTTCCCCCTCCCAATCTTCGGCACCACTGGATATTTTGCAAAGAAAATTTAATTATTGGATTCCCCGTTTAATTTCGAGAAAAAAATCACCCTTGCAAATTTTTGATTTATGGCTTCGTTTTTGAGATATTTATTTTAATTTGTAGGGTTGCGAGCAGGCCAAAGCTAGGTTGAACTCCATTAATTGTGATATGTGATAGAGCAACCAAAAAAAATAGATTCTAATGAGAAAATTTTTTTCAAAAATGTTTCCTAACAAAGATATAGGGTGTCAAAGTTTCAAAAAAAAAATGGTTTTCTCATCATAACTTCTAAACTACTTGATCGATTTCCATGAAATTTCGCACACAGGCTAATGTCGTACAGCTCTAAGTAATAATTAAATAATTTTAAAAAATTCTCCAGTGGCGTAGATACTGGGGGCCGGTACCCCCCTTTCCCTCTTCCCAATCTTCGGCGCCACTGGATATTTTGAAAAGAAAATTTAATTATTGGATTCCCCGTTTAATTTAAAGAAAAAAATCACCCTTGCAAATTTTTGATTTGTGACTTCGTTTTTGAGATTTTTTTCTTTAAATTAAACGGGGAATCCAATAATTAAATTTTCTTTGCAAAATATCCAGTGGCGCCGAAGATTGGGAAGGGGGAAAGGGGGGTGCCGGCTCCCAGTATCTACGCCACTGGAGAATTTTTTTAAATTATTTAATTATTACTTAGAGCTGTACGACATTAGCCTGTATGCGAAATTTCATGGAAATCGATCAAGTAGTTTAGAAGTTATAATGAGGAAACCATTTTTTTTCGAAACATTGACACCCTGTATCTTTGTTAGGAAACATTTTTGTAAAAAATTTTCTTATGAAAGTCTACTTTTTTTTGGTTGTTCTATCACATATCAAAAAAATGACGTTTAACCTGGTCCACCCTGTATAATCTAATAGATCACGTAGGGATTTTTCGATATGTTGTAAACTTTTTGTTTTATAAACGATTAAATATGAAATTCTTACGTGAAAACGTGATTTTTTCCTTTATATACTCACCATTTCTCGAAAAATCGATATTTCTAAAATCCCCTACGTGGTCTATTAGTTTATGATATATATTAAAGAAAAATTTTTGGATTTTTGTTCTAGGTTCATGTTTGGAGGTGCAGGCGGTTCGTCCGTTTTGGACCTCCAGAAAAACTCGTCGCAGAAACTGGATCCTAGAGCGCCCATTTCTTAACAAAAAATTAAAAATAAAATGTTTTTTTGTATCTCTAAAGATACTTGATAAAGTACTGTATAAGGAAATTCTACAGCTTTTACTATACTCCTACACAAAATTTCCAAAATCGTCCTTCTTTCTTGACACACATGGTGGCCTTACCCCTTAAGCCTTATTTTGTATACAAAATATTCCGCATAATACGCGCTTCATTCCCATTTATAACGCTCTTTTAGCAATCGACGATGTTGTCTCTGTAAACTATACGTAGCAATTGCGTCTATCTGTATCATTGCGTAGTACATTTGCTCCATCTCCGCATCCGATGATGTCTTTCAAAAGTTAAACTCAATCAAATATTTAATACTGGGTTAAGTAACACAAAAATTACATGAAAAGAAGATTACTACTTTTTTTTTAAAGAATTGAAGAATTGATTTCGATGATCTATACGTAATTGATTTGTATTGATCTTAAATATGTTTATATCTATTCTACGTACATGTATAAACATCCACGGTTATATGAGTATATTTCTATTCGTATTTTTTGGCTGTTAGAATTTTTCGCATAAGACATTTTCCCGCCTAAGATGACTTTGTAGGTCTCCTTGAAAATCATATTAAGTACATTTTACTGTATATATAGGTATAACTGCGGAAGGGAAGAGTATTTTAGGATCAATAAATCCTTCAAGGCCCTAAATATAACTTGGTTTCTAAACTACCACCCCCCCTTGGTTTCTAAGACCGCACAAGCGTTAATCACTTTGCCTATATACATTCAATAAACTAGCATTTGAATATTTCATAACTTTAAGAACACACCAAGAGAACGGTACAACATTACAATTTATAGAGAGGTAAACATGATATAGTATTCTCATTAATACTCACATATTCACATATTATACCAAACACACACTTCATATGCAACTGTTACATAACTGAATTTGAAGTATAAATTCGCCTGTTAAGACCTCTATTAAAGGTCAAAGCATGTTACGAAAATAATTTTAATTATTGCATATTTACTGGACGGACCTATACTTATCTTACTCTCCTTTACTTAATCCATAATATTAAAAAATGTATAGTCCACATAGTTATAAAAGATTAAAACTGATTCATCTAAATGATTTCTATATACTTAAAGTCGCCTTTTCATCAATTACACAATAATGCTCGCACTTTTGTACGAGTTTTGATAGTCTACCACATTATTGATAAAAAAGACCTAGTGGCTGAAGAGTAGATTGGATTCATGTTTTAGTATAATTGATTGCTAATAAGAATTGCTAAAGAATCTTTGTGGCTAATGATATAAAGCAATATAGTTGATTGGTCTAGCGTGATGTATTACCTTTCGCGGTGCACTGCTTTAAACTTTTAGCTAGATTGCTCTATTACCTTGATTTGAAAACTTATTTAATAATAATGTCTTGAACGCACGATTCATTTAAATTCAAGTTTCTCCATTATTCGATAAGATTTCGGTTCTTTTAATGCTAATTTATAGAGTATAAACGAACCGGTGGTACTTAAAAGTCGCGCAAGCGCGTCCCGACGGAGCTGTACGATTTCTGTCTTTCACATACTCCTTTGTAAGAGTATGTAAAAGGGACGTATACCGAATGTGTGTGTGTCACTACCGCTATCGCTTTCAGATTGCCTCCGTTAAGTAGCGTTTAAGATAGTACTATCACGATATCGATTCATCTACGGAAATTCTGAAATTTGTTTCAGACGTAGATTTCAACGAAATAAAACATTTCTGTTAGTGAAAAAAAACGATCTACCGTCGAAAAATAAAAATATTAAATTTTAAAGATGTGCATTTCTCCCATTTAACCTCATGTAAATGGGCATGCTTTGAAGTATTTTTCACATTTTGAAGCTAAAACATCCACCAATTTGTTTAAAAAATTCAGACACATAGTTCTATTCATAAAAAAATACATTAAAAAATTGGCAAGATCCACTGTTTAGTTATTGAGTAAAAAATATAATGTAATAACGCTATCAATCACGTAGGAGGGGGGAAATTGAGCGGAGAGAATGTGGCAACAGCACGTGACGTATTCAGCAACACATAACCAAACACAACAATCTTGTCAGTATAGTGATGAAGCGGTGTTGCCACGTTTTCGATGCGGACCTTACGATACTAGTGTGCGTGTATCCGTATATACAAAACGGGAATGTATTGAGACAGGGCTGTACGAATCTGTACGGTTGTGATACATGAAGAAAATATGAAGTATTTTTTGCTACTAAATTTATTTCTGTTTTTGTCCCGCAAAGGGTTACGAAAAACATTGATTGGATATTTTCGAACTGGATTATCTTGTAAACTAGGCGGAGCACAAAAATTTTGTACAGGAACTTTCGGTTCAGTTTTTTGCGAAGAATCTCTCTACGAGAGGAAGAGTGCGCCCATTTCGAATCACCCTGTATATCATAAACTAATAGATCACGTAGGGGACTTTAGAAATATCGATTTTTCGAGAAATGGTGAGCATATGAAGGAAAAGTTCACGTTTTCACGTAAGAATTTCATATTTAATCGTTTATAAAACAAAAAGTTTACAACATATCGAAAAATCCCTACGTAGTCTATTAGATGATATATGTATACCGTGGATGGACTAGTTGTTGACAATGCGCTAGTTACTGACAGGTAAGGCGCATTTTCAGTAATTTGAGCGAAATTTCGTTTTAAAAACATAGAAAAAGAATTTGGTGCACATACTACAGGATCTTGTGTCTTTTCTCGCGTAAAATCATCGCTTGACAATAGACCAATATAATTAAATCAAGTTTTCAAGGATGTGCGGGCTGGTGTCAGCTCGCCTGCGTCGGCCATCTACAATAATGGTGTGAAAATTCGATCTCAGTTTTTTCTCTTAATTTTGACAATGTAGGTATTAAATATAAATAAAAATTATTCTTGTAGAAAAATAGTAAGTTAATTTATTAATTGAAATGATAAAAAAATTAAATACAAATTTATTTAATAAAAAAATTGGGGTGTCAATAATGTATCCTGTATAAACTGCTATGTGTTCCTATTTGTGACACCGGTTTACCCGTCAATTTCCTAACCTCACTTAATTTCTCAAGTACCTATTCAACACTCTTTGCAATTAAAATCATTTTGCCTATGAAAGTACATATGCTCTCTCATTTTAATTAAGAAAAAATAATATATATATATTTTTCTCTCGGGGGTAAAATGCTGTACTTAGCATTTAACGGGCACTCAGTCCTTTTTGGACCATTGTACCCGAGCCACACTTGGGGCCACTCAGACAGAGAGGAGTCCCCCCCTCCGCCCACGACCCCCGGTGAGCCCAGGGCCTCCATGCAGATGGCATGCAGGAGTCCTCTAGCCCTCCCAGGTGTCCCAACCAGAGGGGGGGCCCCTCCCTGTCCTCACTCACTGGGGAAGGGGGTCCTCCATGCAGAAGCCCCCCCTCCTCACCCCGAGTACAGCCGGTCTTAGCTCGATCCCCGGATCCCGGAAAAATTATTTTTCCGCAAGCCGGGATTCGAACCCTAGACCTATCGCCCGAGCAGTCTTCGAGAGGCTAGCATTTAGACCACTCGGCTACTGCCGGCGACGGGGGGGGGGGGGGTAAAATGCACCACAAAAAAACCACAGGGAAGTACCTACACTGAAATCGAGTTATAAGCGGTATTAACAGCAGTGAAGGCAGGACTTTCTATTAATTCTAGAAAAATATAACAAAGAAGTCACTGAGCATTGCCAAAGAAATTAAACAAGAAATAATAAATGAGCCTTGAAAATTTGAATTAATAAGATCAATATGACTATCACAATTATTCGCTGCCATTAACAAGCTATATGTCAGAGAATGAAAATATTACGCCAAAAAAAAAACAAATTTGTATTTTTATATGAAATAAAAGTTTTTTTAATTATTTAGTAAGTAAATGTAATCGTTTATAATAATTTATAATGATAAATCAACACGCGCGACCTATTGTCAAAAACTAGCGCACTTGATGCCAGAAATACATCCACTTCAGTTTTGCCCCTGTCATAAACTCATCCACTTGAGACAAATATTTATTTATGTAATATTAATTATTTGGATTAATTTTTTGAATATTTTTGACTGTTTGTTAGATGCCGAAGAGTCTAAAGTTTATTTTTATAAAGAAAACAAATTATCTTGATACAGAAAATAATATTTAATTGTAGATTCAAGTGAATCCCTAACTAAAAAGTGTCAATAACTGGTCCACCCACGGTAAAGGTACTCCAAAAATTTGAAGGCAATCGATAAAGATTTGTAGCCGCTAGTGGTTCGCCCGATTTTGAAAATGGTCTAAGAAAAACGTGTTTAAAGTTTGAAATAACATTTTATGGTGGAAAATTATAGTATACCTTTAATCCGCGATGCCTGCACCGTATAGTTGGCCTTCTACATTGACGTTGAATTGTTCTTTTTCTTTTCTGGCCGATTTTGAGGTAATTTGAGCTGTTTTCGCAGCCTCAGTCAACGATCGGTTCGAAAAATCGATACGGAATTCGTCCGCCTCAACGCAGAAATTGTAACAATTGCTCCCAACTGTCACGTCCAACTGTCGTATAACTTGCATTACACTGCAAATTCCATCGTTGAAAGTGCATACAGCAAGATTCCCAGCAATATTAATAGTTTTTCCGCTTGACGTAGATTTTGGGGCCATTGACCACACCGTTGCATTTAAACTTTCATTACTATTTTGAGTGAAACCACCTAAGGATCGATTTAGAAGGTCGTCGCTGCTCAACTTTTCATAGATAGGCTTGATTGCTTCGAAAACTGTTTTCGACAGAGCCGGCTTGTGTGAAAAAGTACTTAATGTATTGACAATACGTCCCAACATGCATTTGACGCGCCGCGAGGCGCCTCGGCAAACTGACATAAACGACCGGTTCCATTTCTTCCGTTCACCATTTTCTTCTTATTTTTGAGGGTTTAAGGGAGGTTTTAAGCTAATAAAAAAAATCGATTTTTTAAAAGTTGCATGGTGGCCTTACCCCTTAAGTTGGGTTTTGACGCTCATGCAACTTGCGTAAATTGATTTGTGCATGCAAACTTGATACAAATAAAACTGAATTGGTATGATCCATTTTCACGCTCATGCAGCTTGCGCATTGATTTTAAAAGTCCCGGTGTACGAAAGTACAATAAGCTGCGCATGGCGCGTATCTCGTGGTCGCCATGGGAACAGCTGATTGCTTGGCGAAACATGCTCAGAAATTACTTTTGTACACCGGGACTTTCAAAAAATTATTAGAAATTAACCGTGCATTTTGTCATGTAGGTTCTCACATCAGTTTTATAGTAAATTTTCCCCGCTACAAATTGGTAGCTTCATTTTTTTGATTGAGTAAATAATATAGGAGAAATGAATGATTAAAGTGGATTAGGGCCAAAACTTCGATAGTTTTTAATTAATTATAAATTTTCCCGGGAATTGACAGATGATACATTTTGATATGTTAATATTGGGACCTCCAGCTCTCGATTGGTGTAATTTCCATGCCCTGAAGCCCAACTTCTTGTACTACCATATATCCAATGTCTAGATTGATACCACTATGATACAAGAATGGAACAAAATTGACTCAAATTTGGTCAAAACGTTAACAGCTTCAATACCGAGGCGATTAGCAGCTATTATTAAATTCAAAAGATACCTCACCAAGTATTGGTTTTGCTATTTCATGTGTATGTTCTCGAATGTACCAAGTGTATGAATACTTTTTTCCCCACCTCATTTGACACTTGCCAAAAGAAATTTCTTATATTTTGTAGTATACATTTTTTCTTCAATAAAATATATATCATTTAAAAGCTGAAACTACAAGCTATATTTTGATGCCAATAGATATTCATTTATTTTAACTATTTGCAAGTGGATCGTAGTTGAACGGTGTATGAATACTTTTTTCCGCCACTGTATATTCAAGGTTTAATATATGTCGATATCATCTCTTTTTAAATCTTTCTTCTTTTAAATGGTTTCTTTTTTTTAGACGCGATAATGACGAATGCGGCGTAAGCAATAATGGTGTCATCTTCACCAAACATTTCGATTTCGACTGATGTCATATATCTGTTTATTGGGTGTGGACGGGCTTCCCCGGTCAATCCCTTCCCCGGTACGACGAGTGTTGTCGCACCGCTGCCGGAACAGGTATACAGGTACCCGCCTTGCCGAAACACGTCACACTCTGCGGTGGATTCGACTACCCTTGGACAGTGTCGATCGACGCGGTTTTATTCCGACCCGTCCGTTAATTACCCGAGTCGAAATCCGAGAACTGAAAAAGTCCTGACAGAACTGAAAGAGTACTGAAAAAGCCCTGACAGAACTGAATTATTTTCGCCAAAGTGGCCGCGTGGCCATGGGCCGCCCATAGAATTCGGAAGGACTGAAAAAGGACTGACAGGCCTGCATAAATGCATATTCAGGACTTTCAGTACTTTTTCAGTTCAACGATTTTCAGGACTTTCAGGGCTTTTTCAGTACTCTTTCAGTTCTGTCAGGACTTTTTCAGTTCTCAGATTTCGACTCCGGGAGTCAAAATCCGCGGATTCTCGCGAGAACTGAAAAAGCCTTGACAGAACTGAAAGACTACTGATACAGCCGTACAGCTATCACGTGATACCTCTGAATATATATTAGAGCACTATATATACTAAAATAATTTTCTTTCCGACGGAGAGGGAGAATTGGGAATAGTGGGGATATAATAGTAAAATATATATACAAAATATATACACATGATTGCATTTAAGTAATTAATATATTATCAATATACTATTCATTATGTACATCATATATGAATGAATAATGCTTAAAACTTTGAAGAAAAAATATATTTTATTATTGAAATATAACTGTTTTATTCATAATAGTATGGAGTATTTGGTATTTCCCATTATTGAGTATTTCCATCGACGTTGTTATAAAACTTCCTTTCAATTGGAAGTCTTGATGCTCGCTACCTCGAGATCTGCCGTGTTCATGCTGCCTATTCGCGCAGGTTCATCGTAAGAGGCGTTGATAGAGTCACCGGTGAATGATAGTCTGGAATAAAATTGCCTGTTTGAAATTAAGTAAAACAATAATTAATACAATCACATAAGCTATACCCGGGGGCACGAAATCTGTCGCTGGTGACTTTTTTAAATGTTATTTTTAAACGTACTAACCAATGAACAATTAGTCCTCATGCCCTGGTTATCTACGGTGGCGTCTACTCTCGTTAATGAAAGCATGAGGATTATTAATCATTAGTTAGTACGTTTAGAAATAACAATTAAATAGTCACCAGCGACAGATTTCGTGTCCCCGCGTGTATATTCGATCATACTAGAAAAAGATTATACACATTTCTCATATTATGAGAAATGTGTGAATTACCTGGAGCAACTGCATGTGGTACTACCACTTTGTTGGTTGGTCTGCCTCTTTTTTCCTTGTTCATACCGTATGTCCCACTCTGTACGGGCCAGTTTGAAGTTACCTTCGGGGAGACTTGGTCGGTACTTGAGTCATTTAATACCGGTAGAAGTCGAGTTGGTAGTTAGAGTTGGTGTCAATTCGGGTGATCGAAGCGTCTAACTTCGAAATTATGAATTTGTGAATAATGGAAATTACTCACCATTATTCACAAATTCATAATTTCGAGGTTAGACGCTTCGATCTCCCGAATTGACACCAACTCTAACTACCGACTTGACTTCTACCGGTATTAAATGTTTCGATTACCGACCAAGCCTCCCTGAAGGTAACTTTCAAACTGGCCCGTACAGAGTGGGACATACGGTATTTATCTCCTACGTATTTCCCTTCCTTTTCCGCCACCGGTCTAAAGCTTACCTACTTTACCGACTCTGACTCTCGCTTATCTTCCTCCTCACCGCTTCACTTAACCTCACTTTTGACTTTTCCTCGCTTTTCCTAATTTCCTATCGTTACCCTCCCTTTCCCAACAAACCCTTATAATCTATCCTTTAACTCTTTCTCTCAGCTTTCTATCTATACCCTATACTACTCTTGCACTCTCCGTTGATCGCACTTATTACAATTTTTTGTCTCGCAACTTCCAACACACGTTCTCACCATTCAACCTCCTGCAACTAAGTCCTGATTTACTATAATAATCTGTGCTTCTTAATAAACAGTTATAGTTTATAACTCGCTCAACATACTCTGAACACTCGAAATCAAATAATTTATTGATTTAATAATTGAACAAATTACAATTCTTGTGAATTTATTCACAAATAAAATTTCAAGTCTCTACCTATATGCAGGAGACCGAAATGTTTCTAATTGTAAGTCCCTAAATGTATTCCGTTGCTGCTTACAGAGCTCTTCCACGAGTACCGCAAAATGTGCAACAGGCATTACTAGATAATGGGCTAGATGTTTAACAATATACAATGTGGAAATATTTGAGATTGCTGAAAAAAAAATTGTATATGGCTGCACAGTATGGAAAAGTTTTACAGACATCTTCATCTGCAATACAATACATTGACATGGCTGATAATCAGATGAAATATGGAATCGTAGAACATTATTTAAAACTAATCAGTAATCGGTGTAGGTAGACATAATAATTGAGATTGTGAGTATTCACATTTGGTAATTATTCGAGAAATCATTTGCGATGGCATGTTTGAAGTTGACGGAAATCAGTATCGATTTATATCGACGGGATTTATGTACAAATGTCATACAATAAATAATATAAAAGTTATCCCGATAAATCTAATACAAGCTCCATGTCTTCAAATTACGATCAGTGGCCAGTCATATGTATCAATGCCAACTAATGATAAAGAATTAGAATTAATTGTAATTCATTGTAATTTTTTTCATTAAAAATATAAAATTTTAGTTCATGTATATCTGTGGCTGTTTATTTTGTATTACTGTCTACCACAAATACTTCAGTAATTAATGTACCTATAGCTAATGAGCATACCAGTCGAAAATTTGTTAAGTCCATCGGGCGCGACAGTCGAAAATTTTCTAAGTCCATCGAGCGCAACGGTCGAAAATTTTCTAAGTCCTCTATAAGTGGAGGGGACAATTTCAGGACTTTAAGATCTTTTTCAACACTAAGTCAGGCCTTTCAGTACTATTTCATGGCTACGTTTTGAGAGAGGTGGGGATATTCAGAGGTAGCATGGGTATTTCAGTGGTCTTTCAGTTCTGTCAGGACTTTTTCAGTGCTCTTTCAGTTCTGTCAGGACTTTTTCAGTTCTCGGATTTCGACTCGGGTAACCTTTCCGGGAAAGGTGCGGGACTGCAAGCGCATTTGCAGCTTTCGCCGAAATATGCCGCTCACCTGATGGCTAGATTAAATCCTAGATCAGTGAGGTATTCGATCGTGATGATACTGAGCAGTGAGAGTCAATACTCAGAATCCCGACTATCGTTTGTCGGAACACTTATTTAACAGCGTTTCCGCGTTAACAAATATATCAACAAACGTAAACAGACAAAATAACACCGAAAATACAAAAGCCACGTGCAAATCAAGACAAGAAATTCGCTGCTACACGCATGCGGGCGACCGGGCGGTAGCGTTATAAAGTTGGAGTGTTGTTCATACATTTAAGTATTTGTGATTACCACATACAAATTATCTGATCGCGCCTGTTTTACTCAAGTCAAACTTTCTGGCTTGGGCAAGTAAACGATTTTGGTTTTCATGCACAGTTTACTTGTGCAAGTCGGACTGCACAAGCCAATTTGGGCAAATTGCATGAGCGTGAAAACGTGCGCCAACAACGTGCAAATTATTTGACTGCGCCAAATTTACTCAAGTCAAACTTTCGGGCTTGGGCAAGCGAACGATTTTGGTTTTCACGCACAGTTTATTTGTGCAAATCGAACATGCACAAGCCAATTGGCGCAAATTGCATGCGCGTCAAAATCCACCTTTACTCTCGCACGCTATCTATGATACCGCGGACATTCCATGCCAAATCGCCAGCTTTTAATCCCAACTATTTTTAATATGAACGATTTTTTTCTATATTATAGTTCCTGATCAAATGAAAATTTATGATTTTTTACAGATTTTTATTGTAACCAGTTCTCGACTTAGGAATTTTCGAATATCCCATGCCCTAGTTTTTCAAATGCATAAGTACCTAAATTTAAGTAAATAAGTGATATCAATAAAAACAAGTCCATGAATTTGTTCGTCTGGAATTCTACTTTAACACAAAAATATTGAAGTTAAATTGCGATATATACTTTTTTTTTCAATTTTAAGTAAAAAATTTTTATTTTCGTCAAATAGCCAGTTTTGATTTTTATAAAAAAATCTTAAAAATACTTTGACTTAAGTTTTAAGTACCTACTGATCGTGGCATTTTTATTTCTCCTATGCCTTTTTAATGTTATAAATTTCAAAAATTACGTTTTCAAACTTTCAGTTTCAAAAGTCGGTAATATTTTGTGTCGATTTCATTTTGTGGTATTAGAATTTATTAATTAAATCAATTGTCTCTGATACGTACAAATGTTTATTCACAAATAATTTATTTAAATCTATATTCCGAGTGAAGGAAATGAATCGGAGGAATTATAAATAGGAAGTGGTATCTTCATGTAACCAAAACGTCATTTTATTTATTGTTTACATACATTTGCGGATACTGTGCGAATAATAATTTTCTGAATTTCAGAACTGCTTAACATGGATAATGCCGTTCGACATGGGAATTAAACAGTGAATTTTCTACGTGGATGGTATATGTTTTCCATTTTGAAAACGAATATCCAACTTTTGTTTCGCTTCAATATATTGAAAAATAGAATTCCATCCACGCAGAAAATTCATTGTTTAATTCCCCTATCGAACGGCATTATCTATGAGTATGTTAAGCAGTTCTCAAATTCAGAAAATTATTATTCGCACAGTATCCGCAAATGTATGAAAGCAATAAATAAAATGACGTTCTGGTTATATGAAGATACCACTTCCTGTTTATAATTAATCTGAATTATTTCCTTCGCTCGGAATATAGATTTAAATAAATTAATTGTAAATAATAATTTATCAGGGACAATTCATTTATTTGAGTGATGTGTCGGACGCAAGGAGAAATAGCGAAGTAACTCGCTATTGGTCACGTTACTCCACGCCTTAACTCAAGAAATTAGTAAACCCACCCTGTATATCGTGGGCTTACTGCCAAAAGTGACCAAGTCAAAATTTTAACTTTGTGAGTTAGAATACTCAAGTCACTAAGAATACTGTTTTACACTACCAGAAAAATTGACCAAGTCATATATTCAACTTACAAAGTCTTTGTAAGTTGAATATATGGGCCAAAATACTTTTTCATGCCTAAAAATCGGTCTCTAGATGAATTTCACTTTTCATGAGAAAACCATACAAAACTGTGAAAAAATACAATCATTCATAAATGTGGAGCTGATCTGTAATTTACAAAAACTGCGGTTTGCAGATGAGCTCCACAAATACAGTATGTCCCGTGGATAAAACGCAAGTATTTGAATTTCCCCCACATTTGACTTTGGTAGTGCTTGGAACGGTGCTGTAGTTAGAGTTGGCTTCAGAAGAGTGCGCTGCGTTCTTACGAGCCGTGTTTCGAGAGCGAAAAGTGTAAAACGTCTGATTTCCCGGGAACTGTTAATTCGGGAGATCAAAGCGTCTAACCTCGAAATTAACTGAATTTGTAAATAACTGTAAATAATGTGTAGAAAAGTGATGAGAAATAATCATACAGGTTTCGGAAACACGGCTCGTAAAAACGCAACGCACTCTTCTGAAGCCAACTCTAACCACAGCACCGTTCCAAGCACTATCAAAGTCAAATGTGGGGGAAATTCAAATACTTGCGTTTTATATATCCACGGGACATACTGTATAACACTATTTTACTATTCCACGAAATAAAATATAATCAAAATTTTATATTATTTATTCGCAAATTACGGTAACAATGTTGTCTTTCTTAGCAACGCAGTTGTTTTTCATACAAAATATTGCTCTCCCGGGGCATGAGTGTCTCATGTTATAAAGAGCAATCTCTCACAATTTCTCCTAGATGGCGTTGTACTTGAATATCGTTATCAAAGTTATAAGTTTTGAACTTTATTACAATTCCAATAGATACTTTTTACTTAAAACGTTTAATAAAATAAAAAATATTTGACATTGTGTTCCCAACAAAGAATAAAATCTTAACTACCTTGCGTTACTATATGAAAATAAACGTTAAAGTAAGTGTATTAGAATTTAATGTACCTCATTTCGCTCGACCTGTTGTAACTTGTAAAACAAACAACGGTCGCTGCACGGGGGGAATAAAGGTAGTGTCAGACACGGCTACTTTTGCTACGCAGCAGATTCAAAAACTGCGCAACTTACACTGCTGCAAGTGTGAACACCCATACAATTGTAGCCTGGTTGCGTGCAGTAATTTTAATCTGCTGCGCAGCAAAAGTAGCCGTGTCTGACACTACCTTTAAGCTGGGCGAATCAGTCGCTCCACAGTCATCAGGAGAGGTGCACATGTGTTTATTGCGTGGCCACTGAGTTACCGCCGTCGAAAGGTAAGTACTGACGATATTTGCATTATTATTATTCTCATATCCAGTTATTGAGGTATCGGTTTTGACAGTGATAAAATGGTTGCTTTTTGTTTTTCCATTAAGTATACATTTACGAAGCAACTAAATATTTACTACTGCGTTAGCTCAAATTAGGCATCAAAAAGTATTTCGGCCCATATGACTTGGTCAATTTTTCTGGTAGTGTAAAACAGTATTCTTAGTGACTTGGGCATTCTAACTAACAAAATTAAAATTTTGACTTGTGGTCACTTTTAGCAGTAAGCCCACGATATGTGCATGCTTGTTCTCACTGAAATATAATTGTCAATATGCTCGCGACTCCATTAGGTTTATTGTATGTACGTTCCTAATCCTTATTGGTGCTAATAAGAAACGGTCTAACATAAGACGTCATAAAAGAAAATTAGTCTGTTTGTAAATTCAAATATCAATTAGACATGCTTACCTCGAAGGAAGGTGGAGGAATGTGCCTCGCCTGAAATCTAGATCGTAGCGGGGGATCTAGTGGATTTCCTGGATAACGAGGAGAAGGTAGTCCCAGAGCAATCACTCGAAATTCTTCGCTAACTCGTACTAATTTCCATGCGTCCAACTCCTCCTGGCTATGATCCTGTAACAAAATAGATTCTAATGAAGCAATTAAGGATTCCTGACGATGCACATTATCACGTGTAATTACTTTCATAACTTCCCGTAGCGAATTTAAATATAAAGGAAAATTTCCCCTCGAAAGAAAGTATGAACGGACGATATGTAACACATTACAGTATACTCGTACGTCGAAGTGAGACAATAGGTAATTATTACCACCTTAAATAACTCCGAAACCATAAAAATAGTACAAGTGTTTAAAACAAAAGTTGCATGGGACAATAGGTACCGTAATATGGCATTGATTTTTGTTACTGGATAGAATTACTTCCAAGGAATGAAGGTCATCTTTATTTATTAAACCCGCGATATGAAATACATATAAAGATGATATTACCTTCTATGTAGACTGGACCAGAAATAATACCTTAAAAGTAGATTGAAATATAAATAGGAAGAAATCATTAGATACGATTGCCAATCCGAATAATCATTGGAAGCAGCGATAAAAAATTTAATTCATCCCCTTCAGGTGGTAAGTTTGAGAAATGAGGTCCAGCCTTATAGAGCTATAATCTTACATTCCGAGTGGATGAAAAATATTTTATATTACCCTTATCAAAGTGGCTCCAGGGGTTTTCGACCACACTAATCTGGTTGATAACTATTACAAATTCGTAATTGTAATCCCTGAACAAAGGTGACTACTTCTTCTTGCATAAAAAAATAAGTAAGAACTCTGAAAGCTTGTCTTCAATGTAAATTGCGATAATGCTGATTTCGAAAAAAAAAATAATTAAAAAATTCTAACCATCTCCCGAGCAGAGATTACGACCCCTATTGCGAAAAAAGTGACGAATATGCCGAGAGTTTCTATATTTAGAGTAAATTGATACCGCTGATATTTAAAAAAGTAAATTAAGAATCTACTGTCATCCCCCGAGCGGGGTTGACTATCTCAATATTGTGAAAAACAAATAGAAATTCTGAGCGCATCTTTACAGTAAATCGGTATAGGTATTTAATTCCGAAAAAAAATAATTAAAATATTTTATTAAAAAAATAATTTATTTAGTTTTTTCACAAAAAGAGTTATCGCCATTACTAAGGCAATAACGATGAGATTTCTGAAATATTTTTTTTCGAAAATCAACCGTCGATTTAATTTAACAGCAAATTGTTAAAATCTTTGCCTACTTTTTCACTATAAAGGTGATCATCCTCATTCAAGTAATGAAAATATAATTTTTAATTATTTTTTTTTGGAAATTAAAGATACCGATTTACTTTAAAAACAAACGCTTGAAATTTGTATTTATTTTTCGCAATGAAGGCAGTTATTTCCGCCTAGGGGACAGGAATTTAAAAAAAATTTTGTTGGAATCAGTGATATTAATTTACTTTAAAAACGAATTTTTGGCATTTTTACCCATTTTTCACAACAGGGATGGTTCCCTCTGCTCGGGGGATGAAGACAGAATGTTTTTTATTATTTACTTCGAAAACAGCGTTATTAATTTACCTTTAAGACAAACTTTCGTAGTTTTCGTTTATTTTTTATGCAATAGAGGATAGCCCCTGCTCAGGGATTGTAATAACAAAATTGTAATAATTATCAATTACATAAATCAGCAGTGGGATCGAAAGCCCCTTGAGCAATTTCGATACGAGTAATATCAAGTATTTTTCATCCACTCGGAATTTAACATTAAAGCTCCATAAAGCCGGACTTCATTTCTCAAACTAACCACCTGAAGGGGGTAAATCCAATTTTTAATGCTTGCTCAGAAACTGACATCCCTCCTCTAATTTTCCGGAAAGTGCCACTCGTATGTAATGATTTCTTCCTATTTATATTTCAATCTACTTTTAGGACAGCATTTCTGGTTCAGTCTATACCGAGTGTCCGCCGAGAAGCCCCACTTTTTGAATTTCCCTGACATTTGACTTCGGTAGTGATTGGGTCGGCGCTCTAGTCCTGATACGCCAACTCTAACTATCAGGCCTATCAGGACTAGAGCTCTACACCGACCCAACCACTACCGAAGTCAAATGTCAGGGAAATTCAAAAAGTGGGACTTCTCGGCGGACACTCGGTACAAGATTTCGCTATCAAGAAATCTGTTATCAACTTAAAATTAGTCAAAACTGGAAGTTTCTCACTCTGGACATTTATAAAGGGGCCATTCACGAAACTCATGACGCTTGTGTGGAGTTCTAACAATATCACGATCCGTCACATATAAATAGATGAGAAGAGGTAGAGTGAGCATCACGTCACAAATAGTCGAAACTTTTTTGATATCGGCGCAAAAGATTGCAAGAGGGGGAGTACACAAACGTCACGTAATATTTTTAGGAAGGGGGTCTCGTGAAATGTTATAATTTATTACAGTGGGAGGAGAGGGTGAACATCTGTAAAAATATGCGTCACAGCTTTTGTAAATGCCCACAAAATAATCAACAGATCCAATATGACGGGTTAAAACGTCAAAACTTACATGATTGTTATGAAATTTAGTAAATACGGGGTTTTCGTCTCTCAATATGAATAAATGATTCAAATTCGGGAATTCAAACTGGCGGATCAATTATGGCGAACTGAAACACCAAAACTTATCTGATTCTTACGAAATTTGATAGGTAGGGTCTTTTTAGGTCTCTACACCTCTATATCGGTTATTGATTATGCCTAATTATGAAAACGCAAAACTCTCTTGCCATTCATGCTTTATAGTTACTCTCTAATCCTGTACTCTCAAATTTCGTCACCAATTTTTTCTCTTATTCTGTGGGTGTAAATGTACATTTAATATTTTTTCCAAATTTTTATCTCTCATAGTTTGCGAGATATGAATTTTTGAATGTTCATTTTAATGCTCAATTCTAGCAGATCAAGGAATATTCAATTCACTATAACTCTAAGTCTATAAAGTAAATCGCTAAATATGAATACATGAATGTATTCGTTTTAAGACGTATATTTCGATAGAAAATAGGCTAAAATATTTTGATAATATAATAACAATGAATTCTGCACTTACAGAAAACACCATTGATTTTCTCTAGGTTTGACACTTTTAATTTTTATGAAAAAATTAGAACATAAAAAGAGAATAAGGAATATAATAACAATAATATCATTTTTTAATAGAATAAAAACAAAGATTTTAAGCCGGTGCAGACAACGGGCAACATTCTTTTTCCTATTCTTCTTGAATTTCAAAGTTTCCTAATGTTTCATTTCTTACCCTATGGGATCAAGAAAATTGTCATGAACTATTTTTAAATATTGCTAGACTGCTTCTTGACTCTTAAGATTAATTGAAGTAATGAAACAATTTTTTAAAATGAAACCGTAACTTTTTTCACGAATAGTGTAATTTATTTATTCTTTAAATTTAACTGTATAATATTATACAGGGTGTCCTATTTGAAACAATCCACCTAAATATCTCTTGAGGGGGGCAAGTGACAGGAAATGTTTAGAGACCTAAATTGTAGGGTTTCGAGGGGGACATTTGATGCATGCATTTTTTTGAGCTTTCAAGGCCATGCTTGCAAGCTGCAAGCACAAGGAGCTTTTTTTCAAATGGCAATCGCATTTTTCACCCCAATGAAACTTGTCTGCCTTGATGAGTTGTTTTCAAATATTTCAACATTCATGTCAATTCCTTCGATTTTACTCGAAAAATGCGACGAAAATGAGTTCTGGTATCAAACTGAAGATTCACATACCCTTGATGCGTGTTGGCGTAGATGATTGTTCCGCTAATCCATTCACCAACCGTACTTATGGAATGTAAACAATAACAAAGAATTCCCCATTACCTCGAGGATTCTGTTATTCGAAACAGTTTAAATTCAACCAGAATCGAGTTAGTATCGCCTGTAATTTCATTGAACACATTACGATGTACTCAGCGAGTGAAATTGTGGATATTTTACTCGTATTAGGAGAGTGCGGAGGATTCTATCGAGCCGCTGCCCGGACATATCGAGAACGGTACCCTAATCGCCGACGTCATCCCACACATGCAGTAATTCGCAACATTGAACGGAATTGCAGAAGAGGACGAAATTATCGACGACGGCAACTACAACAACAAGGCATTAATCGTAATGATCCTCGAGCTGTTGCCATTCTCGCTATGATTCGCATGAATCCGCACATCAGTTTGAGAGAAATCGAACGAGATTTAGGTGTACCACGGAGCACCGTCCAAAGAATCCTCCGATCTGGCCGCTACCATCCGTATCACATAACGTTGACTCAAGCATTGTCCGCGCAAGACCGACGGAATCGTGTCGACTTTTATAATTGGGCCTTGCAAAGACTGAATGAAAAGATCCGAATTTTTTCCAGTACGTTCTCTTCAGTGACGAGGCAACGTTCCAAAGTAATGGTTCATTGAATCGACATAATTGTCAGTATTGGTCAAGGGAAAATCCTCGCTGGAGTCAACACATTGATCATCAGGATCGTTGGAAAGTGAACGTGTGGTGCGGTATCGTTGATGAGCAAGTGATAGGTCCATACTTTTTTGATGGTAATGTCACCGGTCAGAATTACCTGGAATTCTTGCGTAATCAGTTACCAGCACTGATGGAGAACATGAACTTGCAGACGAGACAGAGAATGTGGTTTCAACAGGATGGCGCTCCACCTCATTTCGCTCGAGCTGTGAGAAATCATCTGAATGGTGCCTTCCTGAATCGTTTGATTGGTCGGGGTCTTTACATTCCATGGCCTCCACGATCACCGGATCTTACGCCACTTGATTACTACCTGTGGGGCTTTGTCAAAGACGTTGCTTACGTGAATCGGCCGACCACTCCGGTAGACTTACAGATACGTATCAGGGAGGCTATTGCAAGCATTACGCCCCAAGCTCTTCGAAGGGTTGTTGGACATTTTCGCCGCCGAATTGAGTTGTGCTTGCAAGTCAACGGCGGGAACATTGAACAACTCATGAACTCATGAGCGCATGAACCTCCACACATGTTTGCGCTATTTTTTCTCCTTTTTTTTGCGCAAGGGATGCGAGCAGACTTTACCTCGACGCGGTGCATCCTGGGTCATGCTAAGAAAGTCTGAATCTTCAGTTTGATACCAGAACTCATTTTCGTCGCATTTTTCGAGTAAAATCGAAGGAATTGACATGAATGATGAAGTATTTGAAAACAACTCATCAAGGCAGACAAGTTTCATTGGGGTGAAAAATGCGATTGCCATTTGAAAAAAAAGCTCCTTGTGCTTGCAGCTTGCAAGCATGGCCTTGAAAGCTCAAAAAATGCATGCATCAAATGTCCCCCTCGAAACCCTACAACTTATGTCTCTAAAAATTTCCTGTCACTTGCCCCCCTCAGGAGATATTTAGGCGGATTGTTTCAAATAGGACACCCTGTATGTTTCGAAGTCGACAAAATTGAAATATCTTTTTGCATGAACTATATTATTCATCTGCGGAATAACGCAATTAATTTTGTTGCGTATCTAGTACACGCTTTGCTTTTTCAGAACGAGCCGATAATACATTTTTTGTCACGATCTTCTTAGTGATACCTAGTAGATATTCACAAAGTTCAATCGTTTCAGTCTTCCGATAATAAAGTACGACGAAAATTATAAATTTGTTTTACGAAATGTAGCGTTAGGTTTCCGTTCGAATAATAATCAAGCAACCATATGTCCTGCTTTTTTGCCAATGGTACTTTTTTGCCGTTATACACACGGTAAAGGTCTCTATGATGGGATAGGTAAAATAGTAAAGAGACTTGCTGCTCTTGCAACTACCACCATATTGATAAATTTCTATGCGACGAGAGTTTTATAATTGAATCTCAATTTCATCAAATTTGCTAAATATAACTAGAAAATTTTCATCTGAAGAACAATACATTGAAGTAAAAGACGTTTTGTCGGATCACTTCGAAAAAATAAAGCGTGTAAGTACCGAATACGCAAAGAATTCATTGCATTATTCCATAGATGAATAATACAGTTCACGTAAAAAAATATTTCGATTTTATCAACTTTGAAACATATAATATCACAAAGTTAAGTGTAAAAAATAAATAAATTGCATTTTTCATGAAAAAAATTACGGTTTAATTCTTTTTTAAATTATTTCATTACTTCAATTAATCTTAGAGAGTAAAGAAGCAGTCCAACAATATCTTAAAACAGTTCATGACAATTTTCTCGATCTCGTAGGTTAAGAAATGAGATATTAGGAAACTTTGAAATTAAAAAAAAAATATGGAAAAAAATAATGTCCATTATATTCTGTACCGGCTTAAATTCGCAAAAACAGTTCCCCAAGCACTACATTTGCATTGCGTCTGTCCGAACATCGATTATTATTTAAATATGAAATTATATTCATTTTCCACTGAATGTGTAAACGATGCAGAAAAAAACATAGATAAAGATATTGAACTAAGTGTGGATCTTTTTCCGTAACAATCCTTGCTCGGAAAAATGCAAAACAGACGTAGATTCTATGATGAGTGTCACCGATATACAATAAACAAAATAATAAATAGAACAATTCAATTGAATGTGGGTCATTTTTAATTGTATACGCTTCTTTAAATATATATTCTTATTTTCAAATTTTCAATAATAAATATCCTGGCTCTGCTCAACATCAGCTTACGCTTAACAATTTTGTGATTCTATCTAGCATTTTAAGGAAAAAACCGGACTGAAATAAAAAAATTACATTCTTAAGAAAAAACAAATTTTTTTCTTTGATACCATGAAATTTGGTCTTTTAGCATTACAAACAGTTTCAACGTATTTTCTCCTGAAAGGTACATTCAAAATGAACACTTCATATGAGCATTTTTTTTCATATTTAATAGTTGCCTAGGAATCAACCGATGAAGTTTGCAAGGTGTTGCCGTCAAGCATAACTTCGATAACGTTTATTAATTGAATGGCTTACAATAAAAATGGACAGTTTATAGAACTTTTATATCTGATGGAATACTATGGAAGAAAAGATAAACAAGATCAGTGACCTCAAGTGCAGGGCCTTTCGAAACGGCATATTTTGACCCCGTATAGTAGCGGCCTTATGTTTAAGACGGTGACTAAAATAGTTCCCGTTTTTTAAACCCACTGTCGAACTCGATGAAACTCAATAGACTTGAAGTTTATCGAAAAATACGAAACCTTTATTCTGGTGTTAATTTAAATTTCATTTAAGACAGTAATTCAGCCCTTCAAAGTTCACCACTCTAAATAAACTTTTAAGCAAACCGGGATACAATAAAAGCTATAATATTAAAGTTGTTCAGTTTTTTTAACCAAACAACTTCTATTTGAAAGTTTTCCTTATATCTCGCTTCGCTTGAAAAATAATTTGGATAAACTGATTTCAAAAACTTAATCCACTTGAAATAATCTTTTAAACAAAGCGGGAGACGGTACAATTTTTTAGATGAAAGTTTCTTGATTTTAAAACCCTAATAGCTCCTTTCGGTAAGAATGCATACCACAAAGTTTGTGGTAATTTTATGTATGGGGTCTATCTATCTATCTGACGCCTTGCATTAGACCTAAGTAAGATTACGTGCATCTGCAAGATCTTGCGCAAAATCCGTAGCCATATACGGAAGTAAGCTACTATGGAATCACAGAAACAACCAACTAGTGCGCTGTAGCAAAATGTTACTAGGGAAACTAAACAAATTTTTGTCTAAAACTTTATCGTGTCCCGCTTCGTTTATAGCTTTGAGTGTGTCGAATTTTGAAGGTCAGTTCATCCAAATTATCTTACAAGCAAAGCTAGATATAAGAAAAACTTTTAAATAATAGTTGTTTGGCTCAGAAGACTGAAAAATTTGTATATTAAAGCTTTTATTGTATCTCGCTTCCCTTAAAAGTTTGTTTAGAGCCATAAACTTTGAGGATCTGGTTTAACACCACAAATAAAAATTAAATTGATTGCACAATAGAAGGTTTCGTATGTTCTTATAAACTTTATATTTTACGAATTTCATTAAGTTCAACAGCGGATTAAAAACATTCAGACTAAATAGTGAGCATCCTAAAATTATGACTGCTAGTGTATACATATGCCAGAACAAATTAGACGCGTATTTATTGCAGATATCCTTTGCAAGATTATAAACGAAGAAATCAATTATTCAGCTCCACTTTGTTATCAAGTCTTCTTCTAAAAATAATTTGCATTTCCTTACCAGCAACAATTTATCGTATCTTGAAGCTGAAATAAGAAATCTCCCATCCTCAAGATGCATTTCTCGGTTTTCCAGTAAGTTATTCAGGACAGGTAATACATTTCTCTCTGCCTTCTCAACTCCTTCAAGAATAAGAACCCTTCCATCTATAGCAGCTCTCACTACACTCTGATCGTGATAGTTGGCAGTGCCTCTCTCTATTTCTCTTCTCTGTTTTAAATCAGCCTCAGTCGTATCTCGAGACAAAGAAACAAATTCAGCCTCTCGACCCATGAATTCCAAGAATGCTAGTGCTAATGTACGTCTTCCAGGACCTGGCCCACCAGTTAAGAAGATATCCTGATTCAAAATATCCTTCTGCAGCATCCACCTCAAGTGCCTCAGAGTAATTTGGCTTGGTTCATACGATACTATCATATTCAGACAATAATACAACTGAATACAGTGTGTCCTACAATGACCATGACAGCGGAAAATGGGAGACCTTGTTAAAAACTAGGTGTATAAAATACAGGTTATAATGTTGAGGGGACAACAGTTAAGGAACTAAAAGTTTTAAGATGACCAATAGGATGTCGGTTCCGCTGGCAAACGTCATTCGTCCATAAATAGGAAAGTGTAAGGGGCTAAGTCCAAGGCCTGCTCCGATCGTACTTATAGAAGGAATCTCTAATGCTGAACTGCTGTTAGTCGATTGAGATATCATTTATGAGTGTGATATCGGAGCAGGCCTTAGCAGAGCTCCTTACACTTACCTGCTTATGGGTCAACAAAGTTTGTCAGCAAAACTGTCATTCTATTGGTCATCTTAAAACTCTTTTAATTCCTTAGCTCTTGGCCCTTTTACATTATAACTTCTTTATCCCCTAATTTTTAACAAGGAATCTCCCATTTCCCGTTGTCACATTGTATATGTTTACTCAAAGACAATGAACCTTTCCAACCCGTTGACGAATCAAGGAGATTTAAGATCAGCAATTGGTTGAATTATTTTTTCTAACCAATCACAAATCTAAAAATTTGCCGATTCATCAGAAGGCCAGACTAATTCATTGTCCTCGGGTATTTCAGTAAATTAGTAGCATTATATTATAACTGGATTAAATATCTCTTTAATACTGTATTTAAACTTACAATATTTCCTTGGTATGTATTCTAGCTTTTTTGCAAGCTTCATTTGTTTAGAAACATCTCCAATAGTCACAAAAGTGTCATCTAAAAACAAAAGGCAGCTACGTTAATATAAAAGTTAACATACAGGACAACGTATTAACAAGTATCGAATTCTCTAATGTTGATTAGAAAAAAAAATGAAGTTTTTAATTGTTCTAAAAGGAGTAAATATTTTGGTACTCGCACTCAACAGATTTGTAGCGTATAATTGCTACTAGATTAAGAACGCTAATTCTTGATCCTGAAAGTCCTCTACCAACAACTGAGATACTTCGAAGGTGACAAACCGTGAGTATTCTTTGGTAATACAGTGCCATTTCTTACACATTACACAAAATAACCCCAAAAAGTTTTCAATTTCATCAGGCTGTGTTCCAATTCATCTTAGTACGTAGGATGTACAACTAGATACTAGACTACGTACTAAGTACCACAGATAAAATAAAAATAAATAAAATAAGATGGGCAACTCGAAATGGACGACTTTTAATTCTGACTAGGCTCACTAGCGGCGCTGAAGTCGCCAGGCGCGCGTATATTCCGATTCATTTGAAGTTTTAAAGTGGCGCAATATCGGCCAAGTATTTACTTTCTTGAACGCGGAAAGAAACGCGCAAGAAAATAAATACGTGGCAGATATTCATCATCATAAAGTTATCAGTCCTAAGACTGGTTTGATACCATTCTCCATCTTTTCCTGTCCTCCGCTAGTCTTTTCATTTCCCTGTATTTCGAACAACCTACGTCCTTAATGATTTGCGAAATGTAGTCTAACCGCGGCCTACCTACCTCTCTCTTTTTTCCCGTTTCTGCTTCTAAGATGTCTCTTAGCAGTCCCTTATGTCTCACTATATGGCCTATCAGCTGATCCCTTCTTTTCTTTATATTTTTCCAGAGCCGCCGGTTTTCCTCTATTTTCCTCAAGACTTCTTCATTTGTGATTTTCTCGGTCCATTTTACTTTTAGCATTCTTCTATAGCACCACATTTCGAAGCTGTCTAATTTTTTCCTTTCTACCATTCCTATCGTCCAAGATTCGCACCCATACAAAGCTGTACTCCACACGTATGTTTTGAGAAATTTTTTCCTACTCTCTAGGCTGACGTTTTTTGAGCATAGTAGCTTCTTTTTCAGATTAAAAGCCTGTTTTCCCTGCGCTATTCTTTGTTTGACGTCTTTTAGGCTCTTTCCATCTGTCGTTATTTGGCTACCTAGATAGCAAAACTGCTGTACTTCTTCTACGCTTTCGTCGCCTATATTTATTCTAGTTTTACTCTTACGTTTTTTCTTACTACATACCAGAATTTTTGTCTTTTTCTTATTAATTTTCATATTGTAGTTCTCTATTAGGATGTTTTCCATTTCGTTAAGCGCCTTTTCTAGTTCTTCTTTGTTCGATGCTAGTAGCGCTATATCGTCGGCGAACCGAAGCATGCTCACTGTTTGCCCTTGTATTTTAATGCCTGAAGTTGAGTTTTCTTTTAATTCGTTCATCGCTTCCTCTATGTATAAGTTAAAGATTAGAGGCGACAGTGTGCATCCTTGTCGTACTCCTTTTCTAATTTTCGCTTCTCTCACTTCTTCTTCTACTCCTATCACTGCTACTTGGTTTTCATATAAATTATGTATGATTCTTCTTTCTCTGTACTTTATTCCTACTCTTTTCAGTATTTCGAACATTTTTTGCCACTGAACATTGTCGAATGCTTTCTCTAGGTCTATGAATCCTATATATAGTGTTTCGTCTTTTTCTAATGTTTTCTCTGCAATTAGTCTTAGCGCTATTATCGCTTCCCTCGTTCCTCTGTTCCTTCTAAATCCGAACTGGTCTTCTGCTAATACTTCCTCGGCTCTCCGTTCCATTCTCCTTTGTATAATTTTTGTTAAGATTTTTGATGCGTGCGGTATCAAGCTGATTGTACGAAAATTTTCCCATCTATCCGCGCCTACTTTTTTTGGAAGGGTAACTATTATACTTTTCTTGAAATCTTTTGGCATTTTTCCTGTTTCGTACATATGACTCACGAGTTTAAATAGCCTACTTATCGCTTCTTCCCCTGCAAACTTTAAAATTTCTGCCTGTATTCCATCTATCCCGGGTGCTTTATTGTTTTTCAATTCCTTAAGTGCTATCTCAAATTCCGACTTAATAATAGGATCCCCGAGTTCGTTTTCATCTACGCTATTTTCTTCTTCCAATATGTTACTTAGTTCTTCTCCATTGTATAGTTTTTCTAAATATTCTTTCCATCTATCGGCCTTTTCTGCGTTTTCTAACAACATGTTTCCGTTTTCATTTCTAATATTTCTACTTTTCGGTTTGTATTCTTGAAAATTTCTTTTTATTAGTCTGAAAGCTGCATCGGTCCTACCTAATTTAATTTTCTTTTCAACTTCTTCGCATCTTTCTTCTATCCATTCTTCCTTAGCTCTCCTAGATTTTCTAATTATCTCCCATTTCAGGGATTTGTATTTTCTCTGTCCGTTTTCATCTACCCTAGACTTATACTTTCGTCTCTCCTATATCAACTCTAAAATTTCTCTCGTTATCCACGGATTTCTACTCTCATTTTCTTTGATACCTAGTACTTCTTCGGCTGCATTTTCTAAACTCGTTTTAATATGATTCCAATTTTCTTCTATGCTCGCTTTGCTATTATTGGCTACATCCCCCCCCCCCCCCTTACGATTTAAATGTTTCTCAACTTTACTCTGGAATTCTTTTTCTACTTTATCGTTCTTGAGTTTACTGATATCCCACTTTTTGCGGGCGTTATTTTTTTTCTTAAGTCTTTTAAATTTTAACTGACATTTCATCATTACTAAATTATGATCGCTGTCTATATCTGCACCTGGGTAGCTCCTACAGTCTTTTACCTGGTTTCTGAACCTTTGTTTGACTAATATATAATCTATTTGATATCTACCATTGTCCCCCGGCATTTTCCAGGTATACACTCTTCTTTTATGGTGCTCGAATAAGGTATTGGAAATCACTAATTGATGTTTATCGCAGAATTCGACTAATCTTGAACCTCTTTCGTTCCTAATTCCCAAGCTATAATTTCCTGTTATTTGTTCTTCCTTCCTTTCTCCTACTACCGCATTCCAGTCGCCCGTTATTATTAAGTTTTCGTCTCCTTTCACGTATTCTATTGTCTCTTCTATGCCATTATATACCTGTTCTATTTCCTCGTCATCGTGGCTCGAAGTGGGCATGTATACCTGAATTATTGTTGTGTTTGTTGGTTTCGACCTAATTTTTACCATAACAATCCTATCGCTGACCTGTAAGTAGCTTTCTACTCTTTGTCCTAACTTCCTGTTCATCACGAATCCTACTCCTGCGTTACCCGTCTCTGATCCCTTATAGATAATTCTGTAGTCCCCGCTCCAAAAATCTCCTTCCTTTGGCCATCGCATTTCGCTTATTCCTACTATATCTAACTCTAATCTATTCATTTCTACTTTGAGATTTTCTAATTTCCCCGCCTGCCTAAGACTCCTAACATTCCATGCTCCGACCCGTAGAATGCCGGGTTTTCCCCGTCCTGACTTGGTTTTTCCCCAATTGCACTTTGAGTTCTCTCTAATTGCACTTCGCCTATTGCACCTCCCTTTATTGCACTTAGTTTTTGTGACATCCCCCGGGGTAGTCCCCACCCGGAGATCCGATTGGGGGACTATTTTACCTCCGGAATATTTTACTCCGGAGGACGCCATCATATTTGTTAAAGATTTGGAATGGTATATTCCTGGGAATTATAATGTGGTGGTTTCCCTTTGCCTTCCACATCGCAGTTAAGAGGGGGTGTCATGCTACCATATCGATCTCCTTGATCTCTGCTAACATGACTACTGAAAGAGCTGCTGCCCTCTATCAGGGGATTCGTCTTCGTCTGGTTTCTCGCTAAGGACCCCTCCAATATGGTTGTACCTATGGTCCGGCTCCCTAGGTCCTCAAAACACGCAAGCCAACCCACCCGTTCCGGTTACTCCCAAGACTCATTCATAGATTGACTTTAATTCATCAACTTGTATGAAATTGTCCCTGAAAGCGTTCCAGAACTGCGTCAAGGTGCGAATCCATAGGATAGGCAGATATTAGAAAAAGAAAATAAAAATTCAATTTATTTATTTCCGAAAAAAATTCATGTCCGATATAGTATTGTACAGCAGTGAAACTTCGACTTTGAGGTTATGTTGATCCACGTTAATCACTGGTTAGGTTCCTAATCGGCCAAAAATGGCTGATTAAGTTCAACGGTGATTATCTCACTTTAATCATGGTTTAAAAATTGGTGGAACGCAAGAGCATGATTAAATTAAGCTAATCGGGAATTAACAATTTAATCAGAGTTGGTGGTTTCGGCCCTTAGAGAGGCTGCTTGATTGAAATATTCAACTCACCTGAGAATCTCGCGGAAAAGACCGCATGCATTTCTCGGTATTCTTAAAAGAACATTTCGGAACACAACACTGGAAAACCATGTTATAACCATGGAAAACAACGAAACAATCCACACAAAACTTTCAAAATCAAACCCGCAAGCAAAGCCGATTGGACCACGTGGATCGGACATTCGACGGATACGACAGTCGACGGCCAAGTTGTTGTTGCATGCTTGCCCAGTAGCGCTACCGGTGAGCCTAGTAAGAACTAAGAGTGCCCAGGGCGTGCTAAGTACTTCGGATTAGACCAGCCTATAGGCTAGGCAGCCCCCTGCAACTCTACGTTTCCCATGGCCAAACCGTTGTCGCCAACCGCGTGGTGGCGTAGTGTCGCTGGTCCGGCAGGCCCGGCTGAAAGCGGGCGAATGAGGTGTGAATGAAGGGGCTTGAGGGGGTAGTCTGCTTTACAGGCTTCAAAAAATCGGTTTTTTTTTGCCTAAATCGATTCCAAAACCATTCAAGAATATGTCCTGAAAATTTTAGAGGCCAATTTAAAATATTTTTGAAGCTACGGCAGTTTTAGTCACCGAGCGTCGAGCATGTACGGCCGCTCGGGTAGACTCGAACGCGCGCGCGCTTTGCCCCTCGATATATTCTATTGTTTTATTCAACTTTGTATACCTGAAAATGTCCAATGGTCCTTTGAAACAATATTTGGAGTTTCAAAAGGTGTGTATAGTAGTAGTGGGGAGAATATAACGGTATTCTACAGCTCTCGGCATCGGCATCTACGGTGTTACTTGTAGCATCAGCATTCAGTTATACTTTTGACTTTGTCGAGTACAGATCAAGTGCAACATGGCTTCGTATCCAAAAGGAGAACGTTCGAAAAGACATCGTGCTTCGGAAACACGAAAACGTAAATTCCACGGCAATCAGTATATGAGTATCTCGTCGGATAATGAAGAGCTGGATTCGAGCCTCGGTTCGAGCCGCAGTGGGCAGAAATTGGCAACAGCAAGCAGCGACGATGTGATTCTCCATTCTGCGCACTGCTACCGGATTATAGAATTTATTTCAGTATTTTTTGCAATTTCTGAAATTGCAATTTGCGGATCTTGCAAACAGAAAATAAATTTTTCCGAAAGCGGACATCGAGGCCTCGGATTCAAGATCATTGTGCAGTGCAAGTGTGGTAGACGCGAAATACAGGCCGGACCGTTTATAAATACGGGTTACGAAATTAATCGACGAATTGTTCTTGTTATGAGGCTGTTTGGTATCGGTAGAGAAGGAATAAATTTATTTTGCGGCCTTATAGACATTTCTTCGGGCTTAGCAAAAACGTCATACCAGAATATCGTTTCACATTTATACGAAGCGTCGAAGACTATGTTCGATAACACGTGTAAAAAAGCCGTGAGTGAAGAACGAGAAAGAAACATTTCAAGGTATCAGGCGACGGCACGTGGAAAAAACGTGGCTTTACTTCCTTGTACGGTGTTACAACGCTGATCGGGTACTATAGTGGAAAAGTAATCGATCTCGTTGTGAAAAGTGCATATTGTCATGCCTGTGCTCTCCATAAAAATACTATGGACGAAGACGATTTTGCGGAGTGGTATGAGAATCACAAACAATCGTGCTGCTCAAATCACGTACGTTCGGCAGGAAAGATGGAGGTCGATTCCATAATGGAAATGTTTTGCAGATCCGTCGAGAAATTCGGAGTTTTTTACACGAATTATATAGGCGATGGTGACTCGAAAACATTTACTGGTATTTTAAACAGCAACCCGTACGGGGACGAGTGTACAGTGACGAAAAATGAGTGCGTCGGATATGTGCAAAAGCGCATGGGAACTCGGCTCCGAAATAAGAGAAAAGCCGAGAAACTCGGAGGAAAGAAGCGGCTTACGGAGGGTCTCATCAAGAAATTAACAATACATTACGGCTTAGCAATTCGCCGAAATATTAATTCAGTGGAAGGAATGAAGAAAGCCATAATGTCAACCCTAGATCATTATTGCTCCACGGATGCAAATCCTCGACACGAAAATTGCCCAGTAGGAGCTGACAGCTGGTGTGAGTGGCGGAAGGCCGAAGCGACTAATTGCCTTGAATTATATAAACATCCGAAGAGGCTAATTAACGAGAACGTGGAAAAGCACATTCGGCCGATTTACCAGGAATTATCTAAAGATGATTTAATGACGCGGTGCTTAGGCGGCCACACTCAAAATTCTAACGAATCCTTCAATTCGATTATCTGGCGCCTATGTCCCAAGCATCTCAATTCAGGAGAGAAAATAGTTAAAATTGGATCATATTTGGCAGCTGGCATGTTCAACGAGGGCTACTCTGCTATACTTTCAACGATGCAGCTATTAGGCATTAAAATTGGGCAGCAGTGTAAAAATTTTGCGGACTCCCTCGACGCTGAGCGCGTAACGCGTGAAAACCGGCGCGCGTCCTTTTCGAGCAAGGAGGCTCGTACAGCCAGAAGATTGGAAACCCTGGCTCAAAATGAATTTTATGAGGAAGAGGAAGGGATAATCTATGGACCTGGAATAGCAGATTAACATCTAGTTGCTGTAAGTACCCAAAAACTAGTATTTTTTCGGACCGAAAACTTTAAAGCGCGTTTTCTCGAGTTTTCGTTTTTTCGATTTCTTGTTAGCTGCGCCGGTGATAGCAAAAAAACTATTCGTCCGATCATAAAAATTCAAAGTGATCTAGCTTCGTTATTAAATTACCTTCTGTGTGAACCTAAAAAGTTCGACAAAATTATTATTTAAACTACTTTTTTTTGCAACTTGAAGTAAATTTTTTTTCTTTTAAATGTATATTTTGCTTTCAAACTTCGAAAAAACTTATAATTTGACAACTTTCTTGGGATTTTTTAGGTTCACATAGAAAAGAAACTTATAAAAATTAAAATTTTTTTTGTCCGGATTGTTTCAGACGCTGCATACGACCACCATCACCGGCGCAGCCAACAAATATCCAACAGCAGGCGCTCCGGCAAAATGGCATTATCTAAGAGATTGGAGGATATTTTTCAATAAAAAAAATTTGACATTAAAGCTGAAATGTAGTACAATAGTCTATAAAAATTTGATTCCTGATATACCTTTCCTGCTCTTCCCGAAAAATCGCCGAAAAAACGCTTATTTTAGGCGTCCTAAAGCAGACTACCCCCTTGAGTGCAATGAAGCATTATTCCATTTTGTAATAAATATGTAGGGATAAGGAATTTTATGAAGTAATAGAAATAGTCCAGTAAATGTTCGAACGAATTTTATATGAGCCAGCGCAGCCAGCAGCCAGCAGCAGCCAACACAGGGCCAGCGATAGGGCGCCACGTAGCGGATTAGTACGACTGGCGACAAAGCGTGGTCAAAGATATCTAATGGGAATACGTGTGAGTTGCAGGGGGCTGAGGCTAGGCAAGTATCTCTAGTGGCGCCACGAGGTGGTCGCAGTTCGTAACTTTGGGGTGATAAGTGACCAATCAGGATCAAGTATTCCGTTGTGGTGGGTTACAGACAACGGAATGCTTGATCCTGATTGGTCACTTATCACCCCAAAGTTTCGTGGACTATCCACGAGGTCGCGCGCGCGTCAATAATTTGAGATACTTGCCTAGCCTATACGCCTCTTGCGTATCTCGAAAGTGCGCCGAAAGCGCCGCGTAGTGGCCAAGATTGGCACCAATCAGACCTTCCGGCTTGTGCTTATACAGGCAAACCTAAGTGTACATGTGACCACATGTATAGTCGTACACCCCCGTGCCGTGTAACCCAGTACAGCACTTTTTGCTCACCAGGCGAGTAAGGCGGCGCCACCACCGATGCGCTGTTGCGTGCCGGGCTGGTCTTCTTAGTCCGTTTGTAGGGGGCAGGTCCGTGCCCGTGGAGTGCTGAACCACTCTGCTCGAAAAGAGCGGGATCGGGAGATGAAGAGTTTTATAGCAAGTGGAGAAATGAAAACTCTTATGCCAAGAATTAGGTGATCACCAATGAATTGTATTTTAACACATAGTTGAAATACAATTAGTCGTTATAAATCGGTATCTGAGTGCACCTCGAGCGGCAAAGTGCACCCTTTTAAATAAAAAGTCCCCGCCTCTCGGTAACAACGGGGAACCAATCAAATACTCAGCGCTAGTGTGGGGAACCAATCAAATACTCGACGCTAGTCGTAGTCAATGACTACGTCTCCACCGTACGTTAAATCCGTGATTTAGTAATCCTCGGATTATTTAATCTCAATATTTTACCGGTGGAGACGCCTCTCGGATTAGTAAGTCTAATCCTGCCAAATTGCCAGCATTAGACTTATTAATCCGATATTATCCTATAGATATCTGCGGTGGACAGAAAGAATAGGACGAAATGTGGACAAATATGAATTATACGAACGGCAATAGGTATGTATGATAAATATTAAATATTTAATCTGATAATATTCTTGAAGGATATTTCAAGCGATGTAAATATAATATGAGAGAGAGAGAGATTTTTGTACATACAAAATTGAAGTTAGTTTAGGTTATGTTCAAAATTGTACACATGTTTATCATTAATTTCACAGTGTCTCGAAACGAGTTCGAGACTCCTGGGATAGAGAGGAAACGAGACATATGCTGCAATTAATAGACAACCACAAAGTGATGAAACTCTTAGATGGCAAGAAATTTCGCGTTGCTGAAATTTTTGATAAACTTTCATTGATCATGAATTCGGATGGATACAATAAAACTTCACAACAAATGCAAATACGGTTTAAGAATCTAAGACATATGTACTTAAATTTATATTATTTTTACAGAATAAATACTGTCTCAGGAGTGAAAATATAATATTTTGGTACCATTTCCAAAAGCATCCTATATTTTCGAAAATGAAACTATATTACACCTTCGATATACAAGTGATTTACAAGCTGGTATTCATAGTCATTACTTATAAATAAGCATAGACTTAAGTCAGCATTGGAGGTTACTCATTGGTCGAGACGGCAACTTGAGTTTTGTTTATATATGTATAAATATCGACTATAAATACTTTATTCTGATAGCCACGAATTAAAATCTTTTGAAACTGTAATGTAAAAGCACATCTTTATTCTCAGTATTGTTCATTATGTTTAGTAATATACAAGGTGGTTCACCTAATTCGGTGACATAGCAATCGTACGAGTACGAGAGAGAATACATGGTGAGTGCGTACGAGCCTTTGTTGCACAAAATCTAACTGGACAAGTCTAGGGAAATGTGTGATAGAGATTCTTATGCACTTATCATGTTTTCTCTCGCACGCGCACGATTGCTATGTCACCGAATTAAGTGAACCACCCTGTACTTCTTCACAGAACAATACTTGGTTTGCAAGCGCAATCTTAATGTACACCCGTGCTCACGGAATCTGTCGCTGGTGACTTTTTTTAAACCTTATTTTTAAACGTACTAACCAGTGAACAATTAATTCTCATGCCCTCATTAGCTACGGTGACGTCTACTCTCGTTAATGAAAGCACGAGGATTGATTAATCATTGGTTAGTACGTTTAAAAATAACATTTAAAAAAAGTCACCAGCGACAGATTCCGTGAGCCCGGGTGTAAGTGGGTCTGGCAAAATGTACGAATTAAGTTCGAATACTTTGAGGAACTTAATAATATATGTGGAGATCGTCCTGTTGTACAAATGAAAGGGATAGATTCAATTGTGCAGGAAGCAGAAGTTGACAATTCAAAGGGTATGTGAAATACATTAATTAAATATTTAGAATAAAAAATGGAATTTATATCCTAAATAATACTGATTTTAAAAAACACGTTTCAGATTTCCAATCCATTTACGAGGCTGCTCCTGATCCTCGCGATGGCAGCATTCCCGGATGTTCGACTGATTCACCGATCGCTCAGCAACCAACGTCACCTTTTGTCGAACAAGTTCAGGAACAGGAACAAGAAATACATAAAGAAAAGGGGAAGAGTTCTAGGGCAAAGGAGATGAAACGAACCTATGAAAATCATAATGATACTGATGATAGTTCGACATCTAGTTAATCAGCTCCAAAAAAGGCGAATATAAGAAGAAGAACTACCACTTCACAAATACAGAAAGAAACTCTCTTGCAATTGCAATTACAGCAGAGTTCCTCTCAAATTTATTTAAACAAGAAAGAGAATGGGAGGAAAAAATTCTTAATGAATTTATTAATAAGACAGTAATACCGATAAAGGAAGCAATCGTTGACAGTACAAAGATGTTATTACAAGGATTACAGCCTCAGGTATATCGTTCGACATATCAGGAAGTTTCTCGACTATCAGGAGATAGGCAGCATGCTCAGTCTCAAGTTTTCACTCCTGAAAGTACTCTCCTGCGAGAGAACCATCTTCTGCAATATCATCTATTCTATCTAACCAGATTTCTCAGCAACAGACGTCCTCTACGATAAGATTCAGTTCCGCTTGTAAGAAAACTGTTGCATCGCAAAGTGTTCCTGCAGTCTTAGAATCTCAGTTCGTACCTACTGCATTGCAAGCCCAACTTCCAGTGATTACTAGTGATGAACTAATAGCATTGCCTAAGAATATATCTAGGAATGTGAAACCTATTCGCCTCCTACCATTATCACAAGTAGAGAGTGTCAAGCTTTTCCCAGGTAATAAAAAAGAATGATATATTCCATAAGAAAGTATAAGAGCTAAGTGAACGGGTTTTTACCTCAGATAATACAGCGTTCTGTTTCTTACCGTTTGATATGTTAAAGTTTGTGTTCGTATCTTAGTTTCCAACTATAGTATGTACGTCGCTACACACGAAACACATTTAATACATAACTTTTCACTCTCAGATACAGTGTTATTCTCAGGATTCAGGTCATAGAACGAATAACCCGTATCCTGAAAATCACTGTATATACCTGTAATGTAATAAAATATTATCATCTTATAGTTATGTAAATGAGTAGTCTCTCTATAGAATATTAAATGTATGTTACATATAATGATGTGCAGCGACATACCGTGACCATACAGCGACATTGAGGAATGTTTCATTTCTGTTCATTTTTATTTTAAATCGTATGAAAGCACAATATTTTGTTTATCAACAATGGCACTACATTGATACTACACTTGTGATGAACAGACAGTCAGTCAGAATCGATCAAATATTTGATCATAGTGTATGTTACTTTTGATATAATTGTGCAATGAAAAAAGTAACAAATGTGATATTGTTTTTTTACTGTAATTATAAAAGCAAGACTGACTATGTACTTCAACACATACAATGTTTGTATGCAAGGGAAATAGCCCACAGGAGTTAAACGAATTTATTTCATTTTCAAGCCGGTATAATCCCGGCAGATGTTTAAGAGCGTCCTTGTTGTATATTTCATATCCTACACGGACTTCTTTATTTAATTTGTGTAAAATATAGGGATACTCTTGTACATTAACGAGGAATGTCCTCACTTGCACTCGTGGGACTTCTATGGGCTGCATCCTTGCAAAGACTGTCTATTTAGGAATAAGGTCAGACTGAATTTTAAGCAAGTTTTTGTAAGTACAAAAGTCTGTAATTAACGAGTCAATTGTGATACAATACATGGTTATTCATTTTCGAAACGTTTACCAAATGTGACTTCCTAATCATTAAAAATGAAACACCTACATGGATTTTATTCTAATAAAAACGTTCTCCGTAGGGGAAAATTAAGAGCCATATAATCTTTCAGCGTATTTCTAACCAGAGCAGCATTCATATTATCGTACATTCTACATTCCTGTCGTATGGGTTGACGTAATTCAACAGCTTCTTCTCTGGTCACATCGATCCATGCATTGGGACAAGCTTCTTTTGCATTTTCCACTATATTGTGGAGTATGCAGCAAGTCATCACTAGAGCAGGGACAAAAGAGTAGTGAACCTCTGTTTTTCTCAAAATGCATCTCCAGCGTGCTTTTAATCTTCCAAACGCGATTTCAACACAACATCTTGCGCTATTGAGATATACATTAAAAGATTCTTCCTGGGCAGTTAATCGTGTTCCTGTATAACCTTTCATCAACCATGGTAGTAATGGATATGCTGGGTCTCCAATTATAAAATACGGTACGCATACATTGTTAATGGTCTCTGTTTTCTGAAAAAATAAGTTTCTATCTTATAATATTGAAGTTTAAGGTTTCTGATTAACCTATAATGAAAATATTTCACTTAGTTATCTATTATATTCTTGAAGTGCATCTACGTACTTGTGGAATACAGTTCTCAGCGGTTCGAAACAAATTTGATTGCACGAAAACAGCAGCATCGTGAGATGATCCAGGCGTCCGGCAATTGATGTTACGAAATCTGCATATAATAATAAATAGTTAAATTGAAGAAATCACGCATATAGTATTGAAGTCTGAGGACGGTATTCATAGTCGTTACTTATAAATAAGCATAGACTTAAATCGCTATAGGTCACTCATTGGTCGAGACAGCGACATAATTAAGTAAATTAATATTCCGTACCTGAACAGATCATCCACTACTGCTTGAAAAACAATAGATGTCCATCCTTTTCGATTCCGAAAATCTTTATGACCATCAGTGGGTGGTTTTATAGGAACATGTGTTCCGTCAATCGCTCCAATTATTTGAGGTATGCCACATTTGTTTTCAAAATTAGCTGATATAATGGAGCATTCTTCAATACCAGGCATAGTTATATATCTTGGTCCAAGAATTGAATTTATTGCATTCACTACCTTGTGAACGCATCTCCAGACACTTGTTTTCTGCACACCGAATAACGCTCCGATAGTTCTATATTCTGCACTGCTCGCAAAGAAATAAATTGCAATGCCAACTTGCTTCTCAACTGAAATAGGGTCCCTCGGACTTAGAAAATTAGGTTCAGGAGCCAATTCCTTGCGTAAAGCATCACAGATTTCTGTGAATGTTGCCTTGCTCATTCGAAAATGCTCGAGCCAATCTTTTTGATTGAACTTTTCATTTACAATTATATCCCAGAAATGTAATGATCGTGATTTCATCCAAACTGACGGTGTCTTTCTTGGCTGAATAGTTAAGTAGATCATTCTTGACGCTGTTTGGCCAATAACATAAGCAAAAATTTGACGCATTCGTTGCCGATGCTTGCGAATTTTCTTTATTGCTCTATTAACTGCACCTTGTGTAACAGTCTGTAGAATATAAAGAGACTTTATATAAGATGTGCTATAACCTGCTCTTCCTTTGTAAGCATTTTATAATTTATTCTCCCCACTTTTTACAAAATTAAATTTCATTTCTGTAAATGAATAGTAAGGTTAAAATTTATTTTACACTGTACGTTATAACAACTTGACAGCCACAAGTACTAACGCGCATGCGCGAAGAGGATTTACCACGGGATTTATTAATTTTACTCGTTTCGTGTTACTTACCGGTAGGGACAGGATTATCTTCAATCCGAGGATTACTAAATCCCGGATTTAACGTACGGTGGAGACGTAGTCAATGACTCTACTCCCACTTTCTTCGTCTACGCACAATGATCTAATCCACGCTCCACGCGTCCACGTGCGAAGAAAGTACGCATCGACCCTGACTCTGGCGCGCACGAACCCCCGCAATCCGAAGCACGTATCGATGACAAATCTTATGCGCGCACGCCCACGCGATTCAAAGAAAGGAGAACGGTTCTCGCTAGCCAAACTAACTCCGACCTATCGGTCCGTGTGAAAGGGGATACCATATTTACAAACGGGCACGCCTACGTGACTCAAAGAAAGGAGAACTGTTCTCGCTAGCTAAATTAACTACGACCTATCGGTCCGCGCGAAAGGGGATATTATATTTACAAGCGGAGTTCGCAGCGGCTTGCGACTCAGATCCCCCGTCCATCACACAATAAAGGTATTTATAATCTCGCGAATAGAAACCACGGTGGCCTGCGACCTATTTAGCTTATCACACAGTCTTCGACGTTCTCGTTCTTTCTCTCTATTACAATCCATCTATACCTTACTTGCTTAATAAAATGACAATAATTAGAGGTTAATACAAAGAGTTTGAATGCGCCGCCAAAAATCTAGTAACTTCCAAAAGTTATAGGGATTTTAGGTCAAGTCTGGATGCAGACGCGACAGCGCACAATGCGTATAGTGGGTGCTTTCCATTTACACGACTCCCAGCGACTTTTGTGTCGACTAGTGTCGACTCTCACCACAAGGGTAATGGAACGCTCGCTAGGCTAGTAAAGCGGTAAATTCGAATATTCTATACTAATTTAGGACTGGAGGGGTATACCTAGATGCAAAACCCCCGCGAAGTCACATTTATAGCAATTTTATGAATATACTTATAGCATAAGTATATTCATAAAATCTTTGAACTGGCTACAGTATGAAACGTAAGTATAAAACGTTTTCAAACATAATAGTAATACTCATTATTAATATACATTTTTTAAGTATATATGTAAAATCTTACATTTTTGGAAAGATTATTAATGTAAGGAGAAATAGTGTAAAATGTATTTATTTCACGCATTCAGCATTTCAGATGAATGTGTATACAAAATAATGCTAACCTCAAATGTGACTCGTTTAAAAAAATACACATTTTTAAAGTATATATGTAAAATCTTACACTTTTTGTGAAAGATTATTCATTTATTTATTTCACGCATTCAGCATTTCAGATGTGTTACGACCTGGTCTAATCCAGTCCTGGTCGCTTTGAAACGCGAGGCGCTAGGATCGTTTTACCGCGTGAATGGGTTACATTCAAACATGCGAGTAGCGCGAATTCCGGTAAAATTCAAGGACACAAGATAGAAGTTAATGCAGAGGTTGCCGACAGGATTCAAAGTTTTATTGACTGTAGAAACACACTGATGATTGAAGAGGCACTGCTCGGTATACTACACTGAACACAGAACAAAACTATACTACACTACGCCCTTCTCGTATTCGGTTGGGGTTTATATATCTTACAACAGCTAGATAGTGGGGATAGCGTGGGCAATGCGGAACGCTCTAAATGGCTGCAAAGTGGTGTGAACGCGAGGGATGACGCTCCCCTGAGTCACACACCTAACGGGACCAAGCGGTGGTTGCTCGTAGCGTACGCAGGGATCGGAGTTCGTCGCTATTTCTCCGTAAAGCGGATTAAGTAGCCGACAGCTGGCGGTGATTAGCAGAATGATTTCGGTGACGCGTGACATACTAGGAATCGTCCGGCAATTAGCCTTCCGCGAAAGGTACGGGACTGCGAGCACATTCCAGCCCCCTGCTTGGCCTTATCATATCCCATCTTATCCCTCGAGTGACCTTTGTTCTACTAGAGTATACGCAAAGAAATATGCTAATAGCGAGAATTTGTAATACACGAGCTTTGAATTTGAGAGTCCTTTGAACACCCCGCGTTCCTTAGCGGAAACTATGATGGTTGTCGCTTCATGTAGACTTGTCCAAAGAACTGTCGTTCCATGAAACCGTGACGGAACGTCACAGATGAATGTGTGTACAAAATGATGCTAACTTGTACGGACATGTACCGTATGTCCGCGATCATTTGAACCATAGGAAAATTGCGAGTTTTGCATGAGCACCCCTTTGGGTCTCCTCGTCCAATAGAATCACCGGAGAAGCGTGAATGCGCATGCGTAGTCATCCGCGAGTGTGGCGTCGTCAGCAAGTTCAGATCGATTATTTCGATAACCGATCTGAACTTGCTGACGACGCCACACTCGCGGATGAGTACGCATGCGCATTCACGCTTCTCCGGTGATTCTATTGGACAAGGAGACCCAAAGGGGTGCTCATGCAAAACTCGCAATTTTCCTATGGTTCAAATGATCGCGGACATACGGTACAATCGACCTGGTATACGAATGAATAACTAAAATCTACGGATCTAATATCTGTAATATCTACAGATTACTGCAAATAATTACATTTTTCACCTACCTTCATTTTCTTCAATCAGACTGCATTAACTTTCCATTATATATTTTTCCTTTGCCCCGTTCGTTCAAACTTTCGCTCCTTTTACACTCAAACTCAGAGTGAACTCATGAGCTGGCTCTCTAGCAGAGTCTGTTTGAGGTGACTTGTGTCGCCGACTCACGGCGACACAAACTAAATGGAAAGCACTTTCGGCGACACGAGTCGACTCGTGTCGACTTGTGTCAGTGTGCGGGTTCAGCAGATATCGCTCCTTGGGAGCACTCGACGATCATTGGTTGAAATTGAACATTTAGCCAATCACCATCGAAAATCACTCAACAGTTGCGGAGCGGTATGATCTGCTGAACGCACCCAGTAAAAGGAAAGCACCCAGTAGCGTAGGTACTACGCGCATGTGCAGTCAGTTGTTGCGTGCCGGGCTGGTCTTCTTGGTCCGTTTGTAGGGGGCAGGTCCGTGCCCGTGGAGTGCTGAACCACTCTGCTCGGAAAGAGCGGGATCGGGAGATGAAGAGTTTTATTGCAGGTGGAGAAATGAAAACTCTTAATCCAAGAATTAGGTGATCACCAATGAATTATATTTTAACACATTGTTGGAATATAATTTGTCGTTATAAATCGGTATCTGAGTGCACCTCGAGCGGCAAAGTGCATCCTTTTAAATCAAAAGTCCCCGCCTCTCGGTAACAATGGGGAACCAATCAAATATTCAGCGCTAATGTGGGGAACCAATCTGATACTCAGCGCTAATGTGGGGAACCAATCTGATACTCGACGCTAGTCGTAGTCAAGGAGTCTACTCCCACTTTCTTCGTCTACGCACAATGATCTAATCCACGCTCCACGCGTCCACGTGCGAAGAAAGTACGCATCGACCCTGATTCTGGCGCGCACAATCCCACGCACTCGAAAGAAAACATGCCCCCATCGACCGTGGGTCTACCGCGCACGAACTCCCGCAATCCGAAGCGCGTATCGATGACAAATCTTATGCGCGCACGCCTACGTGACTCAAAGAAAGGAGAACTGTTCTTGCTAGCTAAATTAACTACGACCTATCGGTCCGCGAAAGGGGATACCATATTTACAAACGGAGCTCGCAGCGGCCCGCGACTCAGATCCCCTGTCCATCACGCAATAACACTAAACGTACCAAGCGGGGTCAAATGACCCCTTTCAAAATTTACTTTAAAATCGTACATTCATTGTTATTTCTTTCGTTCATTTGACTTTCTGTAAATTCTTATATCATCTGATTATTCAATTTCTCGCTCTCCCTTTTCTCGTAGCTTATTTTTTATAGCGAAAAATTCTTTACCTACCTTACGTACCACGAGGGGTCATTTGACCCCATACGAAGTTTACGTATTTGTCGGCAGTTCTCCTTAGTTCTAAACTCAAATATGCTTCTGAAATGAAGGTTCTATTTATCTAAACCTCATATATGTGTTTGGTTTCGGCGCGAGCACTTGGACGGCCAGATCGGGTCCATATGACATAACGCACAAACAAACAAGACTCTTATCGGAGAAACAAGCACTGCTCCCTCCCAGTATACTGCTAGTTCTCTATAGCTAAACGAAATAGAAATGCAGTCGTATATTGAGTCAAAGAGCAAAGATCAGAGCGTATAATAAATCAAGTTCGACAAGGAGTGACATGACAGTTTCCATTACATTGTGACAATTTCTGTTATATTCAATTGGCCTTCTGTTTTACTGTAACACCACCAATTTTACGAAGAAGAAAAAGAAAACCAACCAGAAGGAATACCAAGCAGTTCCAACAATAATTCGCAATCATGGAAGAAATGTCAAGTAAGATTGTGCACAGGCAATAATACAATTCAAACTTGTATAATGTGTAAAAGATTTGTCTGCGGGAAATGTGCGAAGGAGAAACCAACTATCTGTAAAAGAAGGAATTAATTGATTATTTTGCTTACAGAAATAAAAATATGTGTTTGATTATTTTATTAGAAATCATAAATTATGTTGCAAATTATTTCCTTTAATAAATTAGGAATTTCTTTCTGAAAATAAACATTTATTTCATAAGGGGTCAAATGACCCCTCATGGTAAGAATAGGTAGGTGTAAAGTACCGGTATGTTTAGTGATAAAGGTGTTTATAATCTCGCGAATAGAAACCACGGTGGCCTGCGACTTATTTAACTTATCACGCAGTCTTCGACGTTCTCGTTCTTTCTCTCTATTACAATCCATCTATACCTTACTTGCTTAATAAAATGACAATAATTAGAGGTTAATACAAAGAGTTTGAATGCGCCGCCAAAAATCTAGTAACTTCCAAAAGTTATGGGGATTTTAGGTCAAGTCTGGATGCAAACGCGACACCTTCCCCCTTATGAAAAAAAGTTTTACAAAACATTTTTCTTAAAATTATTCCCGTGAATAATTTTAAGGCCTTAATATAACGTCAACTCTTAATATAACGTCAAACCTTAATATAATGTGTCAGATCTTAATATAATTCCAAATTTTAATGTAATTTCAAACCTTAGTATAAGTTTCCAAAATATAGAGATTATTATTCTAGGTTAGTCCGTGTATTTTCACGATTTTCACCAATATTATCTAGTCTGGTGAGAGCTAATTTTTGCTTATTCGCATGAACAATTTTCTCTTAATGCTATTTAGTAAAATCTTCAAGGAAATTACAATAGTCATTATTCTACGTTGATTTGTTGGTCTTCATTGATATTATTTGATCTAATGAAAGCTAACCTTAGCTTATTTGTATGGACTATTTTTCTCTTAACACTATTCAACGCAAGCTCTGCATTCAATTTACCATGCATCCATACAATCTCGAACGGTCCAGACTATATTCAAATTTTGACATTTTCGATTCTCTTTCTTTAAGGTATACGTGATCTCCTTCGTGGAGTTCATTTTTATCGTAGTATATTTTACTTTTTTCCTTAGGCTTTTCTAAATTTTTCACAGCGGTTGCCTGAGTCGTGAAGATCCTAACGAAAAGATCATCCAGATATTAGACGAAAGTAGGGACACTTGCTCTCTAGCAAATTCAGAAGAAATAACAGCCTCCACACCGAAAATCAACTGATGAGAAGTAAAGCCAGTGGATTCGTAAACTGAAATTTTATATGAGAAAATTCCAAAGCGGATCCATTCGTCCCAATCACTTTTGTTACAGAAGTGTTTCAAATAATCTATGAAGACACGATGGTATACCGTATGTCCGCGATCATTTGAACCATAGGAAAATTGCGAGTTTTGCATGAGCACCCCTTTGGGTCTCCTTGTCCAATAGAATCACCGGAGAAGCGTGAATGCGCATGCGTAGTCATCCGCGAGTGTGGCGTCGTCAGCAAGTTCAGATCGGTTATCGAAATAATCGATCTGAACTTGCTGACGACGCCACACTCGCGGAAGACTACGCATGCGCATTCACGCTTCTCCGGTGATTCTATTGGACGAGGAGTCTCAAAGGGGTGCTCATGCAAAACTCGCAATTTTCCTATGGTTCAAATGATCGCGGACATACGGTACGCTCCAAGGATCCAAGTGATTTGTGGTGAAAAATGTAGTGAAAGTGAGTTTTTGAAATTTAAAAATGTTTGCAACGTTTTTGAGAATTTACCAGTGAAGAAGATACTTCCCAAATTGATATAATACCACGAGGGCAATCAAAACGAATGATAAATTGCTCCACTAGTACGTGAGTAAACTGTAACTGAATTAATATAGAAAGAGAGATAACGTCAGAATATTTTGAGGTTATCCTGGATAATTAGAAGATAATGATTTCCCTTTTAATAAGAAGATAACGATTTCCTTTTTCGTTTAGTTAGAAGATAACGACTTCCCTTTTCGAATATCACGGGAGAAGACTGTTATGAAATACTTAGAATAGTTGGAGATATTTCTCAGAAGATTTCCTACTTCAACCCATTGAAATAAATCGAATTGGGAGTTGTTTACAGCGATGCTGAAACTTTTTACACCTTGGTGGTCCATTAATAATCTCAAAGATTTACAGGACATTCGAAGATAATTTAGAAAGGTGTCTGTTTGAGAGATGTCATGAAGAATTAAGTGAAATATCAAATCGTCACACAGCTCAGTGCGAATCCTTTTCAATCTTTCAAGAATTTTTCCTCAAGCAGTATAGTTGGTCCGTTGAAGTGGAAAATAATAGGGAAAGGTTTTGGGATGTCTGACGATTTGTCTGAATTTACTTTGTTTGTGGTGAAGATATTGGAATCAATCTGACTACGTTTTATAGAGGTCAGTCCTAAGCTATTTCCCTCGTCGGCGGCAGCACCCAACAGGGCTAGAGGTTTCTTACGTAAAGAAGTCATAGCCGGAGGGTGCCCCTCTGATGTGCCACATTCTATTCCCTCGTCGGTGGCAGCTGAAGCACCCATCTGAACCGGAGTTCGCACATAGGAACTGTCAGACCGTATGTCCAGTGAGATTTGCTTAGCTGGTGTGCCACTCTTCACTCCCCTGACCGGGACCTGAAGCGATGGACCGGAGTAACCATCGTTAGCCAACAGGTTGACGGACCAGGAGGAGCACCCTAACCCTAAGTCCATTGGTGAGTCGTCCTCATCAGCAGTAAAATACTCACTATCACAGTCTGAGTCAGTCGTGTCAGATTCTACTTTACTTGTTTGAAAATAATTGACCTCTTCTTCGTCGAGTACCAAGCTCCCGCGCGCCAGGAACGAGGCACCTATTAATTCTTCATTTTGATAGAAATTTCTGTCTGCATCCGATACCAGATCCTCATTGAAACAAGGAAGCGGTTATTCGTCTACGTAGTCGAACACCTCTTCAGAGTTTCCGGGATAAGCGGTATCTTCATTTACATTTCCCGTCAGAAAGATGAAATGTTCAGGTAAATCGGAAGCATCAGGATCGGTCAGTTTACTGGATATCAGCAGTGGAATTCATTTTTCCAGGTTCATATACGATATTATAATCGTACTCATTAAGATGAATTCGTCAACTAACTAACGTCGAGATGGGGTCTTTTGCATTATGCAATCAGACCAAGGGGCGATGATCAGTAACAAGGGTAAATTGATAACCCCACAGATATAGTCGAAAATGTTTAATAGTGAAAAGAATTGCCAAAAGTTCCTTTTTAGTTGTATTATAATTGATTTCAGAATCCTTCAATATGCCGATGGGGTATCCCGACTCAGGACTGTGCAGAATGCATACTTAGAAGAATTGGTTGTCCCAACGATAGGTTCGGAGAATTTAAGAAATTAAAGAAGCGGCTTGGAACACAGCGTTTTACAAAGGACTTCGAAGGCATCCTGAGCAGACTAGGTCCAGATAAAGGGATTCCCCTCTTTAATAATCTAGTAAGAGACTTGGCTATTTTCACCATATTCTTGATGAAGCGTCTATAATACTTAACGAGACTAAGGAACTGTTTAATACTTCTTCGTTCTGGGAACCGAAAAATTTCGAATGACCTTAAGTTTGCTAGAATCGGGTTTCACACCTTTATCGATGATTTCGTGTCCAAGATAAATTAAGTCATGCCGTATAAAATGACATTTTTTAGTTTGAAGTGTTAAACCAGCGTCTCACAACCGTGCAAGGAGGACTTAAACTTTTGAGAATGTTCTTCGAGAAAGAGAGATCATCCATATACACAACCAGCTTGATACCCTGAAGACCCGATAGTACCACATCCATCGTCCGTTGAAACGAAGCCGGGGCGTTCTTCAAATCAAAGGGTATTTTATTGAAATTAAAAACCCAAAAGTAGTAGAAATGAAGCTACATGTTTAGATTTCGGAATTAACTCTTTTATGAAATTTATATTTTTCAGATTACTGAGGTCTCTGCTCTCAGCGCTATATTCGGTGGATCCGGCTCATGCAATAATAATCACGTTCCGCGAGATTTGTGCAGACGGAGTGTCCCTCGCGTTTAAATAATTTTTATCTCGGTCGCGCTCACGACTAAAATCATAATTACGCCCCTATCCGCGTCAGAAATTGAGTTCACGCTTTCAACCACGATTTCATTCAGAGGGGTTAGGATCATCCCGTCACGAACATCAATTGGCGTTAGAATTAAGCAAATGATTCATATTAAAACTCCACTTTAATTTTGATTTGATTTCCGTGTTCCATAAAGATAATGCGAACGTTCTATTGTTTCCTGTTCCACTCAATCAATAGCATCTTCTATGGACATCGGTTTTTCTTTTGATAAAAGTGTACTCATTAAAGGGTCGCGCAGTCTACGCGCAAAGCAAGTGACGGCTGTGTTATTTAATAATATTTTAACCCTGACGGCTTGCGAGATTCATTGTACTTCTCTTTAGCTGCTTCTAATCCGCGCTTCAGGACTTCAAGAATTCGCACCCCGAAATAATCAACATTTTCGGTTTCATACTGGGAAAGTCTACGAAGTTTGTCATGCAAGAAATTAACATCGAAAAACCGAGAAAAAGCAGCTTTCAACAGGGTAATTAAATCATTTAAATCATCTAGTGAGTGACGATTTGACAAAAGTTGGTCACTAACTTTTGATCTTGCTGCATATGAGCATCTGCGATTTTACACTATTGAGTGAATTTAGTTAATTCCAGGGATTTCCCATCAAAGGAGGGTACAAGCTCACCGGCCAATTTCAGAGTCAAATAAGATGTGTCGATTATTGTTTCGATCTAGGTGACGCCACTCGATGATGCCTCGCTCGATGAATGCGAAACTATCGGAGGGTTACTTTCGGTCAAATTAATATTCGAAGAAACGGATTATTGGAGCTCAGAGGTACCCTCATTCATAATCAGGAATGGACCACTCATTCGAGATGTCGGATGCAACATTTTTGCAGTATAGTTCGACTTACGTTTTTTCCAATTATTATATGACAGCATAATTATCTTTGTTGTGTTCCCGGATCACGGCGTTGTTCACGACTCCCTGAGAATCCTCGGGTTGCCACCTCGTTGCGGATCTCCGGGTTGCCGTCTCGTCGTTGATTCTCCGGGTTGCCGTCTCGTCGTTGATTCTCCAGGTTGCCATCTCGTCGTTGATTCTCCGGGTTGCCGTCTCGTCGTTGATTCTCCGGGTTGCCTCTCGTCGCTGGGTCTCCGGGATGCCGTCTCGAATTTTCCTCTCGGTGAACGGATTTTTCAGTTTCAGTGTTTTTTAACTTTCACGCGTGTGGTCTCCGTGGAAGTTTGCTTGTGTGGTCACTTGAGCCACCCCCTCTGGCATTCGCCCGCAGTTCCCGGGAAAAACCACACACAAATAACCCGGGAAAGAGGAGTGCGTCCTTCACTTAGTTTTCCCGCACTTCCCAGCCGGCATTTTTTTTAGTTTTCTCTTTTTAAAATTTTAATCGTCCCTTTTTTAAAATTTTCACGTCCCACCGCTGTCACCAAAATTTGTTGCGTGCCGGGCTGGTCTTCTTGGTCCGTTTGTAGGGGGCAGGTCCGTGCCCGTGGAGTGCTGAACCACTCTGCTCGGAAAGAGCGGGATCGGGAGATGAAGAGTTTTATTGCAGGTGGAGAAATGAAAACTCTTAATCCAAGAATTAGGTGATCACCAATGAATTATATTTTAACACATTGTTGGAATATAATTTGTCGTTATAAATCGGTATCTGAGTGCACCTCGAGCGTCAAAGTGCATCCTTTTAAATCAAAAGTCCCCGCCTCTCGGTAACAACGGGGAACCAATCAAATATTCAGCGCTAATGTGGGGAACCAATCTGATACTCAGCGCTAATGTGGGGAACCAATCTGATACTTGACGCTAGTCGTAGTCAAGGACTCTACTCCCACTTTCTTCGTCTACGCACAATGATCTAATCCACGCTCCACGCGTCCACGTGCGAAGAAAGCACGCATCGACCCTGATTCTGGCGCGCACAATCCCACGCACTCGAAAGAAAACATGCCCTCATCGACCGTGGGTCTACCGCGCACGAACTCCCGCAATCCGAAGCGCGTATCGATGACAAATCTTATGCGCGCACGCCTACGTGACTCAAAGAAAGGAGAACTATTCTTGCTAGCTAAATTAACTACGACCTATCGGTCCGCGAAAGGGGATACCATATTTACAAACGGAGCTCGCAGCGGCCCGCGACTCAGATCCCCTGTCCATCACGCAATAAAGGTGTTTATAATCTCGCGAATAAAAAACCACGGTGGCCTGCGACTTATTTAACTTATCACGCAGTCTTCGACGTTCTCGTTCTTTCTCTCTATTACAATCCATCTATACCTTACTTGCTTAATAAAATGACAATAATTAGAGGTTAATACAAAGAGTTTGAATGCGCCGCCAAAAATCTAGTAACTTCCAAAAGTTATAGGGATTTTAGGTCAAGTCTGGATGCAGACGCGACATGGATGCAGACGCGACACAGTACCATATGTCCGCGATCAATTTTACCATAGGAAAATTGCGATTATTGCATGAGCACCTCTGCGGGTCTCCTCGTCCAATAGAATCACCGGAGAAGCGTGACTGCGCATGCGTAGTCATCCGCGAGTGCAGTTCGACTTCGACGCGAGAATCGAAATCGAAATCGAACTGCACTCGCAAACGTCACGCCAACACTCGCGGTGACTACGCATGCGCATTCACGCTTTTCCGATGATTCTATTGGACGAGGAGACCCAAGCGGTGCTCATGCAATAATCGCAATTTTCCTATGGTAAAATTGATCGCGGACATATGGTACACTAGCAGAGTGTCGCGTACGCAACTAGACTCGATTCGGAATCGACATAACCTTCGATAGTTCTAGGATTGATGGCGGTAAAACCCAAATATCAAACGGTTCTGAATGCTGAGAAATAATGTACCATATGTCCGCGATCAAAGAGCCCATAGCAAAATTGCGAGTTTTGTATGAGCACCTCTGTGGGTCTCCTCGTCCAATAGAATCACCGGAGAAGCGTGAATGCGCATGCGTAGTCATCCGCGAGTGCAGTTCGACTTCGATTTCGATTCTCGCATCTCGAAATCGAAGTCGAACTGCACTCGCGGATGACTACGCATGCGCATTCACGCTTCTCCGGTGATTCTATTGGACGAGAAGATCCACAGAGGTGCTCATGCAAAACTGGCAATTTTGCTATGGGCTCTTTAATCGCGGACATATGGTAGATACACCCGGGGACACGGTATCTGTCGCTGGTGACTTTTTTTAAACGTCATTTTTAAACGTACTAACCAATAATTAATAATGCTCATGCTGTCATTAACGAGAGTAGACGCCACCGTAGCTAATGAGCGCATGAGAATTAATTATTCATTAGTTAGTACGTTTAAAAATGACGTTTAAAAAAGTCACCAGTAGGCCTATTCTGTAACTCGTTACGGCCCGTAACGACGGTTGTCGTTAGCATTAGTCCAATCAGGATCAAGTATTCCGTTGTGATGGGGGTCCTGATTGGACTAATGCTAACGACAACCGTCGTTACGGATCGTAACAAGTTACAGAATAGGCCTACAGCGACAGATGCCGTGTCCCTGGGTGTACCGTATGTCCGCGATCATTTGAACCATAGGAAAATTGCGAGTTTTGCATGAGCACCCCTTTGGGTCTCCTCGTCCAATAGAATCACCGGAGAAGCGTGAATGCGCATGCGTAGTCATCCGCGAGTGTGGCGTCGTCAACAAGTTCAGATCGGTTATCGAAATAATCGATCTGAACTTGCTGACGACGCTACACTCGCGGATGACTACGCATGCGCATTCACGCTTCTCCGGTGATTCTATTGGACGAGGAGACCCAAAGTAGTGCTCATGCAAAACTCGCAATTTTCCTATGGTTCAATTGATCGCGGACATACGGTACAGTGTTGCGTGCCGGGCTGGTCTTCTTGATCCATTTGTAGGGGGCAGGTCCGTGCCCGTGGAGTGCTGAACCACTCTGCTCGGAAAGAGCGGGATCGGGAGATGAAGAGTTTTATTGCAGGTGGAGAAATGAAAACTCTTAATCCAAGAATTAGGTGATCACCAATGAATTATATTTTAACACATAGTTGGAATATAATTTGTCGTTATAAATCGGTATCTGAGTGCACCTCGAGCGGCAAAGTGCATCCTTTTAAATCAAGAGTCCCCGCCTCTCGGTAACAACGGGGAACCAATCAAATACTCAGCGCTAATGTGGGGAACCAATCTGATACTCGACGCTAGTCGTAGTCAAGGACTCTACTCCCACTTTCTTCGTCTACGCACAATGATCTAATCCACGCTCCACGCGTCCACGTGCGAAGAAAGTACGCATCGACCCTGACTCTGGCGCGCACAATCCCACGCACTCGAAAGAAAACATGCCCTCATTAACCGTGGGTCTACCGCGCACGAACTCCCGCAATCCGAAGCGCGTATTGATAACAAATCTTATGCGCGCACGCCTACGTGACTCAAAGAAAGGAGAACTATTCTTGCTAGGTAAATTAACTACGACCTATCGGTCCGCGAAAGGGGATACCATATTTACAAACGGAGCTCGCAGCGGCCCGCGACTCAGATCCCCTGTCCATCACGCAATAAAGGTGTTTATAATCTCGCGAATAGAAACCACGGTGGCCTGCGACCTATTTAACTTATCACGCAGTCTTCGACGTTCTCGTTCTTTCTCTCTATTACAATCCATCTATACCTTACTTGCTTAATAAAATGACAATAATTAGAGGTTAATACAAAGAGTTTGAATGCGCCGCCAAAAATCTAGTAACTTCCAAAAGTTATAGGGATTTTAGGTCAAGTCTGGATGCAGACGCGACAACAGAAACGATCACCTGTGTACGGTGCTGTTTCTTAAGTAGCCCGGAGACGATCAATAATATTGTTAATGACATTGATCATTTGCGATTGATGGAGTAGCACATAGACGGTCAATAATATTGTCAGTAAGATTGATGATTTCAATTGCAATTGCGATTGACGGAGATCCAATGAACATGTCAATATTTCATCAGTGGCTGTGAATTTCTTGCGAGTCGAGTCGAATCTTTTATTGGTTAGGTTTTATTAGTGGCAGTGAATTTCTCGCGAGTAATGGTGTCAGATACAGATTTGGCCTTTTTAGCCTTAACTTTGGCTGTTTGCAGCCAAAAAAAAGCCAAGACGAAAGAGAAGAGGAGGAGACGCTGGTCGAAAGAGTGGTATAAACTGAGAAGCCGCTTTACCCATGAACATTTACTACAACTTCTGCGAATTAGTGAACCATATGATTATAAGAATTTTCTCCGAATGGATGACAACAGTTTTGATACATTATTAGCATTAATTCGGCCAGACATCGGAAAACAAGATACTGTAATGCGTCTTGCAATTTCTGCTAGTCAGAGACTGTCTGTAACATTGAGATACCTTGCCTCTGGCATGGATATAGAAGATTTAAAGTTTACCTGTGCCATTGCTCCACGAACGTTGGAGATAATCATAATGGAAACATGCGAGGCTATAATCCAGAAATTAAGAGATTACATTCAGGTAAGTTTATTTATAGGACGTTTATCTTAAAATAGCATACATTAACAAATGAACTTAAAAGGATTAATTATTTATGTAAAGAATTGAATGCCATCAAGTAGTTTGCTGCAGTTTGTTCTTCAGTGTCTTCAGTCAGAAAACTAGGAGAGGCACTGGCGACGTTGGAGGTATTGAAAGAATCGCGATGACTTTCTTGTTTGCGATAGCTTTGTTTCTGTGTTTGAGAAGAGTTAAGCAGAAATGGTGAAAGTAAGACCTTTTGGAAAGAGCGTTCAGGTGTACGGGACGGTGAGCTGTTCGGTGCAGGCGAAGTTGAACACAAACGTGATGGGGTTTGCGATGATGGTAAAAAACGCACTCCGTTCCTTGTTAACGCACCCATTTCACCTTCAAACAGGGTATCGTTAATGATTTTCTCAGCATACCGTCGTTGGTCTGGGGCTAATCTGTTCAATTTTATAGCCCATCCCTTAGCTAGTATGTCCGCTTCAGTGTCCGATGGTTTTTTAAAATACGCTGTAGCTAACCCCACGAGTTCATCTGTTGATGATTCAGGTGCTGGTTTTTTTCTCTTAGGGGGCACAGTCTTGACAGATGCCGCCCGGGGCTCTTGGCAGTCTTGAACCAATGGTTGCTGTAAAGAAAACATAAAAATAATAGCATACAAGATTGAAGAAGTTTATAAAAAAAGTGAAGTGAAAAATGTGAATAACAATATTTTTTTATTTCAGATTCCAAAAAATGCACAAGGGTGGAAAGAAGTGGCGCAAGAATTTGAAGAAAGATGGAACTTCCATAACTGTATAGGAAGCGCAGATGGCAAACATGTGGCCATACAAAAGCTCTCGAACTCTGGTTCTTACTATTACAACTATAAGGGAACTTTTAGTATCGTGCTTATGGCTATTGTTAATGCGAATTATCAATTCCTCATGATTGATGTTGGAGCCAATGGACGGGTATCAGATGGAGGCGTTCTGAAGAACACACTATTTTGGGAAAAAATGTCTCAAAACCAACTCAATATTCCTGATCCACGCGAATTACCAGGAACAAATAAGAAGTATCCTTATGTGTTCATTGGTGATGAAGCCTTCCAGCTAATGCCAAATTTTATGAAGCCCTACAATAGATCTTGCCTGACAAATGAAAAACGCATTTTCAACTATAGATTATCTCGTGCGCGTAGAATCGTTGAAAACGCGTTTGGTATTTTAACATCAAGGTTTAAGATTTTTCAAAAAAACATCAAATTCGCACCAGATAAGGCTCGAAAGATAGTAATGGCTTGCTATTATTTACACAACTACTTGTCAACTAGAAATAATACAAATTACATTCAGCGCAATGATGTTGATTATGAAAATACAGCTTCTGGAATAATTGAAGTAGGTTCATGGAGACAGGGAACAGAACTGTTAACTGATCTTCAAAGAATGAGGGGTAATTCAGCGGTTGAAGCTAAGAAAGTTAGAGATAATTTTTGTGATTATTTCAATACTGTAGGTTCAGTGCCATGGCAAGAAAATTGCTTGAAATTGTAAATTAGACTAACAAATAAAAAGTACCTAACCTTTCTAATGTAGTGAAATAAAGAAATATTTAAACTAAACGAAATAGTTTTTTACTTACCTCTGAACTTTCAGTATCTGCTATCTCCACTTGATCTTTTATAAAAAGTAGATCGTTATAGTACCATAATGCAGGCTCCGGAATGTCATCACTAGATGCACCTGATCGCTTTTTTTGATCAATTTTCTGGTACTCTTTATTGAAGTTGGTTCGCAGGATATTTATTTTTTTCTTCAAATTATCTTCCGTATAATTTGGTTTATACTGTTGTAAAGCAGTTAGAATTTTTTTTTAAGCAATGCTTTTCTTATTCTTGTTTAAATAATCCTTCGATTTTACTCGCCACAACTCCGGTTGATCGCGGTACAAAGCAATTAAAAGTAATACAAAATCTCTATCTCCTAAGTTTTCGAGTTCCACGGAGCTCTGCGGCGTATCCGCCATCGCGTGGCCGTCTGGTGCAACTGCCCGAACGATTGACAATTTATCGATTACACGATCAATTGGGATGCGTCAATGGTCCCCGTCAATGTGCTTCAATCAAATTTTCTATCAACGTCCGTCCATCGATTGACAATGGCATCAATCGCTTCGTACACGATCAATTTGATGCCCATTGACAATATTATTGACAATATTATTGACCGTCTCCGGGCCACTTTAGACGTACAGAAACGTACAGACTCCGCTGTACGTTTCTGTACGTCTCTGGCCGTTTTTTCAGCAGGGATATTTAGGGGTGTCTCAATTGCTTTTTCTGATTTCCATTTGAATAACACGGTGAAATTGTTGAATGCGTGCGGTGCGTTGTTGTTGCGTTGGTTTAGTGCTAACTCCTTCTACGGTAAACAAATTTCCCCGTGAAAAATTAGAAAAATTGAGTTAGGTGTATTTAACGTAAAGAAATATTATTTTTCATTATTAAATAGAATTAAATGATAATTAAAAATAATATTTCTTTACGTCAAATACACCTAAAACTCTCAATTTTTCTAATTTTTCACGGGGAAATTTTTTTACTGTAGAAGGAATTAGCACTAAACCAACGATTCAACCAACTAAACCAAAAAGTATAGAGGGAGTTGTAGCGTCGATGCTTGCTGATATTAATTACTTTTCCAAATAATTAATATTTCAATAATAAAAAATTTCTCCCATATGAACACTTGTACAATTTTCTTCCAAACATTCTAATTATTGCCATCAGGTGGCGTAGCAATCGTCATGCACGGTCCCTATACCCGGTGAAAAACTCTAGGTAGTCTTTATACCTCTATGGTGAAAAGAACGTCTGCTCGAGCTGAGCAGACGAAAAAGTCTCGAGAAAGGTTGCATTCAGCAGATCGAGCATAAACCGCTACCGCTCAGTACTGTAGCGGACTTCATCGCAAGGCGCATTCACATAAAGGCATGTGACAACTGCGACACCACCCTAGACGGACTCTGGACTCAACAACCGCCACGCCTCTGGTGGCCAAGCCAGAGTAGCATCTCGGGCAACGCAGGCTAGCCGAGCAGCGAAGAGCCAACAGGCGCTCTCTCACCTGCCAGCTCTCGACCAGGACAGACGTCCCGACACAGCGCTCTCTCCCGTTGCCACGTGTACGGCATAGATACCCGACACAGTTCACTTGTTGAGTCGGGTTATCGGTGTCGTTGTGCGAACGAGTTGAATAAATCAGCGTTACTTATTAACTGTTGTCTCCTTTCCTCACGTCCGTTTCCACGCGCGATCTGTGGGAACTCCGAGCCAGTCCCCACAAATTGGTGACCCCGACGTGATCGCGAAACGGACAATCGGGGAAGGCCCGAGCCATCTCCGTGGAACCAACCAGCCACGAGGATGCGCAGCAACCACGCGAGCATTCGTGCGAGCTACGTCTGAACGACAGGAACCCGTCCAAGAGGCCCGAATCGCAGCAATCCTCAGCCATGGATGAGGAAGCTTCGCATAGTGTGCTCGACGAGGGAAGCCACGAGGAAGGAGCAAGGACCGAGGCCCACTCGGCCCGTATAGCGAAATTTCCGCCTTTCTGGAAAGAGGAACCCGACATTTGGATAATGCAGGTGGAGTCTGCATTCCGGGTAGCCCGCATCACGCAGGACGAGACAAAATACCATTATCTCGTCACAAATTTGGACGCGAGCATCCTCCCGCACGTCACGGACATCTTGAGAGGTCCACCGACAGCAGGTAGGTATGAGGCGATCAAACAAAGGATACTATCGGCCTTTGCCGACACCACGGAGACTAGGCTACGACGAGCGCTGAAGGGCCAGATGCTAGGCGAACAGAAGCCCTCGCACTTCCTGCAACACCTCAGGAACCTCTCGGCTGGCCAGTGCAACGACGCGGTGCTAAAGACGCTATTCCTGGAACAGATGCCCGACCAAGTGAAGGGCATACTCGTCGCCAGCGAGGAGAAATCCCTGGACAAATCGGCAAAGCTTGCGGACAAAATCATGGAGGTCTACCAACCCGCGCAAGTGGCAGAGGTGAACAGAGTCGCCGCCATGGCATCTACATCGCGCACGCCAACATCGGAATTGGAGAAGCGGATCGAAGCGCTAACATCGCGCCTCGAGCGGATGATGAAGAGGGACGCTCAGCCACGTCACTCCCGCCAGAGAAACCGCAGCCGCCGCCGCAGTCAAAGCCGGACAAGAACAAACCCGGAAAACCCCGGCCTTTGCTTCTACCACGGAAAATTCGGCGCCGACGCGCGACATTGCCGAGAGCCATGCACCTGGACTAACACGCCTAACAGGAACGCGGAAAACTAAGGCCGTCGTCGCAACTCGGGGCGATAGGCGACGACGCACCGCACCAACACAACCGCCTCACCATCATTGATCGGAAAAGCGGAAAAATCTTTTTGGTCGACACCGGGGCAGACATATCCACGCTCCCACGCACCGCGCCTCACACCTCATCAGCTCCCTTTAAGCTGTACGCAGCGAACGGGACGCTGATAAACACGTACGGCGAACGGCTGCTGCACGTGGATTTCAACCTCCGTCGACCATTCAAATGGGTTTTCACCGTAGCTGACGTCTCGAGGCCAATTCTAGGGGCCGACTTCCTGAGCCATCACGGCCTACTGGTCGACCTAAAAAACAAGCGGTTGGTGGACGCCACCACGAAGCTCTCCGCCAACACAGGCGTGACGCAGGAACCGCACCAAAGCGTCTCAACGATCGCAGCAAACGAGGACCCGTACACGCAGATTTTAAAGCAGTTTCCGGACGTCACGGCACCCGCAAGACCCAGGAAACTCCTGCAACATGGCGTGGAACATCACATCGCCACCATGGCGCCGCCGGTTGCAGAGCGCGCACGACGACTTCCGCCGGAGAAGCTACGGGCAGCCAAAGCGGAGTTCGAGTTCATGCTCGAGCAGGGTATCTGCCGCCCATCTGATAGCCCATGGGCCAGCCCGCTGCACATGCAGCCGAAAAAGAATGGGGAATGGAGGCCCTGCGGGGATTATCGACGTCTGAACAGCGTGACAATACCAGATAAGTATCCTATACCGCACCTTCACGATTTCACTCATAAGCTCAGGGGCAGCACCGTATTCTCCACACTGGATTTGGTGAAGGCGTACCACCAAATACCGCTAGCTCAGGAAGATCGAAAAAAGACAGCCATCATCACGCCTTTCGGGCTGTTCGAGTTCAACGTCATGACGTTCGGACTATGCAACGCGGCACAAACATTCCAACGATTCATGGACGCCGCGCTACGGGGACTGTCATTCTGCCATTGCTACATAGACGACGTCCTCGTAGCATCCGAAAATCCAGAGCAGCACGAACAGCACCTGCGGCAGGTCTTCGAGAGGCTACAACAGTACGGCTTAACCATTAACACGACGAAATGCCGATTCGGGAAGCCGGAAGTAGAGTATCTCGGTTATCTAATCGACAAAGAGGGAACCAGACCTATACCGACAAGAGTGGCAGCCATCCAGGAATACAGCAAGCCCACCACCATTGCAGAACTACGGCGTTTCCTAGGCGTCATAAATTTCTACAGGGGTTTCATTAAAGGGGCAGCCAAAACCCAGGCACCTCTAAGCGCTGTACTACACGGCGCTAGGAAGAAGGACAAGCGCCCGGTCCCGTGGAACGACGAAACGAACAACGCTTTCGAGGAGTGCAAGCGGCAACTCGCCAACGCAACGCTACTGGCGCATCCAGCGGACGACGCAACTCTGGCACTGTACACTGACGCATCTGACGTCGCGATGGGAGCAGTGCTAGAACAACATACGAACAAGGGATGGGAGCCGATTGGATTCTATTCGAAGAAGCTGAACAAGACCCAGCAGAATTACAGTACCTATGATAGGGAGCTGCTGGCGATCTACGAAAGCATAAAGTTTTTCAGATACATGGTCGAAGGTAGGAACCTCGTAATTAAGACAGACCACAAGCCGATCACTTACGCATTTAAGCAAAAGGCAGGGAAGGCTTCGCCAAGGCAACTACGTCACCTGGACTATATCGGCCAATTTTCGACACAAATAGTCCACATATCCGGAGAAAAGAATATCGTCGCAGACGCATTCTCTCGCGTAGAAGAAATAGGCCTACCGGTCATACTAGGAACAGCGGACATCGCAGCAGCCCAGAAGATTGACGAGGAACTGCAGGAGCTGCTACGAGGAGGATCATCGTTGGAGCTAAGGAAATTGCAAATCGATGATTCCGAAGATGTAATCTACTGCGACATCTCGACGAAGGAAGTTCGCCCGTATATTCCTAGACCGCTTCGAAGGCGCATCTTTAACAGGGCACATGGCGTATCGCATCCAGGCGGTCGCGCCACCAAGACCCTCATTCGGCGACGTTTCGTGTGGCCGAAGATGAAGAAGGACATCATGGAATGGACCCGCACCTGCCTAGCCTGCCAACGTAGTAAAACTCATCGACATACCCGGAACATTCCGGAGAACATACCTATTCCTGATACACGTTTCAGCCAGGTGCACATGGATTTAGTCGGGCCGTTACCAACAGCCCAGGGATACAGGTACTGCCTCACCATGATCGACCGCTTCACGAGGTGGCCCGAGGCAGTTCCCATTAAAGACATCACTGCCGACTCCGTAATCACTGCCTTTTACGGAGCATGGATAGCACGTTTCGGAGCGCCCGCGACAATAACAACAGACAGGGGAACGCAATTCGAATCGCAGCTATTCAACGCTTTAACGAACCTTATCGGCAGCCGGCGGATTCGGACAACGGCGTACCACCCGGTTTCCAACGGCATGATCGAGCGATGGCACCGATCGCTCAAGACAGCACTCACGTGCCATGGCACCGAAGACTGGGTTGCCACGCTACCGACCGTTCTCCTCGGGCTACGAACTAGTTACAAGGAGGACATAAAAGGCACTGCAGCGGAACTTGTCTACGGAACAACGCTCCGACTCCCAGGAGAGTTTTTCGTAGACGAGGAAGTACAACAAGATCCTGAAATATTCATCGAAAAATTTAGGGAACAGATGAGGAGGATCCGCGCGACTCCCACGGCACATCACAATAAACACTCTTCATTCGTTCACAGAGCCTTAAACACCTGTTCACATGTTTTCATCCGGGTTGATGCAGTAAAAAAACCGCTGCAAGCTCCGTACGAGGGACCGTTCAGGATTACCGAGCGCATCACGGACAGAATTTTCCGAATCGACGTCAACGGGACAAGTAACACGGTCTCGATAGAAAGGTTAAAACCAGCCTTTCTAGAGAATGAACTCAACCCGGAACAGCAACAAGGCACATTGAACGCGAAGCAAAGTACCCTCAAAACATATCCTGGACCGCGGAAAAAAACGGTTAGTTTCGCGACTGGCTAAGTCGCTGGAAGGGGAGTACTTGTAGCGGACTTCATCGCAAGGCGCATTCACATAAAGGCATGTGACAACTGCGACACCACCCTAGACGGACTCTGGACTCAACAACCGCCACGCCTCTGGTGGCCAAGCCAGAGTAGCATCTCGGGCAACGCAGGCTAGCCGAGCAGCGAAGAGCCAACAGGCGCTCTCTCACCTGCCAGCTCTCGACCAGGACAGACGTCCCGACACAGCGCTCTCTCCCGTTGCCACGTGTACGGCATAGATACCCGACACAGTTCACTTGTTGAGTCGGGTTATCGGTGTCGTTGTGCGAACGAGTTGAATAAATCAGCGTTACTTATTAACTGTTGTCTCCTTTCCTCACGTCCGTTTCCACGCGCGATCTGTGGGAACTCCGAGCCAGTCCCCACAGTACGCTCAGAAGTAGCGCTCTCTGTTCTGCTGACAACAAGTTCTAGCCGTGGCCTGCGATACATTAGGCGCGTGGGGCGCAGTGGATTTAAATGATCGACTTGTCGTACTTTAGCTTTGAAAAATCGTACTTTCGGATTGAAATTTGGCTTTGTAGAGTCGTTTAGAAACAATAAACTAATGTATTAAAAAGTTCGAAAATAAACATTTTTTAGTTAGTAATAGACCCGTGAATATGGCCAAAATCGCCCGTTTTCTTATATTTAACTTCAAGTGTTTAAAAATCCTGACGTGGTATGCAAATTTGAGAGTTAGATTCGTTTTTAACGCACATAAATATATAAGAAGCACCTGGTTTGGTTCGAGTAATAAAATCACTGTTGTCCGGTGTTATCTCTGGTTACAAAATATTGTGTTGTTTATATCAGTACCTCAGAGCTAAACAGTATTAACTCCATTGCCGGTGGCAAGAAAATGTAATTTTTTTCGTAATAATACATAAAATATAAGATATTCCGTCGCACGACAGACGGAATTCGACATATCGGTTCACACCGCTCGACATCATTCATAAAATGCGCCAAAACTTCTTCCGATGGAAGTGGGCGGGAGCGCTGGAGCGTAAAGACCATCACACGTGAAAAAACGTAAGCAGTAACAGTAAGGATTGACCAATCAGAAAGCCTGTTTAAGCATAATTCCGTAAGAATTATATTTCTGATTGGTCAATCCTTACTGTTACTGCTTACGTTTTTTCACGTGTGATGGCCTTAAAGGCCATCACACGTGAAAAAACGTAAGCAGTAACAGTAAGGATTGACCAATCAGAAAGCCTGTTTAAACATAATTCCGTAAGAATGATATTTCTGATTGGTGAATCCTTACTGTTACTGCTTACGTTTTTTCACATGTGATGGCCTTAAAGGCCATCACACGTGAAAAAACGTAAGCAGTAACAGTAAGGATTAACCAATCAGAAAGCCTGTTTAAGCATAATTCCCTAAGAATGATATTTCTGATTGGTCAATTCTTACTGTTACTGCTTACGTTTTTTCACGTGTGATGGCCTTAACTCTTCTTCGCTACAAAACATGGCGACCGCTACCACTTGCGCTCACTTGGAGCGCTCGGTAGAATGTGCGTTCAGCAGATTTTTACTGAGCTGCTCCACAACTGTTGCAGAGCGGAATGATCTGCTGAATGCACCCAATGTTACTTCGTCGCGACTTTCCCCCCACCACCTTTTACGGATGCGTACTACGTACTAAGGGGCGAAGTCAGTACCGACCAAGTATATACTAAATGCAACTTTTGTCGGATTGGAACACAGCCTCAATCCTATACAGTGTAATGGATTTATGTACTACACATTCGATCACAGCCTTTGCCCTACGGGAAAAATACCGTATGTTTAACGGCAAACCGATCGCGTGCCGAGACCTCGAAATTTGATTTCGGCAGTGTTTGGACGGTGCTCGAGTCAAAAGAGTGGGCTGCGTAAGAGGGACCGTGCAAAAACTATAGGCGGCGAGCGAATATTGTTTAGCAGCGCCTCTCCTAGGCAAACCGAAACATTTATTACGGGAACTAACCAGAGTCACTTAGGTCAGGTGTCCACCGGGTCGGGCCGACCAGAATCGCTGGGCCGATCGCTGAGCACTTGAGTATATCTATAGGTTCGTTCCAACTAAGGGCCGGTTTTACCAACACGGTATAAACGCCGTATAGCGCTATACTGAGAATAACCTGTACGCAAGCGTTTTACCACGATGGTATAAGTCTGGAATAGGATAAACTTTGGAATAAATGCAGGGATAGCTTATCCGGCAGTTTCAGCGCTGGATAAGCTAGCTATCCTCGGGATAACCTAACTTTTTGTTTGCGTCTTTATTATTCCGTGACAGAATCACAACCGTGACAGAATCATAATAATTGTTATTAGTTGTGAAATAGAGTTGATTGATGTGCCAGTTGTCAAATCATCATCTGATGATGAAATTGACGTCTTACAAAGAATGAGAAATCCTAGGAAAATACGTGCCCGGTAAGTAAATAAAGGATACCTATACCTACTAATTTATAACCAATATCTAATACAAAACTATTCCAGAGTTGACTATTTCGAAGAATACAATGGTTGTAGAATTCTTCACTTGATTTCGTTTGGAAAAACAAACCTGTCAGAGATTATTGGGACAAATACGACATCGCATTGCTTCGAGGTCGCCAAGAAATGCAGCAATTCAGCCAGCAACAAAATTATTGCCGACTTTAAGATTTCTTGCTTCGGGATCAATGCTAATTACTGTAGGTAATCGTTTTTATCATAATGTTAAAACTTTTAATTAGTCATTATTATATGCCGCCACCTCTGCAACCTCCAACGACTCCTAACATCGCGAGGAGAGCTAGTTTACAGGGCTACAGGGCTACAAGTTCATCGATCGGCATAAACCGCCACTGATCTCCCAGAAATCAATGGGCGACATACTGAAAAACATCAACAAAGTCAAAATGAAACTCGTCACAAGGTACGATTAAACAATTTTATCGCGGTAAACTTTTTATTCGCCAGGAACAAAGAGGAGTTTCGCATTGTCAGAATGTCGTGGCTGCGAAGGATTGATTTTGTTCACAGTGGGCTTTTAAACGTGTTTTTCAGATCGCCGGGTGCTAGACCTTTGCGAGCCAAATGAGAAAATAGCTCTTGCAACGACCTTCAAGAGATCTTACGGAAACGATATATCGCAATGCAATCGCCGGACAGTAGAAATTCCACCGCGACGTTGACGTTCGATAATTCGTTCTAGATTAAGAACTCGATGATACTCAAGTTCTCTGGGTCGCAGCAATCGCGTCGGACGGTGCTCCGAGGAACGGCTATTGTAGCCTTCCTTTCCACGCGTGAGATTGAATCATGATTATAATTTTATCTGAGTCAGAGCTTTGGAGAATCAAAATTAATAGATCTCTCTTCTTTTTTTATAAATGAGTCTTTCTCTGCGAGGTAATTTCGCACGACACATATTTTAGATTATAGTTCTTTTTTAACAGGAGGATAGAAGCTCATAGAAACGTCGGGAAAATTTTGTTTTCTCTCTTCGCTCTTTTACTCAGAAAATGCAAGTTTAAATTTAAAATTGACGCACGCGGGTCTCTAATCGCGAGAATCTCAACGGTATCCAATAATATCAACCAAAGAAGTCATCTACCATTGCATTGTCTTCTATAAGTAACATTTAAATTTATCTAGGTAGACATTATACCTTTCTTCAATTCGCGTGATTGCAGTTTTCAGGAGCAGAAGTGATACATCCGTCGTACGATGTAGAATATGAAAAAATTTTAGATTTGCATTGATACACTTTTGTAAGATACCTCGGCATTAGACATCAAGTCGTACAACGCTCTTTGTATACTTTTTAGATAGGGTCGCGTATACTTAAAAAAACGATAACATTGTACCGCTCTATGTAATCTCAGAGTAATGTCACCGCGTGATAAATCTTAAGTTGTAGCGATTTAAAAGTTTATAGATTTTAGAATATATTTTATCCGATACGAGATTTGGATCAAATGGTGCAATTTTACGTTGTAATTACTATTATTGTGTGACGACCCTTATAGTTTTTTGAGACTGAACACATTCTTGTTGGTGAGATATCGAATGTTTGGACGTGTTTTGTACCTGATGCTTTTATCGACAACTCGAAAATAAAAGTTATTGTTACGAAAATATAAATATATTGTTATAGATATCTTTTATTTACCGGGCACGTATTTTCTTTGGATTTCTGATTCTTGGTAATACGTCAATGTCATCATCAGATGATGATTAAAAAACTGGTACATCAATTAACTATTTCAAAATTAATAACAATTTACCACAACGATCAGGTTATGATTATGTCATGAAAGGATAAAGACGTCAAAAACAAAAAGTTAGGTTATACTGAGAATAACAACTCCGAATTTCATTTATCGCGCCGGAACAGCTGTCAAAACGACCAAATGTCATGCGCAGTACGTACTTCTTACTACCAACCTAAAAATAATTTTAGATGGCCAACGCTTATACCTGGAATAGTTATCCCAGGCAAACTTGGAGCTGGTAAAACGCCTGCGCTTTATACCAGGTATAAAGAAGAGTATAAATTTATCCTCGGTATACTTATTCTAGGTATAACTTGGCTTTGGTAAAACTGGCCCTAACATGAGAACTGGTTCTGAACTCGGCGGAGTGTGCGCAGTCTGACTTAGCCGTTCCAACAAACACAGAACTGGTTCTGGAATGATTCCAAAGAGCGTTCCAACTAAACTGCGAACTGTAACAGAACGGTTCTAGAACGGTAATTCCAGTCCCTAGTTCTGAGTTGGGACGATTTTCTAGCCCACGCGTAGTAAAGCGCGAGACGCGCTCTATTTGAATCGGTGAGTCCAAGAACAGTACGAACAGTACAAATGCATAAAGATAGTTTCGAGAAAAAATGAAAAAACATAATAACTTCACAATGAGTTAATGGCCATGATATAAAAGTTGTGATAACTTTTTAGGTAAATGATAATTGAAAATAAAAAATCCGAAAAAATCACACCCCTCCAAGTTATAGAAGGAAAAAATGTATGCACTCTTGTACTCTTTTTGGACTCATCTTTCTTTTTCTGAATGTTTGTGCATGATAAGCTCTTCAAAACTGTAATGTTTTTTACGTTTCAACAATTAGTTGAACTCACACATTCGCTTAGGATAACCCGTGATTTTCCGCAAAATGTATACAAAAGGTGGACAAGCCTCCCTGTGCTGTGTGCGATCCTGTGTTCCAACACATCCCATGAATTCAGTTCTAGAACGCATCTGACTGGCGCATGCGCATTAAATAATTCTTAACTAGTTCCAGGACGGTTCTAGAACTGTCCTAAAATGCTTGTTGGAACGAACCTTATATATACCCAATCTGTATATCTATATATACCCAATCTGTATATATATATATATATATATATATACAGATGTCCACCGGATATATATATATACACCCAAGTGCCCAGCGATCGGCCCAATTGTGGTCGGTCCGATCCGGTGGACATCCGGCCTTGTAGTTAAGTGACCGTAGGACCTGATGTGTCAATGTCAACTTGCTGGCAATGGATACTATAATTTATTTCAGCTTTCAGGCTGTAAAATGTATGCATCATAATGATGCTTCGTAAAAAATGGCCTAAAATTAGTCTTTTTTCTAAACATGTTTTAAATGCGAGTAAGCGCACACACACACAAATGTGGTATAACCCAAATTTCTGTGATAGAAGACCGTATGATTCGCCAGATATCAGTAACTCTTAATCCATATTCAGTTACTTTAGAAGTACATAAGTAGTCAATAGCTTTCCCCTTGCGACTTTGTCCGCGTGAATCACGAAATAATCTCTTCTTTATTTTACTCCCTTAAGGGAGTTGGTATATAGATAGTAGATATATAAAAAAAACGTGCGTATTCAAATGCAACGTTGTATTAAAATTTCAAAGCAATCGGTGAAAAACTTTCGGAAATTTGAGATATATTTTTATTCATTTACCCCCTTAAGGAGTAGGTATATAAAGAGTAGGTATATATGAAAAACGCGCGTATTCGAATGCAACGTTATGTCCAAATTTCAAAGCAATCGTTAAAGAACTTTCGGAGATCTTACGACGCGGTCTCAACATGTCGACATTGACGTGACACATGCACAATACAGGTATGTAGTGCTCTCGCCCAGTTTATGACCCTGTGAGACCGCGACGTTAGACCTTGAAGAAACGAATATAACATTTTTATTTAAACGTGTATATGGAAGATAGAAGAAGATAGATAGCGGTGTTTATTAGAATGGGTATTGCGGAAAGCGGTTCATTACGACTCGTCCAGTAATTAATCCTTCCGGGAAAGGTGCATGGCTGCGGGCTCATTGACAGCCTAAATTCGCCAAAACCTACCGCTTCGCCATTGTGACCGATTTACAAAATGTATCAAGTGACTTGAGTTTGTGTTAATATATGTTCCGTCGCAAGGGGACTTCTATGTCATTTCTTACCGCTCACTATCATCGCAACCTAAGTAACGCGCCACAATCTAGATCTAATCTCTACATCGATCGCGAACAGTGTATGGCTTTCCTGGATAAACCAGGTATCAAAATTCCCCAATTGTCCATCGACTGCATCCGACATTCCTCCCCTTAATCCGGCTCGGATCGCTTTTGTGACGGTACCTATTGAAGCAGGCACTGCGAGAGACGGCTTGCTACGAATCGCTCTAAAATTACCTTCGGAGAAAAGTCCGGAACTGCGACATTTACGACCTAGGTATGTTTATCGAAATATTCGTTTCGCCTACGACGCGATTAATTCTAGTCGGCGAATTATTTGTGGTCGATGCTACCAAGAAGCACGAATCGACCCTCCTAATTCCGTCGCTCGTTGCGATGGAACAGGATTGACAGCTGGCACGTCGCAGTCAACTCATTCCCGTGGAAACTGTACAAAGTCGCCGATGGTGGCGCTGGTAGCAAATTCGCTCGCCGCCTATAGAGGGAGTTGTAGCGACGATGCTTGCGCTACATCTGGCGATTATAAGAAGTTAAGGGATACTTTCAACACGGGGAACATAGGATAAGAAAAGTTACAAATATTAAAAATAATAAGACACGGATTTTTGCCAATACAAAATACCCCCACTGAAGGCCAAAATAAAGATAAAGGTGAAAAACTGTTTCACTCAGGTCATGTATTCAAAATGTTAAAGGGATAAATAATCCCGAAACACAAAAAGTAACCATAACCTCAAAGGTTGTAGCTCAGACCAGCCCCCTGTTACTCGCCTAAATTTCTGTCCCCGCTATTGTGTCCGCCGCAGCGCGGCGCCAGCAGTAACGTGATGTTACCCCCTCCATGTCCTCCGCACATGGCACGGCATCGTTAACAATAAATTTTAAAAAATGATGTTACATTTAAACATAAAAAAATATACCGAACATACACAATCCACGGAATTATGTTCGAAGTGTTCGAATAACACTACACAACCGTTATTATAGGGAAGCTGCACGAACCGGCGAACAGTGCCCCCTAGTGATCGCTGCTGGAATATATTTGGTATAAACAAAACGTGTCAGTAAATTTTTTTAAGTCGGTGTTTTCTTCGTGTAATGTAATTTTTGAAGTATTTTGTGCATTTGTTTCCAAAAATGGACAGTTATTCGCTGTGGGTTTGAAAAAATTTATTTCAATAATAACACAGACCATCAGAAGTACTAAAAGGAAAAAAATTATGTGAAGCAAAACATGTGATAAATGTTCAGGAAATAGAACACCATGGACTGTTTTTTATAACTGGACATGTTATAAGACAAATGTCTATCAATTTACCCCCTTATTAAATTTACCCCCTTTATAAAGTTATTTCCATCTAAGGAACTTTCAAACACAAAATATTCTTTATTTGTTTCGTAAGAATCAAAACAACACTGTGTTTCAACACTACTTTTTGTATTGACGGGATGGATTATTATTCTTTCAACCTCTTCATCTTCATTGTCAGCTTGTATCACCTGCGTAATTTTAGGGCTGAAAACAGTTTCAAAAGTGCGGTCGATCCTTTTCGAAAACGAAAAAAAAAAAGTGACACCTCTAGGCGGGTAAAGTCACTGTGTGCGTTCCCTTTTTGCAAAATCTACATACCGACAATTATTTTGAAAGCGCACCGCGTGCTGTTGTAGTGACGATCGCTGTGCAGTCACAGTAACCTAACTCGCCGTTGCCACTCCGTGTCGCCACTGTGACGTCCGCGGGGGCACGCACGATAAGGTCACTGTGATGTTTCCTAAATCCACCGCGTGACGGCACAGTGCGCTCGTAGTGACAAAACTTGGCTATCGGGGTAATTGGGTGTGTGCACTAGTTACGAATGTTGTGTAATTGCAGTATAGAGTGAAGTAAAGAATTTATGTTGCACGTATCATTGTTTAAAAACATCTAAAAACAGACAAATTTGCGATAAATTAAAGTAAAAACTGCTGCGGCGAAACTTGGCAACTGAGCAAAATAAAAACGCGCTCTGATTGGCCGTGACGTCACGATCTGTACAAACAACCAGCTGTCAAAGGGAGTGAGATTCTAAAAGTTTTCTGTTTCTACGTCATTTTGGTGTAGTGTGTAGTGAAAGTGGCTGAAAATGTAAGCACCCCAGAAGCACACAGTAAATCGTGTTTTGTGCCAAAATGCAAGAATACTTCTGTGCAAACTCCAGACAAAGTGTTTGTGAATGTGCCGAGAGACTGTGACATGAGACGAAAATGGTTTAAAGCGGCCAGAAGAGACATGCCTAATTCAAAATCGATATTCCATTGCTGCGAAGATCATTTCAATGTAAGTTTCCTTATAGCATAGGTTCATAGGTTATGTTCAGTGAATGCTTTTGGTTGACAGCTTGAAGAGGACATGGAAAATTATTTGCGGTACAAGACTATGGCAGGAAATATTTTAATGAAACAAGGAGTTATGCCTCCCATCTTTGACTGCCAAAAAGACAGCAAGAGAGCTGCCAGTAAGCCACCGAGACCACTTCACGAGAAACGCAAGAGGGAATGGTTGATCGAGGAAGTCATGTCTGCCACCGAGGTTCAACAACAGGCACTATTTCTTCAAGATGATCCAGTCCACTGGCACCAGTACTATTGTCTGGTTCATCTTGAAGAGATAGTGCCTGTTGTTGAACCTCGGTAGCAGACATGACTTCCTCGATCAACCATTTCCTCTTGCGTTTCTCGTGAAGTGGTCTCGGTGGCTTACTGGCAGCTCTCTTGCTGTCTTTTTGGCAGTCGAAGATGTAAGGCATAACTCCTTGTTTCATTAAATTATTTCTTGCCATAGTCTTGTACCGCAAATAATTTTCCATGTCCTCTTCAAGCTGTCAACCAAAAAGATTCACTGAACCTAACCTATGAACCTATAGTATAAGGAAACTTACATTGAAATGATCTTCGCAGCAATGGAACATCGATTTTGACTTAGGCATGTCTCTTCTGGCCGCTTTAAACCATTTTCGTCTCATGTCACAGTCTCTCGGCACATTCACAAACACTTTGTCTGGAGTTCGCACAGAAGTATTCGTGCATTTTGGTACAAAACACGATTTCCTTTGGACTTGTGGTGCATGCATTTTCAGCCACTTTCACAAAAAAACGATGTAGAAACAACAAACTTTCCGAGTCACAGAAAAACACTGCAAAAACTAAGCAACTCCGTTTGACAGCTATTTGTTTGTACAGATCGTGACGTCACAACCGCCATTACAGGCAAATCGCGTTTTTCGCGGGACATTTCCACATTTGATTTTTAGACTCAATTTTCTCATAAAAACTTGACAGCAAATTTTTTAAATTTATTAATATCATATATATACACGATAATCTTCATTTTAAGCCAGTTTTTGAAAAATGTGAAAACACCCAATTTACCGTACCTATGTACACCCGGGGACACGGCATCTGTCGCCTGTGACTTTTTTTAAACGTTATTTTTAAACGTACTAACCAATAATTAATAATCCTCATGCTTCCATTAACGAGAGTAGACGCCACCGTAGCTAATGAGCGCATGAGAATTAATTATTCATTGGTTAGTACGTTTAAAAATAACGTTTAAAAAAGTCACCAGCGACAGATGCCGTGTCCCTGGGTGTATCATCCCAAATTAAACAAGCAGATATACCGTATGTCCGTCTCTGTACTGGCCAGTTTGAAAGTTACCTTCGGATAGACTTGGTCGGTATTCGAGTCATTTAATACGGTAGAAGTCGAGTCGGCAGTTAGAGTTGATGTCAATTCGGGAGATCGAGGCATCTAACCTCGAAATTGTGAATTTGTGAATAATGGAAATTACGAAAATAATTATAATTACGGTATAAATGTCTCGACCAAGCCTATCCGAAGGTAACTTTCAAACTGGCCAGTACAGAGACCCAGATAGCAAAGTGGCGCCACCGTGACTGCACACTGCTTTCACGCGGTGTCTTCGAGTGCATGCACTGGGGTGTCCATCTGTCTGTGCACCGTGAAGCCACGCTGCAGTCACGCAGTGTGAGCACCGAGTGGAAGCACTGTGGCATAACAGGGTGACTCCACAGTGCTTGTACTGTGAGATGATGGTGTAGACCCAGTGGCTTCGCTGTGAAGTTATCATATGGACTACAGGGATGTATTCTAATAAAATATTTATATTAAAAAACAACATTTCTTTTACTATTCCATTTATTAAATGAACATATTGTAGCTGGAGATCCCAATATTAACATATCAAAATGTATTATCCGTCAATTCCCGGGAAAATTTATAATTAATTAAAAACTCGAAGTTTTGGCCCTAAGCCACTTTATAGTATAGTCTTATTAGATATTCGCGAAACAATTTATTAGTGTCAGGATAAAACCGGTACCAATCGATAGGAAAAAATCTCCTGAATGACATATAGAAATGGGTAATCTTCAAATTGACGAGAAATAATGTAATTAATTAAAAACTACCTGTCAAAATCACATGCCAACAAATCGCGAAGCTATATTTTTTCTGTAACCAATTTCATAAATAAAAATATCCCAATGTAGAGGAGAAAATTCTTTACAAATTTCAAGTCGGAACTTATAGTCTACGATGCACCGTTTTTGTGTAATAAATTATTATACATATCGATACCTTACTTTGAAAACCTCGTAAGTGCAATTTTGGACAAAAATGCCATTTATAGCTTACTGCGTTAAGATTTAAAATCTGAACACACAGTAAGCTATAAATGGCATTTTTGTCAAAAATTGCACTTACGAGGTTTTCAAAGTAAGGTATCGATATGTAATTCAAATTGGCTTAAATCGATCAGCTGATCGTTACGCGACGCTCCTTTATTACGCGTGCAACTAACGGAGGAAAGCGCGTTCCGCAATCTATTCAAATTTATACTCTTTTTCCTGGGCATCCTAGATTTACTCGATCAAAAAAATGAAGCTACCAATTTGTAGCGGGGAAAATTTACTATGAAATTGATGCAAGAACCTACTTGACAAAATGCACGGTTAATTTATAATAATTTTTTGAAAGTCCCGGTGTATGAAAGTACAATAAGCTGCGCATGGCGCGTTTTACGTGGTCGCCATGAGAACAGCTGATTGCTTGGCGAAATATGCTCAGGGGTGCTATTCTCGACGCGTGGGAAATGCTTTTCGTGGACGAAATATTTTTCGTTAACGGACGTAAAATTTCGTCGATCACTTTCGTTAACGATTCGAATATCCCTTCCAAGATAGATCTCGTCAACGAAATTAATTTTCTCACACGAAAAATGTGTTTACATCCCTTAGCGACGTCTTCTTTTTAGAATCTCGTTTAATCACTTAGCAACGACCCGTCGCATCGGCCCACCACCTCGTCATGCAACTCACCGGCATACAAATACCAAACAACATTCGTTGACGAAAACAGCGAGAACGACGAATGACAATTTCGTCAACGAAAAAAGTAATTTCGTTAACGAAGGAGTTTCGTATGGGAAAAAATTCCGTGTACAAAATTTCTCAAACGAAATAATAATTCCGTTCACGAAATCGTTTCTAACGTGTCGAGAATTGCCCCGCAGGGGCAATTGCGTTTTGGTTGAGAAATTTTGTACGCGAAATTTTTCCCCATACGCGCGAAACTCCTTTGTTAACGAAATTACTTTTTTCGTTGACGAAAGTGTCATTCGTCGTTCTCGCTGTTTTCGTCAATGAATGGGTTTGGTATTTGTCCGGGGCGGTCGGTCGATGCGACGGGTCGTTGCTAAGTGATTAAACGAGATTCTAAAAAGAAGACGTCGCTAAGGGATGTAAACACATTTTTCGTGTGAGAAAATTAATTTCATTGACGAGATCTATCTTGGAAAGGAATTTTCGAATCGTTAACGAAAGTGATCGACGAAACTTTAAATCCGTTAACGAAAAATATCTCGTCCACGAAAAGCATTTCCCACGCGTCGAGAATAGCTCCCCTGAAATTACTTTCGTACACCGTGTTCATTTCCCGCATGTCTCCCTTGAGCTTCTCCATCACCACGAATATCCTCTCCGGCGTCTCGAACATCCTCTCGAGATTGACGACTCCGCTGTGGGAGAGATTCTGCAGGATGGCTACTTCGTTCTTGAGCTGGGCCTTTTGCTCGGTGGGAAAACGCAGCTTGTCGATCACCTTTATCGCCATCGCGCGGCCGGTCTTGCGATGAACTCCGCCGTAGATGATACCAAATTAACCCGAGCCAAGAACTTCGTCCGGGAAGATGTGATAGAGCTGTGACATGTCGGTTACGCGTTCCTCTGGCTCGGTTGTCGACTGCTCCTACCGACCTGTGGAAAACGACGCGTGTTTTTCGGTATAGCGTCGGTACGCGTTCGCGCGCACACTCGCGAGCTCTGAACGTACTTGCCGATCCGGAGGTGACGGGCATCAATGCCTGCCTGATATTCGTTTTCCAGGTCCTCGCCAAGTGAGCGCCAACGCCACTTTCCGGCGGTGGAAGCTGACCACTAGCACCTCCGTAGAGGGGATCTTCGCCGACGTAGTAATCGACGTTGGCCGTTCTCAATTCGAAACAATGCATCGTGCCTGGAAGGAGAGAACGCGCGCGTTGTACATCGACTAAACGCACACAGACAATTTCTAACGATATACATATGTACTCACGAGAATGTTGTTCCCTGGCGGCGGCGACGACTAGAATTTCAGCCAACGGAATCTCTTTGAAGTACTTGGAACTGCTGTCGCTTTGGAACAGAATTATGGCCTTTGTGTCCAATCGCCAGTAGTGTCTCTTCCTCTGAAAACACGCGCGCCTTAATGATGGGGGAAGCGAAACCGAATCAGCGCCACGTCGTCAACCTACCATCGGATCGCGATTCGTCGAGTGCACCATCCATCCTTCCTTCAGGATCTTGGAGCCGCGTCGTTTCATGTGCTTGGCGCTTTGAACTATTCACATCAGCGGTATATTGTTACTCGGCGATGAGCTGCACCTGCGTTATCGCGTACGAGGTACCAAGTGTGACGGAGGGAGTGATGGAGAAGAAAAAAAGATAAAGTATCGCAAGTGTCGAGATACGACGTTGATTGAATAATTACCTCGATGGTCTGGAATTTTGAAATTCGTCGGAAGATGCGTCGTCATGGCACGGAACGAGGTCCTACGGAAATATCATACGCCTAAAACGATTCTTAGTGCGCTTTCCTCGTGTTTCCTTGTGTTTATGCGATTAGAGGGGGGATGATGACAGGTTGGCTTATTGTCACTTCGCTGTAGACTCCCAGCATAGCTCGGTCGTTCGCAAGGGCCTCTTCGGTGTCCCGGAGCTCCCGAGGCGGTTTCTCGCGAGGGTCACTCGTCTGGTGTTTCTCTGCTGGCCTTTGCGGTCTTTCGTCAACCGACGCTATGTAGCGGCGGCCATGATGGCGTTCGTGCCACGAGGGAACTCGATACGACAGACTTCGTAATAATCGTCAAATACTGCCTAAACGCCGGCCTCGCCGCACTTCCATTTCACTTATTCGCACTGCTCCGTGAACACCACCATGCACTTTTTATCGCACTCACTCGCGAAAAACCCGACTAAAGTTCCGAATTTCGTAGGAGCGATCCGCCACACGTCCGCACTGCTCGACCACCGAACCTTTAAATTTAATTACGAACACGCGTTCCCTGCGTATTAAAATGATTGAGTTAACCCCCGTACTAAAATCTTGAAATTTGCGTAAAACTATGTTGACGTGTCGCGGGAGCTGCGTGCTCCGCAGCGAATTCATTAATTCGTGAACAATTTTGTGAAGACAGTGAATTTACCGATATTCGGTTCATGGTCGGTAAATTTACGAAGTGTGCACGTCGAAAAGGCACCGTGACTGCACTGAGTACCGTATGTATCATCCCAAATTGAACAATCAGATATACCGACATTGCCGAAACTTTACCGACGGTCAAGAATTTTATAGTTAGAGTTGGCTTGAGAAGAGTGCGCTGTGTGCTGCGTGAGAGCGAAAAGTGTCAAACGTCTGATTTTCCGATAGCTGTTAATTCAAGAGATCGAAGTGTTTCGTCTATTATTCAGTACTTCGATTTTCCGAATTGACAGCTATCGGGAAATCAGACGTTTGACACTTTTCGCTCTCACGCAGCACACACAGCGCACTCTTCTCAAGCCAACTCTAACTATAAAATTCTTGACCGTCGGTAAAGTTTCGGCAGTGTCGGTATATCTGTTTGTTTAATTTGGCATGATACATACGGTATAACCACTGTGTCTTTATCCTGTGAACCACTCCGTGTGCTCACTGTGTAGCCACGGTGCTTTTAGTTTGTGTACGCCACGCGATCACGCCACGGTGAGACCACAGTGGTGCCACTACGTGGCAGCACTGCGTGCGGCTAGCGTGTGAATCCACGCTTTGCTGTCGGGGCGGACATACCGTATGTATCATGCCAAATTAAACAAGCAGATATACCGACACTGCCGAAACTTTACCGACGGTCAAGAATTTTATAGTTAGAGTTGGCTTGAGAAGAGTGCGCTG